>LR989928.1:52062792-52497536 GCA_905146935.1 Scaeva pyrastri
ACCGATGCCGATGGGTGAAGAAGAGTACCCTTCCGGGCTTAGAGATATACTTGATTCTGTAAAGCAAAAGAAAAGAAGTTGTTGAAATCTCTATCCACACAAATATGTAATTATGTTTTTATTTAAATCACCTACCTGGCTGTAAAACACTAACTGTTCCAATCAGTTTTGTAGCCATCCTGTTATCAGATGAAGTAGAAGATGCTTCTGGGAGTTTTGTTGGATTCTGTAAAAAAAAAACAAAAAAAAATGTTAAATCATGCACACATAAATAAATTTAAAGCTTATACCTTTTGGTGAACAACAAATTGCTTACATTGGCAGCCCTTCTACTTGTTTGCCACACAAATTTAAAGGGTGTGTTCTTAATAATAGGCTGGGAACCAAATATTTCAGACATTTGGTCCTCAAAGGGAGCTTTGATTAAGGACTCTCCAGTCCTTTTGTTATTGTCCACAGCTTATATGCTCTTAAAAGGTTTTTTTAATTTAACCCTGAGCATTTCCTCTGTCGTTGGTTGGGTCTGCAGAAAACAATAAAAATAGCATTAAATTATAATCATTTAACTTAAAAATCAATTACCTACCAAAACTCCAAGTGAAATCAAATCCTCTAATTCATTCTTCACAGCAAATTTTTTAAGTCAGGCGCTTTCTAATTCAGATTTTCTCTTGCCATAAGCATCAAGAAACGCCTTGGTTTTCTCTGCACTCCAGATTCTTCTTGACCTAAAAATAAAATTAAATTTGATGAATGCATTACGAGGTAGGTATATTTAATTTACAAATTACTTACAATTTATTTGAGTTTTCCATTTTATGTTGTTGCAGATTTGTAAATTTACTTATTCGTATTGTTTTGACGTTTAAACCAGAGTTGCCCATATAACATTTCATTTCATTAATATTTTTTTGTTGTTCTTTTTAGGGAAAAATTATACCCATTTATTGGGCAAAATATACATTTTTTGCGGGTGCCTATTGTTTCGTTTTTTTCATTTCGAAAATTGTTGTTTCGTTTTTGTCGCAATTATTTAGTCTGCTATTACACGATGAATCTAGATGCATGCGACATCTTCGAATTCTTCTTTGTTATCCTATCCTGTTTCTCAAGTGCTATTACACGATGAAACCAGATTCATGAATCTATTTTGACAGTTCTCTTTTATTTATATTTCGTTGTTTGACTTGTAGGTTTGCTTATGAGACTTTTCAAATTCAAATGATTTCAGTTTTCTTTGAAATCAATTAAAAAAATATTTAAATTTGATTTGTTTTTATTTATTGATGAAGAATATGAATTTTGGAATACAAATTAGTATAAAAAACATTTATAATGTTAAGATGCATCGAAGTTTCCTTCTCGAAGAACGAAACCATATGAAAGAGAACAGTAAAAAAGCGAACAAAAGCAAAGACAAACGTCAAATTGTCGCAAAGAAAATTTTACCCGTGCGACACAGGTCGATTTTCTTGCGTCTCATGTTTTCGAATTTTGTCTCTCTTTTGCACTTATGTTGTTCGAAGTGTCGCATGCATCTAGATTCATCGTGTAATAGCAGACTTATGTTTACTTCGAAAACGTTTTGTTTGTTTATTGGAACTTTGTTTCGAGTTTGTTTCGTTTTACTATTACTTCGAAATTCTTCTTTCGTTTTTTAGTTCTTTTGTTTTTCTGTTCTAATTATTATGGGTCGTTTCGTTAACGATTGTTTCGAATTTTGCCTTTACGTTTTCGCGCGAATTTTTACGGCTTTAGGTTCTTTACATGCTGAAAAATTGAAGCAAAAGATAGGTATACCAACGGTGGCGAAATGATTGAAATCGAAATAACCAAAAAACGAAACAATCGAAAACGAAATAATCAAATGTGAAATAAAGGTAAGAGGAAATAATTCAAAAACGAAACGATCGAAAAAAGAAACTATCAAAAACGAAATTAAACTAAAACTAAATAATTAAATATATAAACAAAAATTTTCGAAACAAAAAGAAACCAAATATATAAAAAGTGAAACAATAAAATGCGAACAAAACAAAATACGAAACGATAGAAACGAAACAACAAAAAAACCAACTGAAAAAAACGAAACGAACCATACCCATTTTTTGCACTTATTAATTTTAATTTCACTAATTTGTGTTTTGTTTTGTCAAAGGTTTTTGTTTTGTGAGTTTTATATAAAAAGCAAATAAAAATGAAACTACTAGCTTTCTATTTAAAATATTTTCTTTTTCAATATGGGTTTTATTTTAAATAGTTGGAAGTGATACCAATGTTTACCTTCATGTTATAATACAATGTTGTAGCCCTCTCTGTGCGGAATGGAGAAATAAATATTGGATTTCAAATTGAGATCCAAACACAAAGCTGGATCTTGATTTGTTGTTGTAATGCATGTAAATCTATGATCCGGATCAGATCATGGTGATAATAAAACGCGGCTACTATATCTATTGGAGCAAGAGCTCTCCACCCTTAGACAAGGAAAATTGTCTATAAACGAATATTATGACAAAGTGTCAAAGCAATTAACCCTTATAAGAAATAAATCAATCATGGAATTTAGCACCAACAGAATGTGCTAAAAAGTATGAACGAAAAATAAAGGAGTGATGCACTTCGTGTTTTTATTTCCGGACTTAATCGTCCAATTGGAAATATTTTATTTTCCAGTCGTCCAGCCGACCTTCCGAGCGCATTAGCGTTAGCACAAGAGTTGGACATGAATCAGCAACGCTATGCATTTGCGAATGCTTTTGCTGAAAGAAATAATAAGCAACCCCAACCTTACTCCAACCAACATCAATTTCGGTCCACGCACCTACTACGCACTCAACCTCAATTAAGGTACCAAAACAATAATAACAATGTGCAACAGAGAGGTGAACCAATGGACGTAGATAATACACCATCAATATTTAGGCCAAGCTCATCAGGAAATTATAGGAACCAGAATCTAAGCACAGATACCTACAAATTATGGTTCTCGAAAAAATAATTTCAATTCTCGAACAGAAGTTCAAAATAGGGACAAAGAATCGAATAGATTTAAAAATTTTAATAAAAACAAAAACAAAAATTAAGGCTTGTAATCGATTTTCGCAAACTTAATAAACATACAATTACAGATCGTTATCCTATTCCCGATACATCTGTAATTCTTTCCAATTTGGGAAAATCCAACTATTTCAGTACCCTTGATTTAAAATCAGGATTTCATCAAATCCTTCTCGCTGAAAGGGATCGTGAAAAAACGGCCTTCTCAGTAAATAATGGAAAATACGAATATTGTCGTCTTCCATTTAAAAAAATGCCCCAAGCATCTTCCAACGGACAATAGATGATGTTCTTCGGGAAGATATTGGTATTCGTTGCCATGTGTATATCGATTAAATTAATATCTTCTCTCCAAACGCAGAAACACATGTCAGAGACATTGAATGTGTAATAAAAAAATTATTACAAGCAAATATGAAGGTAAATCTGGAAAAACTAAATTTTTCAAAACTAGTGTAGAATTCTTAGGATTCATCGTTTGTAAAGATGGTCTTCAAACAACCGAAGAAAAAGTTACAGAATATGAACCTCCAAAAACTCTTAGGTCTCTACGTTCTTTTCTTGGGTTATCGGGATATTATAGGAGATATATTCGAGATTGCAAAAATAGCGAAGCCATTAACACAAATGCTAAGAGGCGGAAATGGAAAAATTTAAGCAAATAAATCAAAAAACACACAAATTACCTTATCCGCGGTAGCCAAGCAGGCATTTGATAAATTAAAAGAAATATTGACATCTGAGGATGTCACTTTATTATTCCCAGATTTTAACATACCATTTGAATTAACTACTGATGCTTCAGTTCTGTCCCAAAAAGGGAAACCCATAACGTTCATTTCCAGAACTCTATCGGAAACTGAACAGAGATTTGCGACAAATGAAAGAGAAATGCTTTCGATTGTTTTCAATATCCGATAAAAATCCAAACATGAAATTAAAACGTAGGAGAAATTTCATCGAAGAATTTGCACCTACAATCCATTATAAACCAGGACATGAAAATAAGGTAGCAGATGCTTTGTCCAGACAATATATATTGAATTTATCTAACACTCCACAATTGGATCCGAGTGATTATTGTACAAATCATAGTGAAATTTCCTATCGAACTGTAATACAACCTATAAATAGTTTTAGAAATCAAATTATACTGTCACCATCAAATGAAACTGATGTAATAACCACAGTCCCATTCCAAGGATATCGTCGGCACGATATTAGGTTCAAAGATTTCCAATCTTTGTTTCCTATCCTTTTGTTAAAAACTTAAAAATTTGTGCGAAGTCAAAATATGAAAGGCACCTAAAAAAACAAGTCATGGAATCAACACCAATCCCAAATCAGCCTGGTGGAATATTGCATATAGATATCTTCAACACAGACAGTAACTATTTTCTCACGTGTGTTGATAAATTTTCTAAATATGCTATCGTCGAACCAATAGCGTCTAGATCGCTTGTCGATATTAAAATACCACTTCTTAAAGTCTTAGGATCTTTTAGAAATACAAAGCTGTTGATTTCTGACAATGAGCCGATTTTCCGGTCTCAAACAATTCAATCACTTTTAAAAAATAACTTTCAAATAGAACATTTCACAGTACCAGCTATGCATAGTCAAAGTAATGGTCAAGTTGAACGCTTCAACTTTAAGTGAAATTGCTAGGACTGTTAAATTACAGCACAATTTAAATGATGTGAAGGAAATCATTCAAACCTCAGTGTTTAAATATAATAATACAATACACACGGTCACCAAACGAAGACCATTTGACCTTATATTCGCCTTAGGCGATACCGAAAAAAAGAAGTTTACGAATTACTTCGTAAAGCACAAAACAAACAAAATGAACAGCAAAACAAAAACCGAACTTACAGGCCTTATGAAACTGGTCAAGAAATTTTTGTCAAGATAGACAAACGAAGAGGTAACAAACTTACTTATCCATATCCATACTATCCATACTAATATTATAAATGCGAAAGTAACTCCGTCTGTCTGTCTGTCTGTTACTCTTTCACGCCTAAACGGCTGAACGGATTTTGTTGAAATTTGGTATGGTGATAGATGATAACCTAGAAATGGTCATAGGCTATAAATAATCACGCCATCGTTCTTATGGGGTAGGCAGTAAGCAGATAACTAAATTGAGTTAGTGATTTTAAATCGTTTGTTTTAAAAGTTTACCTCATTCATGCCTTAACGTCTGAACGGATTTTTATAAGACTTAGTTAATTTAAAGATAGGATCTTAGGCACGGACGCAGGCTACTTTTTACGGCGGGAAAATACCTCATTCCCCCGGAAATCTAGCGTGATCGTGTCAAGAAGCGCATGACGCCATAGCTACTGAAATGATTTTGATGTTTTTTTTTTTAACTGAGTGTTACTAAGACTTCAAGATAGTATTTGATCACTTTTCTAACTTAGAGGGTAGGTAGGCGCCATAATTTAGGGAATTTATGATAAAATTTTGATGCAAATGTCTTTATTTAACAGTTTTACTTGGATCGAAACTTAGCGACATTCCATCACACTACTTAACTTATAGGGTAGGAAGGTACCAAAATTCAGACTACTTTTTACTTCGGGAAAATATGTCATTCCCACAGGAACCTATACATAGCTACATACATATCGACAACATTAAAACTCCGTCTAGAATAACATTACGCCAAAACTATTGATCTGATTTGAATACCATTTTTGTATTCAACTGACTGTTACATTACATACGCGGGTAAAAGCAATATTCGGAGCTATCCATTACGTGCTTAGGTTGCTTTTAAACAAATTTTGATGTGAAGTTGAGGACCGGAACACGATAGTGGAAAATTTTTGCAGGGGGACTTACAGCCGGGAGAAAACAAAAAAACTTATGCGGACGAAGTCGCGGGTAAAAGCTAACATGTTATAAAAAACATGTTAAAGAAGATCTTGGCACAACCGTCTTATTAGAGGACGGAAAACAAATACATAAGGATAATATTCGATAATTTTGCCTTTCGATTCGATTCTTCTTAACATCCGCTGCTTCCAAAATAATGGACTACTCTTCCGCTCCATATATTCCCTTCAGGAAAGAAGAAGTAGCAATATTCGAAAATTATATATACAATATACCTAGTTCACACAGTAAATTTAACAGATTTTGAAAATCTGGCAATTGATATTGAAAAACTGAAAAAGTTTTTTAGTAACCAAGATATGGTAGCATCACTTGATGCTGACTTTAACGAAATAAATAAACTTATTTCTGCACTTCAACTTCATAGAAGAAATTCTTGATCAATTGATTTTATTGGATCAGCTTTAAAATTCATTGCCGGCACACCCGATCACGATGATTTTGTAATCCTCACTGAACGACAATCAAGACTAATAGGTGCAGAAAATCAACAAGTTGAAATAAATACACAATTTATGGAAACAAATTAATGAATTAACCTCACAAATAAATACACTCAGTCGCAATCACTTTGCAAACACTGCAAATAATATCGTTTACTCGGTTACCTTCGCAAGATTGAATATTGTTAACCCCATCATTCTAACAGATGTAGAAATATCTAAAGTAATAAATCTTAAAATTCCATACAATGTAAACGACCTATCAGATGTGATGGTCTACTCAAATAAAAATATTTTGAAGTACTTAATAAAAGTACCAAATGTAAAAGAGCAATGTCCGCTTTTAATAATATATCCAGTTGTCCATAAAAATTTTATTTTAAATTTAAGAAATAATCATGTATCATTGTGTGAATTTAGAAACAGCCCTCTAAAAAACTGTAAAAGATCATTGGAGAACACTTACTGTCAAGAAGATCAGAAGAAGAAGCAATTGAGTCCAATATGCAACAAATCCGGGACGTTCCTGTTTAAGAAGGGGGGTAGTTATGGCAACATACATAAGCTATGGAACATACATATATATACATATATATATATAATAGTTATTATGTTAGCACATAAATATTAAGAAACTATCTAGATAAGCTAAATAAATATAAGAATTTTAATCATAAAAAGAAATATGAACTATGAAGATTCATAAATCTAATATGTAAACAAATACATACATACAAATACATGCATACAAATGTGAAGTATCAAGACCCATAACAATAAATTAAAAATGTAACATAAGCATATAATTGTATAAACAAAATCTAATTGTACAAATCAACCAGTTGTGATTGTCCATACACTTGCCTTCTGCATCCATAGTTCAAAATATACTTTCAAACTGATCAAACGTTGTTCTTAATTTTAAAAGATTCCCGATAGAAGGAACCTTTTTTCGCTCATCACAGAACAACACGAAAGACGAATGAAAAGAAATAAAAGAAAATTCAACTGTGGCTCGTTAAGAAACCACCACGGCTGCTCAGCTGGGTTGGGTTTTGTCTTCTGTGGTAGAATTTGCTCGGAAAAAAAATTGTGTTGATTAGAGAAACCTTTGTATATGAAAACTATAGTACTCTCATGGCTGAGGTCGAATAGGGCGGCATCTAGTTGTTTTTCGTTGAACCTATAGTGGAGAAATTATTTTCAGATGGGAGACTTGCAACTGACGAGAATTCAAATCGACGTGAGACAAGGAAAGACTATACAATTTTTGTTAGAGTTAGAAAGACTAAAAAAACGGACATTTTGCTGTTTTGGGAGACTTTGGTTTGTTTACATTTTTTTAGTCTAGTATGCTTTACGGTGGTTGTCTTTACCAGACGACACGCAAAGCAGATGAAAGAAACAATTTTGGGTAGGTATTCGTATTCCTGTATGGTTTGATGTTTGATGAATTTTTTGTTGTTGATGATCAGATGGATGTTAATTAGATAGGTAAGTATGGAAATATGTAATTAATTTAATGTTTTCATTTTTCATTTCATTTTATTTACGAATCTTTTACAATGGGCTTCATAGCCTTTAGGTAAGCAAAAGTTAAATTACAAAGTTTCATAACATAAATTTAAAAATTGTAAGATGAACAAAATCGAAGAAGGTTATACATTTAACAATTTGAATTTAGAACAAGAGAAAGAAAAGAAAGAAGAATACATTAAACATGATTGCAAAATTTTTACGTTCATCTTTATATGTATGTATTTATTTTGAAAACTAAAAACATAATAGAGAAACAAAGAAAAAATAAAAAAAAAATGTATATTCACTTTATTGCCAAAAATCTCAACAATTCTGCCTCAAACTGAGGCACGTTGTTTTCTGATAGAAATGGGTAGTTTGTTCTACTGCCTTATAACGTAAATGAAAAACTGATTTTCTGAAATTCGGCAACTGAAACGGGGTTGCAATATCATAAACGATCGATACGAACTAGCAAAGTTAATATTTTTAAAAAGATAGTAAGGTGTTTTGTTCATTATTATTTTATGAAGTGTTTTAAGGCACAAGTATTCCAAATATGTGTAAAGATTACATCCAAGGATATTGCTTGAAAAGTTCGATATATGATCAAATCTTTTAAGACCATAGACATAACGTGTCACATTGTTGAAAGCAACTGTGAGTTTACTTCTTAAAACGGAATTGTGACTTATGTATATTTGACATCCATAATGTGATTATAGGTACAATAAGAGTTTTTGCTAATCTAAGTCGAATATGTTGTGGAAGAAAATGTTTTGATAACGATAAACTACGCAAGGATGCATATATTTTCGAGATAACCATCCTTATGTGATCGTCCCAAGTAAGAGTCGAGTTAAAAATTATTCCCAAGTTTTTCGCTTTGCTTACGTAGTCAATTTTTTCCTTTCATAGAAACAGTGATGGAAAGTAATCTTGATTAAGTGGAGTTTTATATATTATCAAACATTTTGATTTTTTTGGATTAAGATTTAGGCCATTAGCGTTAGACCATGTTAGTATTCTGCTTAGGTCAGAATTTAATTTGTTAGCCCTATCTTAAATCATTCCAAGCTTGCAACTTAATTTATCTTGAGCATCATCTGCGTACAAATCTATATTTGAGTGCTTTACTTGAATTGGAAGGTCATTGATAAACATTAAGAACAATAATGGGCCGAGAATTGATTGTTGTGGAACACCTGACAAAAGGTTAAGAGGATGAGAAATTCTATCATCAATGACTATAGCCTGACTTCGACCAGCTAGGTATGACAAAATTAGATTAGCGGCAGCATCAGAGAAGTGATACTGATGTTTAAGTTTGAGTATAAGCCTTTTATGATTGACGGTATCAAATGCTTTAGAGAAGTCTAGTAAAACAAGAAATGTTACCAAATCATCATCAATTGCTTTACGAACATCCTCTGAAATTTTTAAAGTAGCGGTCACACATCTGTGACCTTGCCTAAAACCTGATTTTTTTTTGTGTAATAGCTTTTCTAATATCTTTGATAAGAAAGATAGTATTGAAATAGGTCGAAACTCTTTTGGCGACGAAGGCGTTTCAGTTTTTTTAGGAACTGGTATAACTTTTGCAATTTTCCAGGTGTTAGGAAACGATGATGTCAAGATAATTGAATTAAAAATGTGTGTAAGCACTGGGAGAATGAAAGGTAGGATTATCTTCATGAAATGAATACTATCGAAAAATATGGCAGATGATTTGATTTTCAGGACAGCTTCAACGACTTCCACTTCATCTTCCATTTTAAATTCAAAAAGGTGTTGGCTATTCTCTTCATTCCAATTTGTACTAGGAAATTGAAATAGGTCATCAGAAACGTCATTATTATTATTGTTATTGAGTATATTGCTTTGAACTTTTGCGAATTCTATATTAAGATAATTAGGACACAAATCAGTGTTACATTGCTCCATTTGCTTACCAATGCCGAGCTCGCGTACGTTCTTCCATAAAGTTTTCGAAGAAAGGTTTTTGTCAAGACGATTGCAATACAGCTTAGCTTTGGCTTCTCTTATTTTTTTTTTTGAAATTTTATTTCTCAGCGATTGAAAAGTAGAATGTAACTCTGGAACACGAAACCGTTTCCAACGTTTTTAAGCCTGATCACGAAGTTTCATAAGTTTATGAATGTTTTTCAAAAAGCTGAGATACAGCGTTTTGAAAGAAACTAATTTGATCATCCGGTGACGTAAAATAGTATACTGTTTGCCAGTTCATTTGTCGAATATCATTTTCTAACTCATCGGACTTAAGGGCTCTAAAATCCCTATACTTATAAAATGCTGGTTGCCTCGGTAGATTAACACAAAGAGTGGCAAACAAGAGATCATGCTTGGAAAAGACAGGAGCGTCCAGCTTAGAAAAAAGTAAAACATTACAAGGATTATTAACAATTAATAAATTGTTGGATTTTTAGTGTTAATTGGATGCAGACCCAATGTTTCTAAACTATTAACGAAGTTCATTGAACTTTTTGTATCTAGTAAGTTACAGTTAAAATCTCCACAAATGAATACTTCAGAGTAAAAGGGTGTCTGTTGCTCAATTATTGAAAAAAGAGTAGATAAATCAATATTTCTATTGGGACGATAAACAACGCCAAACAAACAGCGATTTGTTCCATTAGGAATTTCTAAAAAGATATATTCTATATGTGTAGGTACCATCCGTTATTTAAAGGACAAGAGTAAGGCATTTATTTTTTTTAACATTTGAATACCTAACCTACTTATGTGTGTACCTGAGGAAGGTATGTAAGTGGCTTTTATTCAATTAGTTAAATACCTTACTTAATACGCATGTATTCTTTATGACATCAATTGTAGCTAGATTATGCATCCAGTAATTTTTATAAAAGTATTTTACTAATTTAGATTTTTACAAGTTTGCGTTTCAATCGACTTGAAGTCAAAAATATAGCTACTAGGTAATAGATATTCCAAGTCGTTCCAAAATTTTCATTGTTATAGGTAGATAACATTTAGTTTTCCTTGTATAGATATTTTGCAAAACTCATAAATTATTTTATTTAGAGCACTTTTCTAATAGCCAGTTTAAAAAAAAAAAATTTACATAGTAAAAAAAGGGAAAATAGAGTTAATTCCCACCTTCTCCTTATAGGTAGGTATACATATTGCATACACATATAGCCTGAATAAAAGTTCAAAATCACTCTATGTACATAATGTACATAAGTATATCGACAGGTTTTTAAAAATAAAAAAAGAGGCTGGGTGCTACGCCCACTGAAAACTTCCCATTAGGTATATAGGTTAAACTTCCTTTCATTAAAGTTTTTGTGTTACAATAAATCGCCAATCAAAGGAAAGGTATCAGGTGTTCCCTTGCAGTCTTCAAACAAAACAAAATTTCTTTTCTTCATGTATATTTTTAAATTTTTGTTTAAACTACGTAATTGATTTATTATTGATACCTAATAATTTTGATACAAAATTTAATTTTTTAATTGCTATCAGACTTAAGACATTTCTCGAGACAATTACACCAATTTTTCTTATAACTTCTTGTAGGTAGTTTTTTATTTTTTATAAAAAATGTCAAGTTGATTTTTCTCAACATTTTATAATTTATTGAAAATTGTACAATGTAGGTATGTTGAAAATAAAATACATTTGAAGTCAATATCATTGCTTGTTGTGAAGATATTTGAGCCGAAAAACAATTTTTAATACATTTTGGTTTTAGTTTTTCATTTTTTGTAAAAAAAAACACTGTCAATACGATAAATGTCAAAAATGTACTATATTCTAACATGTGTATTTTGCAAATAATAAACGTTCCAATTTACTTACAAACCGAAATTTAATTACCTACGTTAATAATTTAATCATTACCTAGTAACGTACCTTCAGTAAGCTATAAATATTAAGTAAAATAAAAGTAAAAAATTTCCGAAATCTTTAAAATTCCATTAACAAATTCATACCTTCAAAAAATTCAATTCCAAAGTTAAAAGAAAACCTACCTGAATCTTATAACAAAAATTCAAGTCAAATGTATATATGTATGTACATATGTAGTACCTACCTACTACACACATTTTTCTTCGTCGCCTCGCACAAACTTCCTATCAAGAAAAAACTTACATAATATGCACGACGACGGCGACGGAAAAAGTGGAAAAAACTAATTGGTATGAAGGTTGGATTTTTTTAAATGTTGGAATCGTTTCTTATAGTAAATATGTGTAGAATCAGGATATGAAACCATTTTTTTTTTTTTCAAAAAAAAAAATTCTGGGCGTGGAAATTTGTATTCAAAGTTGAAAAATAGTGAAAACTAATGTAAACATTAGATTTCTCAAAGGGTCTAAGTTTCGACTTAATTTTTTTTTTTTTTGGAAATATATTAAAAATAAACTAATAAACGATATGAGATGCAAGTTTAGCGGAAAAAAATTTCTTTGAATTTTCATTGTAAGAAAACTAATAATTTCCCGGAATTAAAAATTCAAAAAATGTTTTAACTATTTCCTCTGTTTGCCTCTGTGGGCGAACATGTTAAATTTATAACCGACTTCGTTGACAGTGTTTCAAAGACCAATCTTGTCGTGTCATTTCGGTGGTCGCAAGCCCAAACATTTGCAGTGGATAATCGTCGGCAAGTTTAAAGAGTCAGCACAATTCAACTATTGTATAATCGCACTTTGATTGACCCAAAACAACATCCGTAAGATGATACCGAATTGACAATCAAAGTGAACAACACAATTGAAGTGTGCTGAATTCAACGCACGACGATTTCCTCTGGTAGGTATGGGAGTAGACACAACATCCCTCCCCACCCGGAGGAAGAACTCACGATCAACCGGATGACAATCGACAAGATTATATTATTTTTATTAAACAATCTCTTAAAAAAAAAAACGTAACAAATATAATCTTATATTCTAGGAATTATTATTTTTTTTTTTTTTTTATTACATTACCATTGTTTATTTTTTATTATTACTTTTTTTTTATTTAAGAAAGTTATTATTAAGAACATTATATTTAAAAATAGGTTTATAATTATATGAAAGTGTAAGTAACAATTTTACGATTATTATTATTATTATAATTATTATTTTTTTTTTTTGATTTAAGAAAGTTATTATCAAGAACATTATATTTAAAAATAGGTTTATATTTATATGTGTAAGTAACAATTTTAAGATTATTATTTTTTTTTTTTTTTTGTTTAATTTATTTTAAATGTACTTTTTTTTGGATTACTAAATGGTTAAACGGATCTCATTTTACAATTATTTATTTAATTATTTTTGTTTTTTCTTTTTTACTATAAGACAAATACAAATTTTATACTCGGGCAAACGTTACTCCTCGTGTCGACTTCCTTGTTGCAGCTAAACGATCTGGTAGGGCATCCATCACGACGGCATCTATGTATCTTGACGGCATCGGATTTTTCTGGGACAACGTTTGTTATATTTGTTGTTATTTGACTTGGTATGTTGGCGGTGCTTGTAAACAAACTTCTTGAAAGGTACCATTTGAACAATACGAGTGCTATTATGAGCACACTGATAGACACAAGAGAGTATCGATGGACGTCGACTTCCAGTCGTTGACTGTTCACGCTTCCTGTTTTCGATCTGATTCGCTTCCTCTTGCAGATCTTCTAACGACTTCTTCCCCTCCTTCAAACTCGCAATCATATCGCTATGACTACCTAAGGATAGTGATGGTGGTTTTGAAAAGGTCCTCACTGTAAGATTGCCATATCCTTTCCTTAGCAGTTCAATAAGATTCGAATGGTTCACTCTCGGTTGATGGATCTTAAGCTTTGAACTCCAAACCTGCTCGTATGGTATACGCAATTCCTTCGTATTTATTTCACAAGGATGTAGAATGTGCAGAACTCCGAATACATACAGTTCTCCATCGCAATTAAAATTGAGAGCAATTGATTCTCTCATATTGAAAAGCCATTGATTTTTCGTTGACATCTTCGTGATTACTCCCTTTGTAGTTGGTGAGGCGACGTAGTTGCAGTTCATTTGTGAAGTAGCAGAGTGTTGCAACAGCTCTACTAGGCACTCGGAACATACCTTTATCGTTATTGACGAATTGAACGGGACCTCTGAACATTGCATCAACTCTGGACGTGACATGGTGACAAATAACGCATGATCCTCTGCTTCTGCGATGTATTCAGTCTTAACTTCCAAAACCAAGTCCCAATGGCGATCGAGTTTTGTTCGCACGGGGTATACCTTGAACAAGGAAAACATGGCGGCTTCAGGTAGCGGAACAGTGATCTTTAAAACGATTGAGTCTCTTTGAGGATAGGACAACAGCTGAACACCTTGGAACAACGCGGCTGGATTAAGAACCATTCTTTCATACTTAGAATTTTTCAGCACTGATGATAAATTGTTTGCGTCCAAAATAAAAGGATGAAGCTTATTTTGGTACAAATCATTAAAAATTGATAGCTCAGTTGTTTGGCGACTTTGGACTTCAAGCAGTTTAGAGGTAACTAGTGAGATCATTTCGTTAATCTCCACCTTCCATTTCGTCGCAGCTAACTCTTTGATTGCTGCCGTCGCGAAATTTTCAATATCCGTGGTGAAGTTCTCTAAATTCTTTCCAATTTTGTCCACCTCTTCTGTTAACGTTTTGATAGGTTTACTGAGCCTATCAAAATTGGAATTTGCCACCGTTATCTGTTTCGTAATCAAATTGAGCGCTTCATTTTCGTTGGTATCCAAGTTGCTTAGATGGTCATAAATCTTATCAGAATCCTCCTTGTCCATAGTTCCAAAAGAAACATTTAAAATGATTTTAAGTATTGCGTACATTTTTCTTCTTTCAAATATTTTTTTTTTTTATTTTTAGTGTACAAGAATAATCTAACCTATAATCTATAATCTACATATAATAATCTAAATTATATTAATAAAAAAAAAATATTCGATTATTTACATATAATAATCTAAATTATATTAATAAAAAAAAATATTCGATTATTTGTACCAATCAGTCAACAATCCTGGAAAGAAAAAAAAAAAAGAAAATTTAATCATTAAAATAAGCCTTGAGTTGGTTGTTGTGTACCCTTTTGATTTTCCTACCTACTCGAATATTGGTATTTACAGAATCATTTACGGAGACCACCTTGTAGGGTCCCAACCAAATATTTTTTCTAGCTGGATTTTTAAGCATGACTTTTGTTCCGAGTGAAAACGAAACAGGGTTGGTTTGACGGTCGTATTGCTGTTTCGATTTTTGTTTTGCCAGTTCGAGATTCTTTCTCGCAAGTTCGTGAGTTTTCTGAAGTTGATGTTGAAGAAGTTTCGGATAATCTTCAACATTATACAGAGGTTTAGGTGTTGCTTTTAAATTTGTCGGCATTTTGAACTCGAAACCATACAAGCTCTTCGTTGGTGTCAGTTTAGTGGCAGCATGCACAGTGTTGTTGTGGACATGCATTGCCTGTCTCAGCCGCTGGTCCCAACACTGATCATCATTTTCAACAAAACTCTTTAGATATTCTAAGGGTCTGTGACTGCGCTCAAGTGAACCGTTGGCTTGTGGATGATAGGCGGTAATGTGAATCTTTTTAACTCCCAGAAGCTTACAAGTTTCAGAAAAAAGCTTCGAAGTGAAATTTGTTCCATTATCTGTGACTAGAATTTTGGGTATGCAGAACCTTGTAACAATCTCTTCGTAAAAGGCTCTTGCTACAGTACATGCTTCAGCATCAGGAATTGCCACACAGGTCATATACTTCGTCAAGTCGTCCTGGAATGTTAAAATATATCTATTACCTGAATACGTCAGTGGAAGAACACCGACCATGTCCCTGTATACCTTTTCGAACGGAAAACATGGAGCATCTGTCAATACCATTGGCATTCTGGTCATTTTTCCTGACTTATTCTTTTGGCATTTGTCACAATTCCTGATGTAATTTTCAATGTCTTTCTTCATGCCTTTCCATCTGAACTGACGACGAATCCGTGCAAACGTTTTTATCATCCCCTGATGCCCTCCTAGTGTGGAGTTGTGGAAGTCGCGAAGTACTGTTTGTATGTCTTCAGGATTTTCTAGAATTTGGAAGTCATTTCTATTTACTTGGTTGTCCTTAACTTACTTACCATTTTGTCTTACGATGTCTATTTCATTATTTATGTTGTTTCTAATGTTAGGAACTTCTTTATTCTGTTTGGCCTTACTCCTTGTCTGTACAATTTTGATATAATCATTATCTTTATGTATCCTGCTTAACGCATCTGTATTGCAGTTGGTTTTGCCAGGCTTATACATGATTTTACATTGATATTCAGACAATTTGTGGTGAAAACGCATAAGTCTCGTGGTTGGATCCTTTACATTAAAAACGCCTATAAGAGGGCGATGGTCTGTAAAAATTGTAAATTGTCGACCTAAAAGATATGTTCGGAAGTGCTTACACGCCCAAACTACGGCAAGCAATTCCTTTTCTATCGTAGAGTATTTTTTTCAGAATTATTCAGCTAACGGCTAGCATAAGAAATAGGCTTATCCTCACCCACTTTGCCCTGAGACAAAACGGCTCCCAGTGCTTCGTTGCTGGCATCGGTAGTCAAGATAAATGGTTGTATTAAATCTGGATAGATGAGAACAGGTGGCGAGGAAATCGCTTCCTTGAGGAACTTAAATGATTTCTCACAATCTGGAGACCATTCGGAACTATTTTCTTTACGCAACGGCTTTGTTATTGGGGCTGCTATTTCAGAGAATTGTGGTATAAATTTTCTATAGTAATTCGTAAGTCCCAGAAATGATTGCACCTGTTTTATTGTTTTGGGTCTAGGAAAATCTGTAACACATTGTGTTTTAGCTGGGTCGGGTGAAACACCAACTTCGGAACATACGTGTCCCAAATATGTTACTTCACGCCGTAGGAAGTTACATTTCTCTGTGTTTAATTTGAGATTGTGCTGCCTAAGTTTTTCCAAAACTTTAGTAAGTTTTTGATTGTGTTGTTCCAGATTTTTACCATAGACAACAATATCGTCTAAATAAACGAAACAATCAATTCCGTGCAATCTAGTCAGAATATGATTCATAATCCTTTGAAAGGTTGCCGGAGCACCAGTTAGACCAAAGGGCATTCTATTGAACTCGTAATGTCCTGTACTGGTACTAAACGCAGTTTTTGCTCTATCGGCTGGATCGATTAACACCTGGTGATAGCCGCTTGCCAAGTCTAATGTGGTGAAAAACTGACAATGTCCCAACTGATCGAGTATTTCTTCTATTCTAGGAAGGGGAAATGCATCTTTGATTGTGACTTCATTTAGTTTTCTGAAGTCAACAACCACCCTCTGCCGTTTTTGACCTTCAACCATTTTCTTGGGCACAATGAGCAAAGGTGAATTCCAAGGAGATTTACTTTCTGAAATTATATCATGGTCTTGCCATTTCTTGGACTTGCCTTTCAATTTCCTGTTTATAAACTTGTGGAGTTCTGTATTGCTTAGTATTAATTGGTGCTTGGTCGGATTTGGTTGGTATGTTGTGGGCTAACACGGGTGTATAACTTAAACGATCACCCTTTAGAAGAAATACATCATTTAACTTAATGCATAAATCCTCTATGGATTTCTTTTCTTCCTTGGTTAGGTTATGATCTAATTTAAGTGAAGATAGAAGGTTATTTTCCCTTTCCTTAATGTGAATCTGTTGCATATATCTTCGTCCCCGGGTTATTATTAAGGATTTTGTAATTATTCAAATTTGAGTGTGTAGGTATGAAGCTTGTATCCATGAAATAGTCGTCTGTTGTGCTGTTCAAAACAGGGATATGGACGTAACTGTCGTTTGCCTTAACTATTGTGTTTCCTAAATAAATTCCATTATCAATTTCCTGTGAATGTATCAGGAATTCATTTGACTTTAAATTAGGAATTTTTATTTTCACAATAGTTTGCGTACGAGCTCCAATCTTACACTTCACAACGTTCAATAACGAAATAATAAGAGAACTTGTTGGCAAGCATTTGAGGGGTAGATCAATTAAAACTTCTTGTTTTCCATCCAAAAATTTTATTCTTTTGGAAACCGCGTCGATGATTGTGTGATTCCAAAGGATATCACGACCCAGTATACCATCAGCAGGTATATCTTCTAGTCCATCTACCACATTCCACTTAGTCCAAAATTTTCTAGGAAAAAGTAAATTGGTTTTAATTGTACCCAATGTCATACCTACTCCACCGAAAACACCACCCAGTTGCTTTGTTTCATCTTTATTTATGTTGGTTGCATTTTTTAATGAACTTCTTTTTAGTAAGCTCGAGTCTGCTCCTATGTCGACCAAGAGAAGTACCTTTTCGTACTAGGCCATTGACATAGGCAGCTCGACGAACACGTCATGTCTACGGAGGTTCCTAAATGCATACAATATTTTTTTCTTATTTTTCGTCAAAGCATACTGGTTAAAACACTTCAAAACAAAACACTTAAAAAATCATCCAAAAAGTTATAAACGAATTTCACCTTTGAATAGCACTTACTCCACACGAAACGAAGATTAAAAATCAGAAATAAGAGACCATACTGACCTATGTTTATATTTGTCCCAGAAACTGGTGGCCTTGATTTCCCCTTCGTTTTACTAATCGACTCAAAAGTAGAGAAATTTAACTCCTTCGAGTCAACGTTTTGTGTTCTTTTTTCTTTTTGTCGATCGTTTAATACGGGCGCTGATGGCTTTAATTCGTCTACATTGCTTTTTTAGTCTTTCGTTATTTTTTCTTTGTTTTTATTTTGTGTAGTTGATTTTGTGGAGGGCGCATTTTTTGGGGCACAATGTAGTGATTTAAATTGGCCCCCTGGGCGTTTCCCGATTGATCTTTGAGGTAATTCCTTTTAGAGAAACAATCGTCCTCCACATGCCCCACCCTAGAACACCACTTGCATTTGACTCTAGGTCTTTGACTTATTGTCGGAGTAGCTCGTATCTGTGAGCGGGGACAACTGTTTTGAGCATGCCCATAGTCTTCGCAAGTGTCACAGAATGGTGTTCTTTTACGGATATTACAATCAACCTAGCTGTGGTTTTGCTTACCACAGAATCCACAAGTTTTAATGGGATTTACAGATCTTGTTGGTTGTCTATTGCTGGAGTGGGGAGGGTCTTGAAAATTCTGTGTAAATTGCGGTGTTTCGTTATGTGTCGGTGTGGATGTTGTGTAATTTTGTGTGTAATTTAGTAATGGCAAACTAGATATCACTTAAGGTATATGGTGGGGTAGTGTATTATAATGTGAAGGTTGAGGCAGGGAAGGCACAGATGGATATGTGTGAGTTAGGCTATTGTAATAACTAATACGATCCAACGGAAAAGGTAAGTTTACTGTTGTTCCAACTCCCATATAGCCCATCGCGTTTGGCTGTATTAGCAGTGAAGTTTTCAAGGCTTCCTCAGAGATTTCGTTGAGGTCCTTGCTTTTGCTGCCAAGCATAAACTGGCGAAGAGCTGGATCGACTAGCCCTATTTTAAAAGTTGTCAACGCCGTGTTTTCAACTTCCTTTTTCAAGCCTACTGACTCAGTTGCCGAATATCTCGAGTCAATAATTTCAACAGATGTAGCTTTTAGTTTCGCTAGACGTCTAGCGAATGCTTTAACATCTTCACCTAATAATTGATGGCATTGCTTCAATTACGTTGTCTAAAGCTTTTGGCACCAAATAACTGTCTTTAAACAGTTTTGCCAAATCCTCTATTTTATTCACAGTGTTTGAACGAATTAACTCAAACGCATCGCCTTGTAGGCGGGTTGAAATTAGAGACACTAAGATCTTCTCCTCTTCTGGTTTAACCATTTTTAAAGCCAGATCGCATGCATTTAAGAATTCATGAACTCTTCGGGAAAGTTCTTGATTTCTTTCCCCGTTGAATTTGGGGACTAACCTTGAAACCACCTTACTTATGTTCTCAAGTGACATTTCGCTACAATTTGGTTCTTTTTGTAATTGAGTAGATTTATTTGATTGGGTTACTTCTACTACTGTGGTTTGAACTCCTTTGTCCACAAGGTTTCTATCCACAGATGATTTTGGTGTAGAAGTATGCTGAGGGGTACAGAGCAACGGAATTAGGTGTTTTTCAGAATAAGGTGATGATATACCTTTTTCTCTTAGCTCCCTTTGAATTGTTAAACTTTTGTTTAACTCAATAGTGAGCTGGTCTATTTCCTGGCCTCTTCTGTAGTTTTCAGAAGTAGTTTCTCGGCTTCCTTACGCTTAAACTCGCTCTTTTTAAGCTGTTTTGTAAGGTCTTCTGCCTGCCTAACGTGGTTTTCTACTAAAGTGTGTACGGCTTTGACGTATTCACTAACGATAGCGTTAGTCGATTCTACTCTAGTTAATCTACCCCACTGAGACGTTAACTGAAAACTGACCAGTTTGTAAACCTCAGGATTCAAAACTTCCCTTAATTCCGTGAAAAGAAATTCATTCACCGACTTTAATTGTCGTTGATTGTATTTCTTTTCCTTTTTAAAAAACTCTAACTCCTCTATTAGATCGTTAAGTTGAGCTTCAATTTTGGTATTGGCCATTAACTAACGCCAACCAACAGATCTAATTTTTGTAAAAAAAATAAAATCCAATATGACCTACCTCAATTAAAGCTATTACACAAACAAAAAAAAACCTTAAGAGAAAAACCAAAATAAAGGAAATTTGACTAAAAATTGAAAAACTAAACCCTACGTAAATCAAAGAAAGAAAATCAATTTGATATACAACTTTGTTTTTTTTTTATAGCACTTGAAATAGAATATAGGTACATACTATATATCTATAACTATACTCACCTGTATCTCACTGTTTATGATTTTTGCTTTGATTTTTTTTTCACTCTTTATCACTCGATTCTTTTTGTTTAAATTTAAAAAAAAATTAAATTAGTTCGCGTTTACGAGATTCGCGGACCGGCTACGCCAATGTTAAATTTATAACCGACTTCGTTGACAGTGTTTCAAAGACCAATCTTGTCGTGTCATTTCGGTGGTCGCAAGCCCAAACATTTGCAGTGGATAATCGTCGGCAAGTTTAAAGAGTCAGCACAATTCAACTATTGTATAATCGCACTTTGATTGACCCAAAACAACATCCGTAAGATGATACCGAATTGACAATCAAAGTGAACAACACAATTGAAGTGTGCTGAGTTCAACTCACGACGATTTTCTCTGGTAGGTATGGGAGTAGACACAACAGACATACCTATATCATAAGATGGTGCTGATTCTCAGCAACAATTCTCAAAAAAAATCTCATCCGAAGAAGTCCGTATTCGATTCTTAGAGCAATTTGAAGCTAAAAATGTGTGAAAAAAGTATTTTCTAAAAATGAAGAATATTGTAAAAAATGGGAAGGATTTTTTAAAAAAGCACATCTTTTCATATATATTTTGATGAGAGGAATTCAAATCTGAAGTAAGTTTTTGAAAATATCTACGTACCTATTAAAAAAAAATCGAAACAAAAACATTAAAAATTGACGATTTTTAAGGTTTTGTGCAATGTATGCAACATTTTGTGGGGGATTTTGAATAACTGATATAAGAATGGGATTCAAAGTTTAAAAACACTTAAGCAAAGATGTGATTGATAGTAAAACCTATTAATTGATTATTTTAATTATTGTGTGACAGGATTGGTGAGGTAAGATTCAGGTCCGGGGACAGCAATAGGTTTGCGTTCCTGACCACAGAGTATTCCTCGGACGAAGAAGAAGAAGGCGAGGTAGAAGAGGCCCAGTCGATCGTAAATGATCTGTATGATGAGATCGAAAAAATTAAAAAGCAGATGGAGCCCTACCTTCAACTGCTAAAAGAGAAGCAGAAGGCGAGTCGGCGGAAGGAGGCTGAGTTGCGAAAACAACAACAGCAACAGAAGCAGCAACTACAACAACAGCAACAGCATCAACAACAACAACAGCAAAATAAAGCTGCTAAAATAAACCCATCTGCTTTGTATATAAAATGAATAGTATTCTCATGGAACAGAAAATTTTAATACGGAACCGAAGCCACTGACTGGTGGCGCTAGTTGGACGAAAATTTCTCAGTTTAAGAGAACGAGAAGAGCCTAACTTCATATAAAAAAAAACGAATGTACGAATGAAAAGAGTATTTTATTTTCTGTCATAAGAAATAGGTAGTGTGACAGGGTTGGTTGTTTCCCGCCACAAGTAGAAGGCAAAAAAACGTAAACATAAACAAAAATTTAACGTTTCTTCTTGTCTAGCATTATTCGCATAGAATTTAATATACATAGATGTATTCATACTTGTATACAACGATTGCTTTCAGATATTGGTTGTGGCTGCCTAGCGAGCGACGGCTATTCATTTTGCTATAGCTATGTATGCTTTAACCATTGTAGGTATTTTGCTATTTCAAATTCGTTTTGAATTTATTTTTCAATTTTTGTAAAAACTGATTCGTTGGTGCCAAGTTTGTAGTCGCTTGCATTGATGTATTTGATGTTTTTTATTATTTTGCAAATTGTTCGAAAGGGAGTAGGTGGGTAAGTAAAAGTAGCTTTGCAGGTAGGTGTTGCTACTTGATATTTAAGTTATGAGAAATGTAAAGGAATATTTATTAATATTTTATTTGGTTGAAGCAAAAATCTTTATAGGTAGATTTTTACTTAATTTAATGAAAAAATAGCAATATCACAACCGAAATTATAATTTTCACGTACCAATATTTTTCACGTGTGCAGTATTTATTTATTACAACACTAAAACTTTAATAAATAACATTCAAATCCGCTACAAATTTGACTTGAACTTTATTTTTTATGTAGATATTACGTCTTCAAAAGCAAATGTATATCTATTTTAATGAAGTTCTTAAAATGATTTCATACATTTATCAAAAATATTATTCACAAAAAAAGTTGAAATACCTAATTGAATTTACTTCATTATTTGAAAATTTCTCAATGATTTTTCAAATTGGCAACTCCATAACAATTCGTACTTCTGTTTACTTTTGTTTGCTTCTTCGGTATTTTTATAATTTTTCCTCCCTTCCAACTCCTTATAACCCCTTGAAAAGAAAATAGCAATATAAATGTTCACAAAAGTGTCTCTTAACTATCTCACTCGAACCTTCCTTTTATTCGTATATATTCATTTCAGTTTTTTTTTCAGAACAAATTAAAATTCTAACAACCGTGTAAATGATAGATTTATTTAAATTTCTTTAAAACACTACGTACAACTTCACAATTTAAAAGAAAACAAACATTTTCCAAGCATTTGAGGTTAGAGTTGATCATTGATAGAAAAAATGATCATTGAAAGAAAAACTGACAGGTGGGAATACAACTAGAATGAAATGCTTTCATTGGAACGATTTTGTTCCAAATCGAAACAGCTGTTCATTGAAAACGTTTTCATCATTGAAAAATTAGAAGTTAACTTACAGAAAAATTATGGGTTAAAATAAATGTTTTTTTCCCTAAAAAAATTCTACAAGTCATTACCTTCATTTTGATACCTCCAATGACAAATTTGACTTTCTCTATCGCTTTTAATAACGAAATAAAATTTTCAATGATGAAAACCAATGATAGCTATAACTGGCCCGTTAACGCGAAACTTATATCAGAAAATGAGGAAAATGCGAAACTTGGCATCTTTTTTTTTCGACCGAATCGAAGAGTGAAACAAAAATCAATCACGAAAACTTTCGGAGAGAGAAAGAGGAAGGCATATTCCCACAATTAAAGTAAATCCCAGCCACCTGGTATGATTCTTGATGAGATGTTTTTTTAATATTTCAATGAAGTTTTCCAATCTCTTCAAATTCATCTTTTTCCCATACTTGAGCAGCATAAAATCAGAGTGTTGATACTACGCTTTCAAAGACCTTGTATTTGGTTGAAAAAATGATGAAGAATATTTTTCGTAATGTTTGTCTTCGTAATGTTGATCAAGCTTTGGGAAGCAGCAGTTTTTTCTTGGATATGGTGCTTAAAATTAAGAACCGAATTTAATTTCAGTCCTATGTACATATTTGTATTCTTTTGTAACTTCAATCTCATTGCCCTTGTAAAGCCATATTTTTTTTATTTTAAATACGGAAGCTTTGTGTGGATACCATAATTTTTGATTTTTCGATGTTTATAGAGACTCCAAGTTTCACAATTTGAAGCAAAGCTAAATTGCAGGTTTTCAGGAGATTGAAAAAGAAGTGCTAAGTCTACATACAAAACGACATTAACATTAGTATCGGCATTCGGCAATACGAATTTCACCGGACCACATTAGTACACTTACCAAACTCCTGATTTTATGTCAAACCAGAGAGAGAAGGATAATCCACATCCCATACTGCTGTCTGTATACATTTCTTTCATGATTTTGATGAACTTTGATGTGAGTAATAGTTGTGATAGCTTATATAAGAGTGCATTTCGCTGCTTTTAAGTTGACAAAAAAACAGTATTCCTTCTTCTTTCTTGCTTATAAATTATAATGCTTTTATGTTGGAATAATAATATATTTGAATAATTTACTATTGTTAAAGTTAGTCTTTCTCTTATCATCATACACGGCGGTTGTCTTTCTTTTTAACACGCTTATATTATCTTCACTTGTATGTATGTATGTATGTATGTATGTATGTATGTATGTATGTAACCGACACCTTTTAACTCGATTTTGACCCACTTTACACGAACTGATTTTATTGAAACTTTGTACACATATCAAGAACCGGTGGCAATACAATAATTTCATAAGTTTATCTCAATATCCTTATCCGGATTACCAGGATTAAATATTTTCCTCCCACACCTTCTGTTTCTACCAGCTTTTATTATGAGCTTATCAATATTAAAAGACTCTGTTGCATTTTATGTTTCCAATAAAGGGATGCGTTTTAACTTTTCCAATAGACTGGGTTTATTTCTAAAATATATTTATATATAATTATACAAATGAATCAAATATTTAGGTTTCTTACCGCAGTTTTATTCCCTTCTTCTTTATCGGCTGGATAAAATACAAATGAACGAGTTTAAGTCTCTTTAGCGAAAGGCTTTCTTGGTTTGCGACGAATTAACTTTGAAAGCAAAATAGACAAATGTCATAAAGAGAAATAAAGGGAATAAAACTGGGTTTACACAAGTTAATGTATTATGGGAAGTTTATACTCTTCGATCTGCAACATCCCCACCTCCGTGAATCGACTCCGATTCACTAACCGCTAAATCCAAGACGGCGAGTTTGGATACAGTACGCTGTATCAGTCCTTTTGAGGTACGAACGTCTACTCTTTGAATATGTCCATCCGTTCCGGGATACACGTTCTCAATCCGACCACGGCACCACTGATTTCTAGGAACGTTTGCATCACACAGGAACACTAAATCGCCTATGGCTATTGGTTTAGTGCGTTGACACCATTTTGTCCTTTGAGTTAATGTTGGCAAGTATTCTGTCACCCATTTTTTCCAAAATCGATCCCTCAATTGGCGAGAAATACGCCACTGCTTTCTTAAACGCCATAAATCTTCCAATTGTTCTTCTTTAGCGGAAGTCTGCACCGTATTCGCTGAGCCTAGCAAAAAGTGATTTGGGGTGAGCGGTTCTTCCTGATCTTGAGTGATTGGTATATGCGTAAGGGGGCGCGAATTAACAACATTCTCGGCTTCAATTATTAGACTTTGTAGAGTGAATTCTCTAGGCGCCACTTCTTTCAATGTGTGATGTAAAACTTTCTTAACGCATTGCACCATACGCTCCCACACACCTCCTTCGGCTGGGTTGGCAGGGCAATTAAAAATCCATTCAATTCCTTTCGCTTTCAGCTCTCCTTTTAGTTGCTCACTTTCAAAAACCTCGGGAAAACGTTTAGATTCATTCGCAGTACCAATGAAGTTCGTCCCGTTATCGGATCGGATTCTCACTGGAACTCCACGACGATTTATAAAATTTCTGATAGACAGAATACAAGCATCAGTAGACAAATCGTGGACAACTTCAAGATGTATGGCTCGGACAGCTAAGCATGTAAAGAGCGCCACCCACCGTTTTTCGGTGCGTCGACCAATAGTAACACTAATGGGACCGAAGCAGTCTAGACCCGTATAAGAAAAGGGTCGGACGAAGGGTGTAAGTCTGTGCTCCGGTAGAGAGCCCATCAACGGTGGTGCTGGATGGACTCTTGCAATTTTGCAAACAAAACACTTTGAAATCACTTTGCGTAAGGTTTGTCGTAATCGAGGTATCCAGTACTTACGGCGGATCTCACAGATTGTGGCTTCAATATTTCGGTGCTTCATTTTGTGATGCTGATCCTTAACAACTAGTATCGTAAAGGCGTGGTTAGAAGGTAAGATTATTGGCAGTTTTGCGGCATACGTCAAAAAACTAGCTGCATCTAGCCTGCCATAGACACGAAGTAATCCATCGTTATCGACGTAAGGCGAAAGTTTGTGTAAAGGGCTTCCCTTTTCCAATGGCTGATTACAAGCTATTTGTTTTAACTCTTTCGCAAATGATTCTTTCTGAGCCTGACAACACAGCAATTTCTCTCCAGCTTCTAGCTCAGCCAAAGAGAGATCAATAGATCGTTTTTCCTTGTCCATACGACAGCAGTTAATAAAATGAAGTACCCAGGCAATTGTTCTTATTAGCCTGGAAATCGACGAAAAGCGATTAAATTTGATGAACTGATTACTCACGATAACTAATGCAAATTTTGGACGGAGTTCTTCTTCAACGTCTTCTCTAGGAGAAGGTGGCGAGTTACGTGGCCAGTATTCTTCTCCCTTTAATAAGAAGTGAGAACCTGTTAGCCATCGAGAAGGAGACTCGAAGTTTATGATAGGTGTAGTTCTTGTAGCATCGTCGGCAGGGTTCTCGCGCGTGGGTACCCACCTCCAGTTGGACGGATCAGTAGTGTTTGCAATTTCGAGGATCCTATGTGCAACAAATGGCTTATAACGACGATGTTCACTTGCAATCCAGCTGAGAACGGTTGTTGAATCGCTCCAAAGAACGGTCCGACATATTTTTAAAGAATGCTCTTCCATCAAAGTCTTCATCAATCTCGCTCCTAATACAACCGCTTGCAATTCAAGACGAGGAATCGTCAACGTTCTAAGAGGGGAGCATTTCGTTTTAGAGCAAACGAGTGAAGTATCCACTTCACCTTTGTGATTTTCGGCTCTCCAATACGCACCTGCAGCGAATGCGTCTTCGCTGGAGTCAACAAAAACATGGAGTTGGACTCTTTTAGGGAGTTCATCTCCAAAGTAAAAACGTGGAATTTTAAAGTGAACGACACTTGGTAGTAACATCAACCAGTTAGTCCATGCCTCCACCACTTCGTTAGGTAATGGTTCATCCCATTGCGTATTATATCGCCATACCTCACGCCTCAGCAATTTTTCATTTATTGTGAAATGATTCAAAAATTCTAAGGGGTCGAACATTGACATAATGACACTTAAGAGTTCCCTTTTGGTTGGAAACCTTTCGCCGGCGATTATTTCTTTTTCAACGCGATGAAACTTTAGTTGATAACAAAATTCATCACTAACTGGCTGCCAATACATACCCAGTATTTTTTCAGTATGCACACTGCTCTTGCTATCCACGACTAATGGAGCATTTTCACCTTCTAATGCTTCAAGGACCTTCTTAGAATTTGAACTAAAGTTCCTCAGTTCGAAGCCAGCATCTTTATGTATGTCCCGTACTTGCCGGGAAATGTTGATAGCTTGTTCGATCGAGTGAAAACTGTCCACAAAGTCATCGACATAGTGGAAGTCAAGAATAGATTTTACGGCGCGCGAATCGTTACTTCGATGCTCCCGAGTGTTAATAGTTTTCACATACTCAGCTATGCATGGTGAGCAGGCAGCTCCAAAGGTCATCACCAACATCTCATACACATCTGGCCGTCTTGTATCATCTCCATCTCGCCAAAGAAACCGTTGAGCGCACCTATCCTCCGGCTGGATCAATATTTGGTGAAACATTTCTTTAATATCTCCACAAACTGCGACTGGTCCTTCCCGAAAAATGAAAGAGAACTGACGGTAGTGCTCGATATTGTTGTGGTCCCTTCATTAAGAAGGAGTTAAGAGATGTCCCCTTTACTTCAGCTGCAGCGTCAAACACAAGGCGTATCTTGGTTGGTTTATTTGGATTCACTACACCAAAGTGCGGCAAATACCAAGTTTTTGGTTTGTGGACGGCAGCTTCTTCTGGATCTAACTTGCCGGCATACTTCTTGGTTACGTAATCTTTGATAATAGAACTGTAAGCGACGCCAAAGTTTTCATTTCGTTTTATCTTGCGCTCTATACCTACTAAACGCTTCAAGGCCATTGAATAACTTTCAGGCAGATTTGTAAGGTACTTAAGTATCTTTGGACTGCAGTACTTCTCAAGTACCAAGTACCGGGTACTGGTACTGGTACTTGAAAAAATCAAGTACCTGGGTACTTGGTACTTGAAAATCACAAGTACAAGTACTTTTTCAAGTACTTTTTTTAAGTACCTTTACTGGGTACTTGAATACCTGCAAGTACATTTTCAAGTACTTTTCAAGTACTTTTACTGGGTACTGTGATACTGGTAAGTACATTTTTAAATACTTTTCAAATACAATTACTGGGCAATGTAAGACTGACAAGTACAATTCCTAGGCCGTTTCAATTCTCATTCATGTTATTTGGGAATTATGGGTTGTGACCTAGAATACACTTATGTATGCACGTACATTACATTAAATGTAATTAAAACAAAAACTAACTAAGATAACTTTCCATATGGTCCCAAAATTATCTAATTTCTTTAAAATATTTCCAATGGACTTATACTTGAAAAGTACTTGAAAAATACTTGAAAATGTACTTGCAAGTATTCAAGTACCCAGTTAAGGTACTTAAAAAAAAGTACTTGAAAACGTACTTGTACTTGTGATTTTCAAGTACCAAGTACCAGGTACTTGATTTTTTCAAGTACCAGTACCAGTACCCGGTACTGGTACTTGTACTGGTACTGGTACTTGAAAATTTACAACTCTGCTTTCAGGTAACGTAACGTTATCACATTTCCACAACAACCCTGCTTGGTATATTTGGTTTACCTTTATTGTTGTTGATTCGAGAATATCCCTCGCTCGGATGTCAGCCTTGCTGTGGGTGGTGATGGTCTAATGCCAAAACTATCTGTCTCAAAATATTCGGCAATTAACATATGCAGAGATTCATTGCTGGTACCTTGATTTAATAAGCACGTTTGCGCTGCAGCTGTGGTGCTCGAAACGTTTCCTGCTTGGCCAAATACTACCCAGCCTAACTCAGTATTTGCTGCATATGGTCCGTTATTGTTAGACTGAACTATCTCCTTTGGCAAACCCAGATGACAGTTGTCAAGACCTATTAACAGTTTAGGCACAACATTTGAGTAAGGCTGTATATTTACCTTTGATATTTCATGAAAATCTTTCTCAGCCAAACTTTGGGTAGGAAGATCAAGATTAGATACTCCATACACGTTTTTTAGATAGTGCCTTTTATTTTGACCAAGTGCACTGATGTAAAGGTTAACCAAAGTTGTCGGTTCTTGAGCTTGCTGCCCACCAACCCATTGCATGTTTAATTGACAACACTGACCCCGAAGTCCCAACTCATTAATAAGACCGCCATCCAACATTGTGATAGATGAACCTTCATCGAAGAGGGCGTAGACATTAATTTTCTTATTTGGACCATAGAGCGTGACCGGCAGAACACGAAATAGAAGATCGTTGGTTATAGCTTCTCTCTTGGTGTTCTTGAAGATATCGAAACAATGCGCGACAAAGGACGTATTTCCATCTGCGACGTCACTGTTTGGTTGTTTCAGGTGCTCACCAGAACCAGTTGTTTCAACGTCTTCATGTAACAACGAGTGATGTTGCTTTTTACAATTTTTAACTGAGCATTGTTTCTTACTCCGACAGTTGTACATTTAATGACCCATTCTCAAACATGTAAAACACAAACGATGGCGTTTCACTACACACCACCTCTCCGAGGCAGTTTTGTCTACAAAATCTGGACATTCACTCACTTTATGTTGGCTGTCACACAAGACACACTTTTGGTTATATGTACTGTGATTATTTGCAGTATGTAGAACTGTCACGCGTCGTTTTGGTTCCTTAGTCTCAATGTCTTGAACAATGCAAATCAAATTCGCCAAGTCACTCAGCCAATGACTAAAGTGCAAGATAGTAGGATAAGGTTGTATTTGCACAGCACACTTGGCCCATTCCAATTTCTTACTCATTGGAAGCTTCGAAATAAGTTCTTCCAACAACGTAGGATTCGCTAAATGTTGATTGGCATTGACGGACTGAAGAAACACTGCTAAATTCTTTACTTTTGTAGCAAATTGAATGATTTTAGTTACTGAATTTTCATTAATAACTTGAATCTCACGAACCTCATTCAACTGCTTCGAATAAGTAATTCAGGTCAACCAAAACGAAAACGCAGTTGATCTATGACAGCTTCCACGTTGTCTGGATGAATTAAAAGAGACTTTACAGTATCTCGAGCAACACCAGTTAGACTCTTTTGCAATCGATGATTATTTTCCAAATTCGTATAGCGATAAGCGTTCGTTGTTTGTATGAAGGCATTGTAAAAAATTGGCCATTCTTCCGCTTGTCCGCTAAATGGTGGGCAATTGGTTAGAGTTGGCGTAGTCGTTTTGATGTAAATTATTGTTGTAATTACCACTGGAGAACATTGGTGGCATGTGGTTTGTGGTTCCAAACTCTGATGCAGAGGCGCCTTTGTACATTCCCACTGATGGCAGAGAACAGTAAATTGAAGATAAATACGTAACAGGTTGAACCTTAATACTACTGCATGATACTGTTTCTTAATACGGGTTGGCTCTTGACTCAGCAGTTGAAACTGAAATGATGCTGGGCTTGAACGATAATGGTGCTTCGCATGAGGTTATAGCACGTGGCGTAATACTTGTACTCTGCAACGCTATTCTGAGTACTTGATTTTGTGAATCGCGTTCACTTAATCTTACTTGTGTTAATTTAAGTTGACTTTGAAGATTGTCTACTTGTCTTTGCATGGAGAGTAATATAGCATCACGGGTTCCAGTTGCTGCCGTTTCAGTACGGGTTTGTTCAATACTTTCAAACGGAATATTTGATAAAGTGTCCAAACAGGACGTAGGCTTTGGAATGTTAACGACAACATCTGCAGGTGTAAAGGTTGGGATAGCTTCATTGCTAAAGGTAATGAAACTTGGTTGCACCGTTTGAGATTCGAAAGCAGCACTTGGAGAAACACGTGGTGCGTTAACCCCACTCGCATAGGACATTGAGTCCTCGAAAACGTTGGTTACATGAGCTGAAGCATTCGATGCAATTCCTTTCGATATACTCTGCGCGGTAGTCGTGTCAGATTGATCGACTTCAGTACCTGTTTTAGGTTCGGAAGAAGTCTTGGACATATTGAGAAAGGTGGCCTCTTGAAGCCGTGGGCTTCCTGATGTGTTTTTGGCTAGTGAAACCAAGCTAACCCAGAAACATAAACTGACTCACATCAATTACAATATCGTAAGAAGAGATCGACCCAATTCCACAAAAGGAGACGGTGTCGCGATTTTCATACGCAAAGGCATTAGTTATAAGGTTATATACAGTAATGAAGTGCGAAAGCTTAGGTTGCTAGAGGCTTGCATCATATGCATCTCTCTCTCGCAAGAGAGGCGGATGTATGTGATTGCGGCTTATGCTCCTGAAGCTTCGCAGGCTACTAACTTTATATCAGATCTCGAGATTCTCTTCAGATTCCTAAAACTGGATATGGAGTCGACCTGCTGGCTACCGAAAGGCCTTCTTATCCGAGAAGCGGCTCCTTTTTGGATCTTATGCTCTACGACACCAGACTGACAGTAACTGACAAAGTGGGTAATCACCCTAAAAACTGTTTACAGACAATTGAATACGACAGTGATCACTGCGGACTGGCTACTGTAATACAGATTCCGAACGAACGCCTGGAGTTGGAGGAATATGTTCCAGCGCACTCTTACAACTACAGTAAAGTGCGCTGGTCTCGTTTCACCAATACCCTTGCGAGAGAACTACGTTCGAACTACTCAACCCCACCAAATAACAGAAATTTGACAAATACAGAAATCGACCAATATTTACAACAGATGGACGAAACGATAAAACGTACAATGGAACGGACAATACCAAAGTACAAGGAACTTGACCAAACCAACGTCTATAGAAACGCGACTATCGACGCACTACACAAACACAAAAGTAGACTCCTGACAAGACTAAAGAACTTGTACAGACGTTTTACAGACCCACAAGACCAGGAGATCAGAGTACTGAAGTCTTCGATCAAAAACATTAACCAGCTGATTAAAAACAATTATAGACTTTCTATTAACTTGTATTGGGATAACAAAATTCGGGCCGTTAATTCGAGCGACCCGAGCATGTTTCCCCTAATAAACAAGATCTTCAGAAAAAACAATCAGAACGAGCTTCAGTGCCTGAAACTCCAGAGAACATTACAGAACAGAGACGTACTCCTGACAGCACAAATAGATCCAGAGGAATCCGTCTTTGACGATGAGTTCTTTATTATAGAAGATCCGCAGGAGAAAGTGGAGACAGTGGGAGCTGCTTTTCAGCAAGTGTATAAGGTGAATGATATCAGTCGCCCGAATCACGAGCTGGAAAACAGGGCCTTACTTCATCACTTCTACCTTCGGAACGACATAGAGCAGTGGCGAACTGAGAACAATGGTTTCATAAGGTTCAATGACTACTTTTTGGCAAGTGCCATAATCGCCGAGCAAACAGGGTTAAGTCCCTTATTAGTTACGAAGATAGAGCTCCAGTTCATCTTCGATTCAATAAAGAATAAAAAGTCAGCAGGTGTCGACGGTATATCCAACATCGTTCTAAGGCACCTTCCGATTGAGGCAATAGACATTTATACCACACTGTTTAACAATGCCCTGAATAATGCTTATTATCCAGCGCATTGGAAGACAGCTGTGGTACATCCCCTCCCGAAAAAGTCTTCTTCCAAGTATCAGTAAGGTATTTGAAAAGATAATAAATAGAGCTCTGAAAAAGTGGGCTGAGGACAACACAATTATTCCGGATAATCAGTTCGGGTTCAAGGCAGGACATGACACAATTCATGCCGCGTCTAAACTCGTTTCCGATATCCAATGGAACAAATCAAAAAAGCAATGCACGGGTTCTGTTCTGGTGGATTTGGAAAAGGCTTTCGACACCGTATGGTTAGAGGGTCTTTATTTAAAGCTCACCGAACTTGGCATTAGCAAACCATTGCTGTATACGCTTTATGACATGCTGAATGGTAGAATGTTTGTTGTCAAAAGTGGCAATATAACTTCTACCAAAACCTTCGAAATTAAGAACGGTCTTCAACAGGGAGCGGTTAACTCACTGATTCTCTTCAATATTTACATCAGCGATCTGATAGGTAGTCTTACTCAGGCAATAGCGTACGCTGACGATCTAATTGCGTATAGATCGGCTCGAAAGATTGAAACCATTCAGATTCTCTTGCAGCGTGATTTCGACAAGATTCAGCGATATTGCGATGACTGGAAACTGAAAATAAATGTCCAGAAATCCGAGACAATCCTGTTCCGCACCTCGTTGGCTGGTACCTCAAGGGATACGCGTATGAATTGGCGCAAGTTGGTCATCGTTGGACCTGACGGACAGTGATTAATAGGCAAAATTGAAGTGAAGTACCTCGGTATCTGGTTGGATCAGTATTTGTATTTCAACAGACATATTAATGCTGCTCTTGCCAGAGCCAGAGGAGCCTTTGCTCTGACGAAACGGCTGTTTTACAACAGTCGGCTTGACTCAAGGGTAAAGGTAATTTGCTACATGTCCCTCATATGGCCTATGCTTGTTTATGGCTGTCCGGTGTGGTTCAACGTTGCACCGGCTCTAATGGAGAAGTTTCGGGTGTTCGAGAGGCAGTGTCTTCGACGCTGTCTCGGATTGCATCGGACACCAGAATCTGATTATACCCATTATTATCCTAACGAGGTTCTATACAATGAGGCTCGGATCAACAGGGTTGACAATTTCGTGATAAAACTTGTTCGAGGTCACATTCACATTGCAAGAGCTATGAATTCAAACAACAACTTAATCTTCGGACCGTTCTTTCCTAACAACGAATATTATAAAAGTACACGCTTGAATGGCTTTGTGCCTCCTGAAGCATTCCTCTATTTTGATACGTGCGGTTTGATACAGGATAGATTAGCAGTTCCATTAATCTATCACGTCAGACGAAGAACCGTTGATGGGCGGCTCCTTTATAATCGGGAAGTCCTCGCACAGGACGGTGCTGAGCAGCTCCGGTTCAGTAGGGCTGTGTCCAAAAGGGACAGACTTGATAGGGTGAAGCAGGAGAACCAGTACTGGTGGCTTCAATCAGCATTCAACAATGGGTAGTCGGGGTAGGGTTTATAGACTTGGCCGGCTTATATATCTGTTTTAGGTTTAGGGTCTTAAGTTAAGTAGAATAGGCATGGTGGCACCAAAAATATGAAAAAAAAAATATAAAAAAAAAAATTTTAAAAAAATAAAAAAAAACAAACAAAAACAAATACAAAATATATTAAAATATACTTAAAAACATAAGAAAAAAAAAATTACAAAAAAAAAACGACATAGATTTGCTACTGTGGTTGTTCTAGTTTTAAGTAGTATGTAGGTAGTTTAGGTAGTTATAAGTTAATTTTAAGTTTTATTCTTAAGACAAAAAAAAAAAAAAAATGGTGGTAGACATAGCTTGTAAGAAGATTGTAAATAGTATTTAAGTAGTTTGTAAGTAGTATTTAAGATATATTTATAATAAAAAATAAAAAAAGTCATAGTTAGTTTTTCTACATTTTTCTAACAAAATCAAAATAAATAAAATAAAACAAAACATGTACAAATTTGGCCGAAAGGCATTAGTTATAAGTTATTGAATTTCGTAGGACCAGTAAGTTATTTTTAAGAAAATAATGAAATCTAGATTATTATTATTATTATTATTATTATTATTATTATTTATTTGCTAGTATTAAGTTAGATATAAGATAAATGAATAAATAAAATACAAAAAAAAAAAAAAAGTCGTGGGCTTCTCCGAGGTGGTGTCCGGCGCATTCGGCAATTAAAGTTGGAGACTAATTTGGGGGGTGGCAATAAATACTAAACCAATGTGGCTATGAATAAATCCTTTGAAGCTAAAGGCAGGCGGTGAAGAAATAAAGACGAAGTTTGTAGCGGCAAATAAATTTGGCTTGAAAGGCGGCGGCAAATAATTTCCTTTAACTCAAAGGCAGGCGGCGTTAATTAAATACGAAGTTCGCAATGTTAAAATGCGAAATAAAGGTGTTGCATTTTATGTTTCCAATAAAGGGATGCGTTTTAACTTTTCCAATAGACTGGGTTTATTTCTAAAATATATTTATGTATAATTATACAAATGAATCAAATATTTTGGTTTCTTACCGCAGTTTTATTCCCTTCTTCTCTATCGGCTGGATAAAATACAAATGAACGAGTTTAAAGGCCCAACTATAATAGGCATAAGCAAACATAAGCTTATGTCAAAAACCCAACGAAAATTCACTTATGTTTGTGAAATTACGGCGCATACCCATAATGAAATTTTGCTCACGTATCTAAATGTCAAAATAATATTCGCAGCTGTGTAATTTGGTTGATTTTTTGATTCAAGGTAACTTTATTTTTGTTTAAAAAAATGGAGTTTAATACCAAATTAATTTGTTTTATTTTGATTCTTTTTTCTTTTATTAACTATTTAATTTTGTTTTAAGCAAGAACTCGTCACAACAATCACAATACACAATAGAATCAGAAACAGAATGATAAATTCACATGCACACTGTCTCTTTGTGTGGATATTTTCTGTCTTGAATTAACTTTGAAAGCAAAATAGACAAATGTCATAAAGAGAAATAAAGGGAATAAAACTGGGTTTACACAAGTTAATGTATTATGGGAAGTTTATACACGTCGATCTGCAACAGACTCCCTGAATTCTAAGTGCTGGGGTAGTCTCGTTTCATTTTTGGCATCGGATTCTACAAGGGTCGTGGGTACAAGTCCCAACCATAGCGGAACATTTTTTTTTAATAATAGTCTAAATCACAGGCTCGACTTGCTGGGTTGTGGGTTCAAATCCAAATCATGGCTGATCATTTTTTTAAACAAAATTACGAAAACTTAAAAAAATCATTTTTTGACAACACAACGAACTAAATTGAAAAATAAATATAGTTTAAAAAAACTAATAACACACGCTTAGCACACCAAACTAAAAAAAATAAAAATAATTTTTAAATTAAGCTGAAAACAATAATGAATTGAAAATACTAGTGTTATAGTGAAAAAAGCGTGGGGCGCTCGATATACGAATAATATGCCACAAGGCGCCCAAAGGTTTTTTCACTATAACACTAGTATTTTTAATTGATTATTGTTTTCAGCTTCATTTAAAAATTATTTTTATTTTTTTTTTAGTTTGGTGTGCTGAGCGTGTGTTATTAGTTTTTTTAAACTGTATTTATTAAACTAATAAGTTAACACTGTATTATTGAGGTAAGACAAAATATTTGGTAAAAACAGTTAAGTATTTAGTTTATTTATCTGAAGTAAAGTTCGTGTTTGATTTGAAGAGAAATAAATAAGTTTTATTTACCAATCCGTAACAAAACATTAAAATATTATTAAAATCTAAGGTTAAAATTAACTTCATGTTATAAATTAATTAACTGTTAATTAAAAATGTAATTTTTGTACTTGGTATAGCTTTATATGGGGGCACTTAAATAGTACAATCAGCCTTCGTTGAACTGTAATCACAATTGAATTATTGTCAAATATGAGGCATCTGATAAATCGATCACATCTAAAATAACCACCTAGAAGAAAAAGTCCAAGGACAACCTTGTGTTGAAAGGGCTGGTTGCACAAAAATGCTAAAGGCCCAACTATAATAGGCATAAGCTAGCATATGCATGCATAAGTAAACGTGCGAATACAAAGATACTCAATGCGAGTGACCATAATGGAATCCAGCTCCGTTTCGTTCAATTTTTCTCAGTTTCGTTCACTTAAGCAAACATAAGCAAGAGCGATCCCAGTCGCTCGCCGCATAAGTAAAATCTGACAGCTTTGATCAAATACGCACAGGCCAACTCCTTGAATCAAAAAAGCAACCAAATTACACAGCTGCGAATATTATTGTGACATGTAGATACGTCAGCAAAATTTCATTATGGGTATGCGCCGCAATTTCACAAACATAAGTGAATTTTCCTTGGGTTTTTGACATAAGCTTATGTTTGCTTATGCCTATTATAGTTGGGCCTTAAGTCCAGCGCTGTAAATTGCAAATGGCTTAAAGGCATAAAAAAAGATTTTTGTAGAATAAATTGTAATAAATCATTATAAATACATAAAAAAATATTAAAGTCATGTTTTTATGTTACTTAATAACTAGTTAGTTGCATACAAGCTCATTCTCTATACAAAGCATAGTTATACAATTTATAATTGAGTATTATTTCTTTAGTTCTTTTTTAATTGCGAAAAGACCTTTTCTTCTTTGCACACAAATGTATGTATTTATGTGTTCTTTGTTTAAATTTTTTTAAATAAGGTGAAGATATTTCTTTATTAGTTATAGTAATCGGTCCGATTTGTCGAAATGGATTTTTTCCACAAATCCCGACGTTTCAAGGTCTCTTAATATTCCAGTAAGAGTTACGTGTAAGAAAAAATGGGTTCGAGGACGGAAGGTTAAAATTAAGATGTCCATCGTTTTTAGAGAGTTGTATGTCTCAAGCTCGAGCTAATATTGATTTAAAATAAATTGAAAGAAAGAAAAACATCTTTCATAATAAACAATAACTTTTTTAATAATTGATAACTCTCTTTATATATACCTACCATTTTATTACTGGCTTCTTTTTAGCCAGCAATCAAATTGTTGTTGTTTGTCGAGGGAAATTTTGACGCGCTAGCTAACAGTGAATAAAACACAACAATTGACACTTTCTCATAAGAAATAAAAGTAATCTTAAGGCTTTCTCCCCTATATAAGCAAGAAAAAACATAAAAATCTAATTAAAAAATATTTTTAGTAATTTTCAATTATCTCAGATTGTGTTGGATTCAGATTAGATCTATTTGTTGAGATCTTTTATTCTGCTATTCTGTTATGAATTTCAATACAACAATTTGAGTTGTCAAAAAGTCTGTTATGAATTTTAATTTTGGTATTGAACATTCTAAATCTGCTATAAAATCTGTTATGAATTGTCAAAAAACGACAAATCTTTCTGACTTTTATTATAAAGATTATAAAAGAGGAGAAAATGCAAGAAAATAATATGTATTTAAATACATTAAAAACAAAAGCAACCATATTTTATAGAAATCCTTTTTTAGAAAGAACAACAACTTTTCATGGTACTTCCATTAACAAAGAATTCCCTTTGAATTTTACGATGTGAAGCTATTCCTATTGGACAAATTAAATGTAGTTTACAAATTGGAATACAGTCTTCAAATACGACCATTGCATTTCAAATAAAAGTGTTTTAAGAAATTAACGCAACTCTTGTTCACACGCATCGTAATGAGACGTGACTTTCCTCCAAGATTTAATAGTAAGTTTCTTTTTGCCCGTTGCCTTCTTCCTGATTTTTTAACTTCCCATAGGGAGTTATTGTAATCGGTCCGATTTGTCAAATTGAAATTTTTGACAAATCTGGACGTTTTATGGTTCCTAGAATCTAAATTCGTCATTTGTAGAGAGATGTCTGTGTGTGTGTGTGTACGTACGTTCGTACGTTCGAGACCCTTTTTTCGTTAACGATATCTCGAGAATGAATAGAGGTATCGAATCGAATTAAATTTTATTCTATAGGTTATAACTTCGAAAGATGCAGAAAGGGCTTTTATAAAAATTTGTCGAGCGGTTTTTTCACCATAGCAGTTTAAAAAAAAAGTGAAAATTTTAGTTTGTTGCAAATATCTCAAGAAGTGATAATGCTATTGACTTCAAATAAATTTTATAGTGTAGATAACAATGTAATACAGGTTTGGTATAAATTTGGAAATTGTTCAACATACCGTTATTTTTTAAAAAAGTAAAAACTAAAAAAAAAATGTTTGGAGTGCAAATATACAATGAAGGAAAAATGATATCATCTTCAAAATAATTTTTAACTATAGAAAATGCTGTCCTTAACATCTGGTAAAATTTTCAAAAAAATTCAATAGACAGTTTTTTTACAAAAAATAAATAAGTACAAAAAATTCTATGAAAAGTTGGTAAAAAGTGTGTTCTGACTTGATTACCTCGAGAATGATCACCGATATTGACTTCATATTTATTTAAGTTTATACAAAATACAATTATGAATATATGCTACAATTTTGACAAATGTCGAATTGACAGTTTTTTTACGAAAAATAAAAAACTAAAACCGAAATTTACAGAAAAGTAACAAAAATCGTTTTTCGACTTAAATATCATCACAACAAGCAATTACATATATTAACTTTAAATGTATTTTATTTTCAACATAATGCATTTGTAAATACCTAAAAACAGGGGTGAAATCACGTAAGGCGATAGTTGATTGTTGATTATCAAAATATATGATTTTGCTCCACGTAAGGTGATTATCAAATTGACTATCACTTTTCTAGTGTAGTTTTTTGGCGACAGCTATTTAGGTGTCGCTTTCATACATTTTTCTTAATTTTTTGACAGAGATAAGTTGTGGTTTGTTTCAAATTGAAAAATATATCATATTTAAAATAAAAGATAGAGAATAAATACATAATATCAATGAATTTATTTTATAAGAGGAACTCAACAAGGAATGACCACACAAAAGTTCAGTTGCTAAGAATCAATTTGTGTGGCCCTACCAGAACTTGAGAGGGCATTTTAGGATTTGGCCAGCTCGGGATGTGATTCCATGTAGCTGGATAAAATTTCGAATTGCTTCTTCGTGGTAGTCCTTTGAAAAAAAATATTTATTTATAACTATTCAATTTTATATAAATAGGTAGGTACTTAGGTATAATTACATTTTTGCAGAAACAAAACATCTAAACACAGCTACAATGAAAAACAATTGAAAATAATTTTCTGAAATGACATTTATTCATGTTTGATAATTTAAAATTCGCACAAAGTTTCCCAAACTTTTTTAAGTGCTACCAAGTAATTTTAAATTTTTAGCGATCGCTTTACACAGAGCAAAGAGAAGTTGATAATCAAAATTGACTATCAAAACAGTGACAATCACCTATCGCCTTACGCGGTAGCACCCAGCCTCTTTTTTTTTTTTTTAGTTTTAAGTTTGACTTTATTTATCAAGCAGAAATAGGTCTTAACTACTGCTGCCTGTAATACCATGATAGGTATACTAAGTTGCAACCGTTAGAGAAACCAAGTTTTTTGAAACTCTTCTTGTGATAAAAAAGATATACCTATAGATATCTAGTTTTAAGTTAGTTCTTATAGGCCGAAAAGCATTAGCATTAAGTTATTAGTTTAACTTAGGAAGTCCACATGGGGCCAGAAAGTTCGTTGCCATAGTATTTGAAGCATAAGTTGTTGGTAAAATCTTATAGCATTTTATCAATACTTTAAAATTCAAACATTTACGCACTCAAATACATAAATAAGAAAACAGTTTTGATAACAGATTTTAGTTCTGTTTTCTTATTCATTTCGTTTTCTAATATTCAACACAGATATTAATAAAAGTGCTAAATAAAAATTATAAAAGATCTTAAGCCGTGTGTGAATTGCGTTAAAATGTGTATTAAAACTTGACGTTTGGTTAAAATTTGACGTTTGGTTAAAAAAGGGAATAAATTTAGCCATTTGCTGTGTGAATTGCGTTAAAAGGGATTTTTTTAACCAACATTTCTGCGTAGTACTAAGAAATTTCCCTAATGATTTCATAAATTTCTCTCTACAAAAAATGATTTTACTTTTCCAGTTAAAACAATTCCCGTACAAAACCAAACTTTAAAACAATAAAGTTAATCACAAATCATTAAAACTAACAAATAAACTCTGTTTTATTTATTTTTCTTGACTTTGCATTATTCGCATTGTTGTCACAGCTGATATATGTCATCATTTTCAGAAGAAACAAACAAAAATGTATTTCGATTTTTAAATATGCTAAGTTTAAAGTATTTTGTGATGATTATTTTATTTCTATTAAAATATCATCAAATCATAACAAGGAAATCAATAAAAAAGAGAAGACGACGTGGGGTAAGTTGTTAGTTCAAGTCAAAATGAAAATTATACTAATCATAGACATTTTTTGCAGATTGTTGGTATAATAAACTATGGAAGACTATGAGTGCTTTCGGAAGACGTGAATGCTTTATTGAACAACGACGATCTTAAATGCCACGAACACTTACGCATACAAATTTCAACTTTTCGAGCGATTGTGTGCCTCATGCCACACAAACGAAGTGGATGGACAAATGAGTACGAGCTCATCGTATTCCTCTATTGGATGGCATCTGGTTGCAGCTATAGACTTGCTTGCGGTTTCATTGACATGAGCAGATATAATGTGAAAAGAATTGTGCACAAAATGCTTAATTTCTTTTGTGGATCTATGCGACACCTCATTAAGCATGTCCAACCAAGCAATTATTTGGACATTAGTTCGAGATTTTGCAGACGCGCCAAATGCAGTATATTTGAAAATGCCATTGGAGCGATCGATGGAACACATATCAGGATACTTTGTCCTGTTAGAAAACACGACGAATATTTGAACTATAAACGTTTTTATTCGATCCAGCGTCAACCAGTTGTAGACAGTAAATTAATGTTCAATGACGTTTTTGTAGGATTCCCAGGGTCAGTACATGACACTCTAGTAAGTTCGATATTATCTTCTCGAAGCAATATGTTTTCGGAATTCATTGTTACAAAGATTGATGCATAATAACATGTTAATTTTACTGTCTACTTACGTTTACATCGTTTTCACATTTTCAATAAAACAATTAATTAATAATTCAACTCAAAAATTTTATTTCATAGATAACATTTGTTTAAATAAATTACATTCTTAAATTCTACTCATCTTCCGAAGAAGAACAAACTAAAAGGTTATCTACGTTTATGTCTGGATACTTCTTTGAAACCATTTGCCCAAACACGGCCATTAATGCTCCCATTTGTTTCGATGATTTTGCATCGCGTCTAACACAATGTTTTTCAAATGCGCTTAGTTTCTGGCGCGCACTTGAAGCTGACGTTGAAGCTCTGGGGGTCGATGGAAGAGGAGAAGTCGGTGAATCCACTGAATCAAGCTCATGCAACGATAATAGGGTTGGTTCCGATACCGATGGAGGAGGAGGCTCCAACGAAACTACACCCGATGAACTTTCGATCAGGAACGGCGGCGGGTGATAGTTATGTTTGAAGCGTATTGATGAAATAGCTCAAAATAGGGCCAGGATTCCGTTTCCCTGCCCCTATTTGAGGGTGCATCATCACCTGCACCATTTCCAGTATGCACTTCAAAAAATGACTGAAAACGAAAACACAAAAAATGAAAAAAAAAACTGTTACCAAGATTATAACATATAAATACAAACCTTGTATTTTTGCGACAGGTTTTTCCAAAGCTGTCTGCAAGCCTTGAAGTCTTTCCTCGGATCGCCTAAAAGCTCTGCTACACGCCTGGAATTGAATTAAATTATAGGTACAAAATACGTTACATTTTTATCTGAAAAAAAGACAAACCTCCATCCATCATTAATGGTCGCATTTTTTGATGTGAACATATGTATCATCAACCGCTATCCTTATTTCTTTGAGTTTTTTTTATCTTCCTCAGACATTTGGAAACAAAAACTTTTAGAATTTTATTTTTAAATTAAAGAAATACCAACTTACATTTATTAAATGGTTTTCCCACATTTCTCCTCTTTTTATCTTGTTGGTTCATTTTCAAATACATAAATTTATAACCACAAAAAAATTACCGGTAAATTTCTCTATCACTCATGAGAAAAAAAAACAAACGTCAAAATTTTAACCCATTTATCCTGCTCCACAGTGGGATATTTTTTAACCCATTTTATTCACCTCGTTAGTGTCAAGTTTTAATCAAACGTCAAGTTTAATACACATTTTAACGCAATTCACAACGGCCTTATAGTGACATTGGTCACAAACCCCACCTCTCATGCTTTCACCTTTCTACAAAAAACCTTTATCAAATCTTAGCTCCCAAGTTATCATACTCGTGTCCAACCATACTAATGTACATATTTGATAATGCCAATGGATCAAGAAATTTGTATTAACCCTATTAATTTTTGAATCTATAATAACTTTTTCAGAAAGTGTTTTTAAGTAAATTTACCACTCCTGTTGTTCATTTAGATCTCAAGATGACAATGGCGCAAAATTGTATTTATTTTATGTCTTCGTTTTACCACATGAACAAAAAAGTGACATAACCGCGCTCATCTTTTTACTCCATTCGCTCGGTCATTTTTTATCGAGCTCATCGAGCGCGCCCCGAGCGAGAAAAACGCCTATAGTCGCGCTCATTTTTTACTCCATTCGCTCGGTCATTTTATTTAGAGCTCGTAGAGCGCCTGTCTGAGCTAAAAAAGAAACATAGATCTTTTTTTGACAGCTCAGTTCTCTGCTCTGAGCTTAAAAAGAAAAAAAAAAGACGCCTATGAACTATGAACACAGGTTTATTCTTGTATTACATCATCCTGATGTAGATTTCTCCAAAAAAAAAAAACAATTTTCTGAACAAAGACTTCAAATGCTTCGAAATCTTCGTCTTCCGATAACATTTTATTGATTAAAAACAATTTTTAGTTCCCGAATTATGAAAAGCTCATAAAGACAGATATCATTTGGATTTAGCAAATTGCTAAAAGTTAAAGTAGGGTTTTCGGAATATTAACTTTAGCAATAAGTTAAGAGATATTAAAATGTTATAATCGTTTAAATGGGTTTAACAATTTGCTAAATCGTTTAAGATTTTGCGCCATTGACGTCAAATAAATTTTATTTTGTATATTGCAATGTTATACGGGTTTAGTATAAATTTGGAGAAATTTCAACAAACCGTTATTTTTATAAAACAGAAAAAATAAAAACAAATATATTCTTAATAATTAACAATTTGACTGATACGAGCACGTTTAAAATGATTTAAAAAATGTATGAAATGTTATTGCTAGAAGTTATGGACCTTTTGCAATTTTATATTCATTTAAAAAACGCCCAGCGAACCGGGCTGGGTACGGCTAGTACTACATAAACTCCTTCTTAGACGTTAGACTTGAGTCGAAAATTGATTCGCAAATTACAATGTGGCCTTACACTAGGCTTAAAAAAAACAAAACAAAAACCATATACTTACCTACCTATATATTTTAAAGATGTTTCTGATGTGCCATACTATTTTCTTAAAGTAAATAATCATCTCTAAGAGTTAAGATGAGGTTGGAAATTCTTGTTTAAGTCACAATAACATTCTTTTTAATCGAAAAAATTTAATTACAACCTTGCATACACAATTTTGTAAAAGTATAAATTCACATTCGTTAAGACATTTTCCTATTATTCAGAATTTTAAAATGTTGTCACGTGCATACATACATATATAGCTACATATAAATTGGCATAGTATGATAAAGTTGTAGGGAAGTAATGAACGTATCCCTTACGCTGACAAAATTAAAACTAATAGTGTCGTCAAAAAGGATTCTTTGAAGTTGGAACTCAAAAACTTTCTCTAAGTAAGATTAGAATTAAAAAAAAAAAAGAACTTTATAGTATCAACAAGTATGAATAAATAAAACATTGCTTAGGGGTGCAAATAATCTGTGAACTTTTTATTCTTAATCATTTATTTTAAAGTGATTGTATCTCAACTGAAAAAGAAACAGTTCATCATTATTCGACCGTTATTTAATTCAGAATTTTCCAGTTTCTCTCAAGAGCCAACAATAGAGAAAAAAAATTGTTTAGGTACCACACGCAAGCCTCATTGGACACACTAATCACTTTGAGATACTTAAAAAAATGCAAATAATTTAACACATATAATTACAATTTTATTATAAATGTAATTCTTAAGTAACTATTAACATTGATTATTTTGCAATATAGTGAGACATTTAAAAATCATTATGCGAAATTTTGTACATATGCTGTTATGAAAATAAATTATTCCCTACCACATATTTAATACAAATGAAATTAATCAAGGGAATTACATTATTTTACTTTTTAAGTTGTAAAAGTTTATCTATGTAAAGTAAAGTATGTACTATAATCTTACAAATCCACAGAATTCTTCAAAATTTTTTTTTCAAAATTATCGATTTTCTATTCGTCACTGTGATACCGCCGGACTTTTTTTATCTACATCGTTGTTAGGATTGTTCTGTTGACCGGGAACACCGCTTGGACTCGGTGGCACACCACCAGATCGCTCCATGTTCCAAGGGTTATTTCCTGCCATAGGAGAGTCGGCATGTCCAAATGCAGGATGGTTCTCGTGGTCTAATGCAACGGTGGCATCGTATTGTGTATTCTCCAAACGTGTAATTAGACGTTCATCTTCCTCTCCGAATTCTCCTCCCATCAGAGTGGGTTCTCCAACGACCATCACATCTTGAGACGCTAGAGAGAAGTTTGGCCCAGAGGGAGAACGTTTTTGGCTTGTGACGGGTGGTGTATTGCTTCCGGTGGCTCCTCCAGAGTTCGATCCTTTACGTTTTCGCCGCTTATTTGCGGGTCGTTGAGGGTCTTTCTTCCCAGGCGGCGCAACCATTCTTTGCCATTTTTGAAATAAAGTGGTTTTTAAGCAATCACGCGGACTCAAAGCATATGCCTTATGCCGAGACATCAGCTCTTGCATTGGTTCAAGAATAACACATAGACGAAGATAATTAAGAGTTGAATTTGTTATACCCATTCTAGTAATATTTTTTGTTATTTGGTCCAAAATCATAGGATCAGGTGGCAAAGTCGTACCTATTACTGTACGTGGAATAAGTTCACGATGACCTTTGATGGTCATGTGCCAGGATTTAATTCGCATATAATCATCATAAATGAACTCAAGGATAAGTCTGGCATCCGCACAGACTTTTGTGTAAAAAGGTTTTCCGTGTTGTGTAGTAACCGTACACTGATCACAATCTAGGGTTATCGATGTGTTATGAAATGATTCTTTCGCATGCTTCAATTGAAAATAGAGATCGGAAACACCACCTTCAAAGATGCTTCGAAAAAACCTTGGAATAAGCGTTCTACCAATGGTATACCGTTTGGGCCCATCCTCGAGACAAAACAAAATTGTAAGCTTAGCATCATCTTCAAAGAATTCGGTGGTAAAAGAATCCCACCAACAATTATCACTCTCTTCCGTTCTCTGCTGCAGACGTTTGTTTAATTCAAACACTCTGTGTTCTGTATGACTAAAATATGAGTTATGTCTCCGGAGACCTGCATCCATTCTTTCTAATTGTTGTGAACCGCCGATCATTGGATGACCGCCGGGACCATGGCCAAAGGGTGAGCCCGTTGGCATTGCACCAAATTGTCCTCCGAAGCCTACTGAAACTCCAGGTGATCCAAAATGTCCTCCAGGGGCATTGGGTACACCGCTAAATGAAGGACCAGAGCTTCCTGGTCGTCCAAATTGAGGCCCTCCTCCAGATGATGGCGAACCGAAAGCTCCGCTTACACCTGCCGGCCCATTAAAAGAACCACCTCCCGCATTTGGAGGTTGTGAAAAGTTAACCGACCCGATATTTTGCGGTGGTCCTGGACCAGGAGTAGATGAACCGGATGGTGCTGGCGAGGCATTATATTGAGGAGTATTGGAGCCTGGTTGAGGACCACCTTGATATCCGCTCATTGACTGATTTCCTGCTGGAGATGATTGTCCAGTTTGCGGAAATATTGGACCTCCACCACCATATGGACCACTTTGTGAAAATCCCCCAGATGGGACACCTCCTTGTCCATCTGGATTTCCACCAGAACCACCGGAACCTGCAATCATATTCTGGTTATCACTTGGAGGACCAGATTTCCAATTTCCGGGAGCATCGTCTAACGAAGATGATGTATTTATTGGTGGACCAGAACCAACACCTCTCCGATTGATACCAATCATTACTTTTGTGAAGAGATTCTTTTCAAATCAGTTGACTAGTTTAGATTCAAAGAGTTTTAATTGTTATTTACTGTCTCAATTACGGTTCAGTGAATGGTAAAGTTGCTGCAAATAAAAAATAAGAACAATTAAATTTCTGAGCAATTTTCGAAAAATTTTATTATTTTAATAATTTTAGAGAAAATAACAGAATGTTTATATTTTTTAAGTTATTGACTTAACCTTTTGAGAGGTAATTAGCTGTCAACATTTGATTGTAGGTGCTTTTGGTTTTTTTTTATGGCATTAACCATGAAGGATAACGAATGCATTTGATTCAAAGGATCTATTTCGTCTTTTGAGAAGAGTAAATTCAACTAAAAATCTGGTGTTGTTTGAAGCTATACTTCGCTGAATAAAGATGTGCAGTACAGGAAAGATAGGATATGTACCTTCCACCCTTACAAGTATAGCTTTCAATAAGCTATTTCACTCTAACAGCCCTCGTATGGTTGACGTAACGGACATTATCAATTTGCATAATTGATTAAAAAATGTCGGCTGTGTTTCTTTATTTTCAGAACAACAAAACACTCCGTATTGTTCTAAAAAGCTTTAAAACAGAAAGCTTTTTAATAAAATCCTTTGATTTTGTACTGCTTTCAATGGACAATGGTAACTCTGTTGGAACGCATTTTTTTCATCTCAAACAGCGAGATTAGAAATAAGCAAGCAACCAAGCGATCAGTAAGTATGCTATGCTTTGAGCATGCGAACGGAAAGGCCATGATAGGCGTACGACATTTTGAAAGATATAAAGCACAAGTCAGCGGGCGTGCTTGATTTTTAACTATTTTATCAATGAGAAAGCTATGCGTTTTCTTCAGAAGTTTCCTGATGAAAAATCATTGCGGAATCTGTTCGTAAATTTAATCTACAAAATTGTTAGTAAAATATTAAAGCGAGCGCTATTGTTAGCTTTTTTTATATTTCGGAACGTAAAGGATACCTCTAAATTAAAGTGAGTTTCGATGACTTTAATGACTTACGGTGTTTGAAAAGCTTTATAAATCACTTTTATAATACTGTTAATAATACTAGCTGTTTTTTCACTGCTGGACAGCTAGCGCATCAAAATTTCCCTCGGCAAACAACAATTTGATTGCTGGCGAAAAAGAAGCCACCAAAAATAATGGCGACTGTGGTGGCGATATTTATGTTAAGTGAGTTTGGTCTGTTTAACTTGAAAACTGCATTAGCTATACAGCAGTGAAATCACAACTATAAAGCATAATGGTTAAAAAAGACTAAGTGTCAGTCTTTCATGACGTACGTACATATAATTAAAAAATTATTTTCTATGTCTGACATTATCGATCATAATTTATAGCCATTTAAGCGAAGGGAGAGTTCTAAAGTCGTTAAGGTAGGTGATACAAAGTATAGGTACCTGGTTATCTAGAAACTATGGAAAAATTGCATAGAAAATCGAAATAGCAAAATTTATATTTTACGATTGGCTCTGGCGATGACAATTTCTTAATTGCAAGGCCAATCGCCGGAAATCTGTGGAATTAATTCGATCGAAGGCTTCGATTATGTGGAAGATAGCAAACATAAACAAATTAAAAAAAAAGTTTGGCAAGCGCTTATATAATTTTGGACATTGACGGGATTAGGAATTAAAAAGGTTTATTTTATTATTTTTCTATTTTTATTATTTTCAAAATGAATATTTATTTAATAACACTAGGCATTTCATTAATATAAATAATAAATAATAATGTTCCCAACACAGATCCTTGCGGAACACCTGTCTTCCAGTCAGCAATTATAAGATTGATCACAGATTCATAGCTGTGTCCCTCTCTGAATCCTGCTTTTGAACTATTTTTTCTAAAGCGCCCATTATTTTGCCAACACATTTTCTGGGCGATACTTCTCAGGACCCAACGAATTTTTGACTTTGCCTATGTGACCACAATTGACTCCTTCCAGCATTCAGGGAAAACGCCCTGTAATCATAATAAGGAACTTTTGGAATTAATCTATTGATTTCAACAACACTCATGATGACAAATTGGTTAAATTTTTCCGCTAATTGGTTTTTATCGTTCACTGTTATCTAAGTTATCAAACTTAATACACTTAATAGAACTTTGCTTGATTTTTTTTTTTTGCACTTTGTATCTTGTTTCAATTATTTCTATGCTTTCATGATCACTTATTTTCCATTTATGAACTACCTCGGCTTGAACTTTAAAATTGTTTGTAACTACATAATCAAGTAAAGTACGAGATGTAGGAGTCATTCTTGTAGGTTATAATATTAACTGTTTGCTTTATAAGTATTGTTCACTAGCCAGTCTATGTTAGATTCATCCATAAGAATAATGTGCATTTTATAAATGACGATTCGCTCCATCAATTCCTTGAAGCAATCACAAAAACTTGATAATGACGAACTTGGAGACCTATAAAGACCACTTTATATTAAACTTTGTGTACCTGAAAATACTTTGATAACCAAAATCCATCAATCCATAAGTGATTAAGAACAATAATTTTATTTTGGACCTCTTATAAAAAAAACGTCAACTGCCTTTTGTATTCGGTTTAGCAGTGCAAACATCATTTAACTAGTTTGATATTAAATGTAAAATGTAAAGACTTAAAGCAAAGTTGGCAATTAGATGTGAAGCCTACAATAAGCATTAAAATAAAACTATCATGTCCGTAGTGAGTATTGAAGTTATCAAAGAAACTCAGAAAGAGTTCTTTTTCAGACGAATACTGAATAGAATTTTAAAATCGAAACTTTTAATGTCCTGAAGCTGCGAGTCAAGATAACTGATCAAAACAACTCAAAATTATAAACAAGATTTCCTAGGCACCAGACAATTGGAATTTATATATCACTAAGAAAATCCACATCCATTGCTTCCGGTCCATTAGAGCCAGCATTTTGTTGAATGCGTTATTCCAAACAAAACAAAACAATTTTATGTAGGGAGTTTGAACAGAAAATTGAAAACAACCGATTGTCAAAAACACCAAACGCCATTTTGTTATTTTACTATTTTGTTTCCTTTATTTTGAAATTACAGTTTCTTCTGTTTTTTAGAGCTTAGCTAAATTCAAAACTTTTAAATATTTTTTATCAAACATTAAAAAAAGGATGCATTTGTAAGACTTTTGGGTATGTACACAGATCTGTTTAAATGGGGTATGCGCCAAGCAGTAGACAGCACGAGTGGCGTATCATTAAGTCTCAGCACCAGCGAACTGCATACAAAATCAATAGACCAAGTGAATATAACTAAATACAAACATATTTTTTCTCAATAAAACGTGATTAAAATTGGAAAACATAAAATGCCTTAATTGATAAAACAAACATCAAATTTAAAAATGTACATACATATGTACCAGCTTATTTGCAGATTGTATCCAATTAAAAAACGCACACTAAACCAGGGCATTTGAATACTATCACTAGCCAAAAATTAACATTTATGAATTAAAACTTACATATTTACACAATCTTGTTTTCAGTTGGGATTTGCAGCTCTAGTATTTTGATAGATATTTTAATTTTGTATGCAAAATAAAAACTTTTCAGCAGCCCCTCTTATACTTTTGACTGACACATTGAAAGTTAACGTCAATGATCATAAAATAACAATCTTGGAATATTGGAAGCTTGTCAAACTGCTTTCCAGTTATTGCATCAATAAATAAACCAAGGGACTAAGGGTCTTCCATTTTTTTAAACTAATACTAGGCGTTTTTCTTTTTTAGCTCTGAGCAGAGCACTGAGCAGAGCCTGAGCACGTCGAGTATGCTCTGAGCAGAGTTTGATCAGAGTTCTCCGATATATTTAAGAAATACACTTAAGCACTGAACTGCCAAAAGCAGTCTGTCTCTGTCATACCTCATGAACAAAAAAGTGACATAGTCGCGCTCATCTTTTTACTCCATTCGCTCGGTCATTTTATTAGAGCTCGTAGAGCGCGCTCCGAGCTAGCTCCGATTGAAAAAAGAAACACAAACTGAGCGCTCTGAAGTGTCTGAGCTAAAAAAGAAACACAGATCTTTTTTTGACAACTCAGTTCTCTGCTCTGAGCTTAAAAAGAAAAACGCCTACTGTTCGGCACTTAAACAATCTATAGGTAGATTTTTCATTCATACTTGTTAGATGGAGAGAAAAGAAAAATATATGAAGTAGTACTCCATTTCTGCATTATACATAGGAAATTCGAAAAAAGCAGAAGTCAAGATTATAGTGAAGACGTACATGTTCATCTTTATTATAGTATCTTCTTCTGCATTTTGTAAATATTTGAAATTTCCTATAACTTTTTTGATGGAAAAAAAAAAACAAAACAAAACATTAGGTATATTAAAATGTAAATGGCAGAGAACGGATGTAAGTTAAATTCTCATTTGTTTCTTATATGTAATTGATTTTGTATTTTGTCTTTCAGATTATCATGATTAGCAATATTTGGATTTACATGTTTCTGCATCTGCAAAATGTAGAAAAGTAGAAAGAGTCAGATATACTTTCAAATCCAAAAGTGGGAAAGAATACACAGATGCTAACCCTTTTTTACTTTCTATAAATTGCTATAACTTGTTAACAGCTGTAAATCATATGTTTTCATTTAAAGTTAATTTGTATTTTGTGCGAAATTTAATTTTTTTTGAGAAATTTGAAATTTTTGTAAAATTTGGCCTTCTTAAGGCATCCTTCCTATTTGGGGACGAAGAACAACGAAACCCAAAACGAAAAAAGGTTCTGGGTTCATCAAAATATATTTTATTTTGTTCGCAAATAACAATAATAATAATAATGAAATAAAATTAATATTGAATAATTATGATTATAATACCTACTAATGATAATAATAAAGATTACGATAATAATCATGACGATTTCTTTGGAATGCAATTTCATGCTTTTGTTGCTGCTTTTGTTGTTGCGGCTATTGTTGTTATTTCTGTTGTCATCATCGTCGTTGTGTTGATAAATGTGCTCGTCGTCGTCATCCCTGCCGCTCGGTGTCATCTCGTACACCTTCTCTTCCAACTCGGTAACTCCATCCTGGTTGAGCTGGTGTGTCTCCATCTCCACCCAACCATCACTACTCTCTTTCTACAGCACAATTTTCTCGCCAACAAACTCAATTTACTTGCATCGACCCCTTCACCTGTAGTCCTATATTCTCTTTCAAATATTGCTAATCACGATAATCTGAAAGACAAAATAAAAAATCAATTACATATAAGAAACAAATGAGAATTTTTCTTACCTCGGTTCTCTGCCATTTCCATTTTAATATGTTTTTTTTTATTTTTCTTCTTTTTATTTCATGCACCATCAAAAAAGTTATAGGAAATGTGGACATTTCAAACATTTACAAAATGCAGAAGAAGATACTATAATAAAGATGAACATGTTCGTCTTCACTATAATCTTGACTTCTGCATTTTTCGAATTTCCTATAATGCAGAAATGGAGTTCTTCTGCATTTTTTTCTTTTCTCTCTATCTAACAAGTATGAATTTTCTATTTGGCATCCCTTTATTTTTGCAGAAACCAAATGCAGAAACATGTAAATCCACCAAGAAACATGTAAATATGTATACTATAAATCCACCATTAGTTGACTAGAGGACGCTCTAGTGGCTAGTGTTCAACAGGCCTTCCATTACTAAATTTCCACTGGAATTTATTATTTCCTTGGAGTAAAACACTGCGAATGACGTATCACATCACAGTATACACTTAACTGAATATTGACAGCCCAGACATATTAGCTTATTTATAATTTTCGATATACGAAATGAGAGTGAAGTGAAAAATTAACTTACCTGTAACAGTAAATATCCTCCGTTGACAATAGGAATAATAAAAATAACGTATTTTGATATTCCATTTAATGTTTTGTCTGATATAATTTGTCAAAAATACAAAAATGTCGTGTGTTCCAAAACTTCAAGGGGATTCCATATATAAATTCTTAGATGCACTGCGATCAGATTTCCGCAGTCTATCTACAGAAACCAGGAAAAAATATCCTCATATCAAAGAGGTATACAGGTTCCTATTTCCTTAACTTATTTTCGGTTTCATTATTTATATCAGTAACATGTAATAATAAACTGTAAATAATTAATATTCATTGAACAAAGGTGTGATTGTGACACATCATTTCAATTTAAAGTTGCTCCCGGAGTTTTTTTTCTTATTTAATTTAATCAAAAACAAATATGTAAAAGTTGAATTGTATACATCCACGTCTTAAAAAAATTTAAACCACATCAATTGTTTTTTCTAATACTGTAAACATCCATGTTACCAGAACTCCTTTACATTTGGGAATCACAGTTTTATTTCCTCATGCCAAAATTTACAAGCGAACATGACCGTAAGTTGTTCTCATATTGAATTATAAATCAATAAAGGTTGTTGCGTTTAAATTGCTTCTCGTTGTTTGTACAAGAACAATTTTATATTCCATTTTACAAGATCGTATAGTGCAAACCTTTGACCGCAAATGTCTAGTTATTCTTTCAATAAAAGTTATAGGAAGATCATTAGTAGTAGAATAAATCATTGTATTGTTGATGAGAAATGTGAAATAAACCTATCAAACATATTTTTAAGTATGAAATGGCAAAACCTATTTCAACTATTAGTTCACATAAACAAATGTACATATATCGTTAACTGAAGTCTATTTTGGTAATTAAACCATCCAACAAAAAATAATAACGAACAAAACTGGCTATACAACTTTTTAATTAATTTTTGCAAAAAAATAACAAAATTACTAATTAATTTGATGAGCTGTCAGAAAATGTTCGTTTTTTTTGTTTTACCTACAGTCAGTCACAAAAGTTTACATATAGCTATGAAAAATGGTATATCAATGGTTTTAGGTAAAACTTAATTATATTTTTTTTACTAAATAATAGAATATTATTTAAAAGATATGAATTGAGACATTAACGGTAAATTTTTCCATAATATTCCAAAGAAAACAGAAAAGGGTTAAAAAAGTAAATCACGAAAGTGTACATATACAACTTTGTTCTGATACGCTCTTTAACACTGTACATTTAACCGCTATTTTAATTTTGAATATGAGTTTATCACCATTGGTGATCAGTTAGTTTTCATAATTTTTTTTTATTTCGTGTGTGAGAACTGCATAACATTGTTGAAAATGGAAAAAAGGAGTAAAACCGCATTTGAAATAAAAAAAATTAATTATAAAGGATATAAACGAAGGGAAAAGTTATGGTGCTATTGCTAAAATCGTGGGTAAAAGTTCCTCAACTGTGCAAACAATAAAAAAAATTATAATGAAAGAGGACATGTAGCAAATAAGTCCCATCCTGGTCGTAAAAAAGTAAATACTCGCGATATCCGAAGCATTATTAGTAAAGTTAACCATAATCCTCGAATATGTACCATTAACCAGTAACGTTAATCGATAAAAACGCGTAGAGTTAGCGAATCGGTACAATTCGGAGGACCACGATTTTTGTAAAAGGGTACTTTTTACTGATGAAAGTAAATTTAATGTTTTTGGATCCGATGGCAGGGGAAAAATATGACGAAAGGTGAACCAAGCTATGGATATCAAAAATCTTGTTGTTACAGTGGAGCACGGAGGAGGACATGTGATGGTTTGGAGGGCTGTAGCAGCTTCTGGTGTAGGGATGCTAGTTTTTGTTGAAGAGAATATGGATCGTTTTCAATTTCTGGATATTTTGCGTGATAATTTGCACTCCTTTGCTGAAGCACTAGGGCTCGGAACCAGCTGGGTACTGCACCAAGACAACGACCCCAAAACAGCAATCTCCAGATCTCAATATAATAGAGTATATCTGGGATGAACTAGAACGCGGGGTTCGCAAATTTAGGATAACGGATCAAAATTCACTTAGAACAGCTCTTGCGAATGCTTGGTCCTCAATAACCCCTGACGTCACTGAAAATTTAGTTCGTTCTATGCCTAGAAGACTCGAAGCTGTCCAGGACTCACAAGGTGGTCCAACAAAATATATAATTGGTTTCATTTAGTTTTTAGTTCATTTTGATCCTATGTATATAGACTTTCGTGTACTATTTTTTTAAAATTTGTCTCGTTTTGTCTTTAATTTTGTCCCAGAAAATGACTAATTTTGTTACATAATTATATTTAAACAATAAATACTATATTTTTAAATTAATACAACGAATGCATTTTAACTAAAAGCTGTAATTTAGCACTTTTTAGCACTATACGTAGGCTTTTGTGCTTGTGCTCCACCTCTATAAATTTGATTTGTGCAAACAGTTGTTAGACGACCTAGACGACCATCATCATCATCTATTACTTATATTGCGAGTTTGTCCAAAATATCATCACTACATAGTATAAAAGAAATTCACTTTCTATGTCCCTCTGTCCGTATGTACGCTTAAATCTTTAAAACTACGCAACGGATTTTGATGCGGTTTTTTTTAATAGATAGAGTGATTGAAGAGGAAGGTTTATATGTATAACTAGAGTGGAGAATGCAATTTTCGTGAAGACAATGAACGAGAGGAGAGTATAATTTGTATTTTATAAGGAACTAGTGGATTAAAGGAGATAAATATTTTACCTGTAAAAATAAAAGAAAAACTCTCCCATCGTCTTTGGTGCCATACAAGATTCAAGCCAAGGACGTTTTTTTTGATGTTTATATGAAATTTTTGTATGCGAGCAAAAAAGAAGTCTAAAATTGATGCTTGCGTCGGACTTCAAACATTACCATAATTATATTTCCGTACCTACCTGCCTACATTACATCCATCTGATCATCAACAACACAAAATTCATCAAAGATTAAGCCATATAGGAATACCTACCCAAAATTGTTTCTTTCACCTGCTTTTGTGTGTCGTCTGATAAATACGACTACCGTAAAGCATATTTGACTAAAAAAATGTATACAAACCAAAGTCTCCCAAACTGCAAAATTTCCGTTTTTATTAGTCTTTCTTACGCTCACAAAAATTGTATAATCTTTCCTTGTCTCACTTCGATTTGAATTCTAGTCAGTTGCAAGTCTCCCATCTGAAATTAATTTTTCGACGATAGGATCAACGAAAAGTAACTAGATGCCACCTTAACATTGCCCATGTGAATACTAGAGTTTATATATACAAAGATTATGTAAATTAGTTTTCAAATATGTATAATATACTTCAAGGAAAAATCGAACTTGAACTTAATACAATTCAAATAAATGTTATTATTATATTGTAAGTTCCGAGAATTGAAAATTTTGATCGGTTGGTGAAATATCGGCCAATCTAACAGCCAGGCGAGACAAAGTTCGCCGGGTCCTCTAGTATAAAATAAAATAAAATTATTTGAACAATGTTTTGTCATTTGTTCTTGAACCTTCGATGAATCAACATACTCGCTTGTGTCATGTCAAAATGGAAAGCAGAAAAGATGAAATAAAATTTATTTTGGAGTATATCAAAGTGTACCTTAAATTCACTAACAACCAGTTAATTTTTCTAAATTTTCATGAGTAAAAAATTGACTTTTTAACACGCTTATATTAGCTTCACTTGTATGTTTGTACTATGGGCGTCAAAAGAAAGTGTACACCTATTATCTTCTTTTTTTTTAATGAAATGTTGATGGAAGGGGTTGCGCCCATTGATTAAAAGACTCATGTCATTTTTTCAGATAATTTGTTTTAAATTAAATGCCGAACAAAAATTTTCAAAAAATATTAAAATAAAAACACAATAAGAACATAACCAAAAAGAAATCACTTTTTAAAAATAAAAATCCACGTTGCGCTTTCAACGAAATTTAAACAATTTATGACTTATAAACAATAAAAACAATAAAAACTTTAAATAACTGTTGTTTTTACGATAAACAGAACCTGTAACCGTATGTTCTGCAAGTTGTTCACAACTCAAGCTCTTATCGATAAGAATGAATACTTTATTCCTATGGAAGATGATGACAGCATATAACAACACCAATAATAATCCCAAAAACAACGGCTTCGCTGAACAGGAATTGAATCTTCCGAACTCCTCACGGAGCTCACCCGGTTCAACATCTGAGCAGCGGAGCCGTTTTCCGAACACCACAAGTTTAACAAACTCTAATTCTTTACCAAATAATATTTCTCAATCACATAAAACAACAAACCACAGTTCTTCCAGGCTTTCATTGGTACCAGCCAATGTAAGAAACTGTAATACTAATGATAGAAATATAGTTCTTGTAGCTTTGCAATGGAATATGCAAGGTTTTGCAAACAATTACGATGAGCTAAACATTTTGATTTCAAAATATTGTCCAAGCATCATAGTAAGTTTGCAAGAGACTCACTGTCCCTACAACTTTAAACCCATAATACCAAAACCATTCGAGGGTTATTTTTTAAATGTTCCCGTTTACACGACACAAAAACAAGGCATTGGCATAATTACTAAAAAAAACATTCCACATCGTCAAATTTACATTGATTCAAACCTCCAAGTTTTAGCAATAGAAGTTCAACTTAAATTAAAAATCACATATATAAATCTTTACCTTCCGCCAAATCAAATTTTCAAGAAATGTGATCTAGAAAAAATTATAGCGCAGGTTCAAGGACCAATAGTAATAGGAGGAGATGTTAATGCTTGGAGTTTCCTTTGGGGTTCACCCACCACAAATACAAAAGGTATCATATTAGAAAACTTTTTAACCAATTCCAACCTCCTTTTATTAAATGATGGTTCTCCAACCCACTTTTCTACGCACAAAACTTTTACTCACATTGATATCACCTGCTGTTCTCCTAACTTATTCCCAAAAATGAGCTGGAAAACTTTAGATGATCTGCACAAAAGCGATCATTTTCCGATTATAAATACACTTACAATAGTCAGAAAAGATACCCCTACTACTACCCCTCCATTAAAATTTAAAACCGACAAAGCAAACTGGACAGAATATGCAGTACTGACTGCCAAAATCTCACTTAACCTTGAAATCAACACAAATATCAATCGTGCTGCAGCAATTTTCCAAAAATCTCTCCGTAATGCAGCTAACAAAACAATACAACAAACTAGTCCCAAACAATTAAAACATGCTGTACCATGGTGGAGCCCCCAACTTAAAAACTTAAGAGATGAGAGAGTGAAAGCCTGGAAAAAATATAAGATAAACTCCACAACGGAAAACCTGATTTTGTTTAAAAAAGCCAATGCCCTCTTCAGGAGAACAATGAAATTTAATAAAATGAACAGCCTTAACGAATTTACATCCTCTATTAATCCCAATTCCTCTATAACCAACATCTGGAATAAGATAAACAAATTTAGCGGTTCATTTATTTCTCGTTCAATTATGTGCATTGAAACCGACTCGGGAACGCTTTTCAAACCAATAGAAATACACTCATTTTGCAGCTTCTTTTTGGTCTGAATATTCTAAGGACATAAATTTTCATACAAATTTTCAATCTAAAAAAGCCGAAAGTCTCCGCACTGTATCCCATATTGCCACTTGTCCTGCAGGTGTTCATCTTGAAAAACCCATTTCGCTAACAGAACTAGGATCATGCTTTAGCAAACTAAAAGGGAAGACTACAGGCAGGGACAGGCTTTCATATCCAATGTTTAAAAATCTCCCGATGGTTACAAAAATTGTCCTTATTCAATTATACAACAAAGTCTTCGACTCAAGCATAATACCACAAAATTGGAAAACAGCCACAATCATTCCTATTCTCAAACCTAAAAAATGTATCAACAAAGTTACCGGACCAATTTCACTCCTACCATGCATTTCAAAAATTCTAGAAAAAATTATAGCGAAACGCCTTCTTTGGTTTACCGAATCTAAAAAACTTATTGCATCTAACCAAGTAGCTTTCAAACCAAAAAGAGGATCTCAAGATGCATTACTCTATATAGACAGTTACGTTTCAAATGCCTTATCGGCTAAAAATCATGTTTCAGTTTTATCACTGGATTTTGAGGAAGCATTTGAGTACCCTTAGTGCTTTCCAAATTGAAAGAATGGAAACTAGGTCCCAAAATACTAGGTTACATTAAATCTTTTCTTTCAAACCGAAAATTTTGTGTGTAAGCTAACAACGTCTACTCCTCGAACTTTCCGCTACATAATGGTATCCCACAGGAATCTCCACTTTCAGTAATGCTCTTTTCAATAGCTATCAATGAAATAAGTAATATTATAAATAAATACAAAATTCTTGATCATTGTTTATATGCTGATGATGTATACGTGCTTTGTAAAAACAATGATTTAGAAGTAACAAAAGCAACATTCTTAAATGTACTAAAAGATCTAGAAGAATGGCCCACCTTTTCAGGTGCAAACCTGTCACCTTCAGTCTGTAAATAATTTAAAAATCTTAGGCTTAACGTTTAACAATAAATACAATTGGAAATATCATTAACATTATTAAGTATCTCTCCTCTAAAAAATGTAATGTTCATATAAATACGTTATGTTATCTAATCAAAATGTTAATATTAAACAAAATAGACTACGGGCTTAGCATTTACGGAAACTGTCCAAAATCCTCACTTAATATAATAAAACCTTCATACCATCAAGCAGCAAGAAAATCAATCAATGCATTTGCAACTACGCCGGTTAAAAATATACTGGCTGAATCTGGTCTGCCAACACTAAATCAGAAATACGAAGAAATTATTCTCAAGCTCGCGGTAAAACTCTTATTTCCTACTAGATCGATTTTAAACAAAGATTCAATTGCTGCATATCATTCCACACGGCATAGAAAAGTTCCTTCGGCTATATCATATATTTGGAAATGCATAGCAGAATTCAATATACCACACAAAATTCTCTGCAATTCTACCTCAACTTTCCCAACTTTTAAATAATCAACTAACACGAAAGGACGATCGGTTGTACATATGTACGGACAGCCTCTGTTATTCATGCAATCAAAAATATAAATAATAACACACCATTCAGCTCAGAGATGCTCTAATTAAAACAAAATCGAAGAACAAAATCATGTGGGTACCTGGTCATATAGGAATTAAGGGCAACGAATATGCAGACAAAGCGGCTAACGCAGCCAGCAAAACACCAACACTTCTGTTCAACTCATATAGTGAGAAAGACTGTTTACGAATAATCAAATCAAAAAGCATAACCGCCGAAATGGAAAACTGGAGGAGCTATAATCACCACTATTCAAATATAAATTGTAATAAAATTCAGCCTATCTATCCAGTTACCTCTTTAAAAAAGACCATCACCAATTTCGTACGCCTTCGTTTAGGCCACACTCTAACAACACATCAGTACCTCTTAACGAAAGAAAATCCTCCAACATGTTCCAGCTGCTCATTAACACTAGACATCCAACACCTTCTAGCCCACCTCAATCAACTTCTTCCCAATAATGACCACAATATCTATGAAATACTTAAAAATATCAACATTCATCGCTTCTTAAAATTTATATAAACTTTTTAAAAAAAAATATTTTTCGTTACTTTTTGACGTTACCTGCAACAATTCCAGTTTTTATGCAATAATAGAAGTAATTCGAATGGTGAAATTTTGGCTGAATGGTAAGGGTAAAAGTGCAGACTAAGGAAGCAATCGAAAACTGCAAAGTTTTATTCTGTTAATGTTTTACAAGAAAAATTGATACGATTTCAATTTTTTGTGTATTACGATGTTATAAAAGTAAATTTGCAGTAAGCATATTTGCACTCGAAATCGTCAATTATTCGTAAACTATCAGAATACACTACGTCTCTTTCATAAATTAAAATATCACCTTTATTAGTCTGTGAATTCAACGAAACAATTTGCTTTATACCTATTGCATAGTAGAAAGAAAAAACAATCATATTCATTCTAAAATATCATTTTTCCAAAGGCCTGCGACGAAGCTGTTGCAAAATTGAACAATGTGGGAAGTGACGAACACAATACGATCGCTTCAACCATTAATCAAATACTATATCCTCTTGTTCAAGGATGTGAAACGAAAGACCCCAAAATTATCAAGGTGTGTTATTTTTCAATTGCAACGTCCTTTGCTCTTGATATTTACTTTTTATATTTAGTATTGTCTTGGTATGATGCAGCGACTAATTACACAACAAGTTATAGATCAAAAAGGGGCACGCTACATAACTGATGCCCTATGGATGCTAATGGAGAACAACATCGACGAAGTCAAAGTACTTCAAACAGTAACTCTTCTTCTAACAACGAATACAATTGTCTATGGGGAAACCTTGGCAAAATCTATTGTTCTTTGTTTTCGTTTACACAATTCAAAAAATGCAACTATTGTTAATACAGCTGGAGCTACTGTCCGTCAATTGGTTGCATTAGTTTTTGAGCGTGTTTTTATAGAAAAACATGACATCCAACATCAGCAAGGTAACACAAATAGCGTAGAAAGAAGTAATGATGTTACTTCAAAAATTTCAACAACGAATGGAGAGTTATACCCTTTGGCGTCCGATGCATATATGCTCTTTCAAGTAAGAAGTTTCATTATTGACTTAGAGTTATATCAAGATGTATTGTTTCTCTTCAGGATCTCGTTCAGCTTGTAAACTCTGATCAACCTTTCTGGCTTTTTGGAATAACAGAAGTAAGCAGAGCATTTGGTTTAGAGCTGTTAGAAACAACTCTGACAAACTTCAGCTCAGTATTTTACGATGTAAGTTTTAAGTTTATGCAAACATATAAATTCACTAAAATAAAATTCCATTTCAGTATGTAGAATTTACAGTACTCTTAAAAGAACGTGTTTGTGCACTAGTTATAAAACTGTTTTCACCCAACGTAAAACATCGACAAACTCAAACAACTACTACTTCAAATGTACCTCAAGAGAAACCATACTTTCCAATAAGTATGCGTCTATTAAGGCTAGTTGCAATACTAATTGATAAATATCACACACTTTTGGTAAAAATTATTTAAAAGCTGTTAAGTATTTTTGATTTCGTTTTCTACAATTTACACATTTCTTTAAGGTAACTGAATGTGAAATATTCCTCTCATTAATAATCAAATTTTTGGATCCCGACAAACCGAACTGGCAACGTGCCTTAGCTCTTGAAGTTATTCATAAAATGGTGACCAAACCTCATCTCATTTCATTTTTTTGTATGTCGTATGATCTTAAAAATCATGCTACCAACATTGTTAAAGACATGATAACCGCTTTAGGTACATATGTCCGTCATTCTTTCATTCATGTCTCGTCAGGTAAATAGTTCACTTTAATTTTTTTTTATTATTTAAAAATCAATATTTCTATCTTGTTTTGTGTCAAGTTTTTAACGGGCATGCAATAAGCGTTGGAAATGGTCAAAACGCTAACAGCAGTGGGAATGTCTTACAACAATCTGGGTTTATGTTTAGGGGATATTTTTTGCCATTAGCTGCAAAGTTTGAGCCTAATACACCGAAGTCTGTCTAGTAAGCTTTTATTTTTATTTTGTAAGGAATGCGTTCTAAACTAAATAATGAACTCTCAGTTTGGAAATGCTGGACAAAGTTGAACCCCCCACTATACGCGATGGTTATGGAATATCAGTGGCTTACGCTATTTTCTTAGATGTTACTAGATCAATTTCCATAATTATTAATAGTTGTCCAGATGTAAGTATCTCGATGACTATAACTTTAAATGACAAATTAAATGTTTTTTTTTTTTTAATTCAGATGCATCTGGATGATTGTAACCAAGACCTTGAAAATAAGGAAAAAGAAAACTCACTTAACGTTCAGCTGGTCAAATCAAGCTGGTCAGGACTGTTATCGGCATTTGTTCCGCTTGTTGATGCTGCTGTCGATGAAAGTACTACCGATAATATATTGAAAGCGATGCAAGAGTATTCGGCTCTCTGTGGAATACTTAACTTGCTTAATGCTCGCGATGCATTTATCATATCTATTTGTAGATCCTCCTTTCCCCCACATTATGCTCTATCAATATTCAACGGAGCACAATTAGACGTCGATCTAAGATGTGAGATATTATTCCTGTATCAATTCTCATAAAAACTTAAATTTGAATTTGGTGGTTAACAGGTCATACCAGAAATAAGAGCCAGGATTTGAACAATCATATATTGGGATCCTGCAATGAGAGCGATTTTAGACAACAAATTGTAGCAGTCGGTACGCCTTTACCGAGTGCTTCTTTACCTCAGAGTGTCATGCAAGCTCCTGTTATGTTAACATCAAAAAATTTACAATGCATGCGAGCAATACTGTTTCTTGCTCATAATCATGGTGGTATTTTGGGGACTTCTTGGCAGATTATCCTTGCTACACTACAACACTTGGTTTGGATTCTTGGATTAAAACCATCGACAGGTGGAAGTCTTCAGGTGCCAAGTTTAAAAAATCACTGTAATTTTATAAAAAAAAATGTATAAATCATTGAATAGGCAATTCAAAAACCCGCTGTAGAAAACGTCGGTATTCAGACAGCTGTTATGGCTGATTTACCTGTTTTATCTCAAATGCTTAGTGAACTGTTCGAGTCCAGTCAGAACTTAGATGATGTTGCTTTACATCACTTAATAGATGCTCTGTGCAAACTATCTCAGGAAGCTATGGAACTTGCTTACACGAACAGAGTCAGTATAAATTAACTCAGTCGAAAGAATATGCATTTTAAATATCTTAATTCAGGAACCCTCGTTGTTTGCAGTAGCAAAACTTCTTGAAACTGGTTTGGTCAATATGGCACGTATAGAGGTACTTTGGCGCCCATTGAGCAACCATCTTTTAGAGGTGTGTCAACATCGACATATTCGAATGAGAGAATGGGGTGTTGAAGCTATTACGTATTTAGTGAAAGCTGCATTGCAATTTAAACATAGTGTGCCATTAAAAGAGAACAAAGTAAAAATTATGAAAATGTTTTGTTATTCAATTGTTAATCTGATTTACTACATAGGTTCTTCAAACTATGCTATTAAATCCGCTTTCAGAGTTATCAACAGTACCACACGCAGATGTTAGGCAAAGGCAATTGGATTGCGTCTTACAAATACTGAACGGGTCTGGTGATATACTTTCTTTTGGTTGGCCAACAATTATTCAAATTATAGGTGCTGTTAATGACCGCCACGGGTGAGGACGAATAGGAATTACAGATATTTAAGTATGAAATTTGTATTTTTTTATTTCTTTAGTGAACAACTTATAAGAACTGCATTTCAATGTCTGCAATTAGTCATAACGGATTTCTTACCAATTATACCATGGAGATGTCTGCCATTGTGTATAAGTACTGCATCAAAATTCGGATCCCAAACTCAGGAACTTAACATTTCTTTAACAGCAATCGGACTTATGGTAAATTATGTTTATTTTAAAGAGACGCATATAATAAAATACTGGGTATTTTCTTAAGTGGAATATTTCAGACTTTTTTAATCAAAATCAAGAAAAGTTGATGTCAATCGAAATAGATAAAGCTTTCATATTGCCAGACTTTCCAGGAGCCTTCAAAATGCCACAGTTTGATAAACTTTGGATGTGTTTATACGCAAAGCTAGGTGAGATAGGTATACAAAATAGTGTATTATTTTTATTGTATTCTTTTTAGGCGAGCTTTGTGTTGACCTTAGACCAGCTGTAAGAAAATCTGCTGGACAGACTTTATTCTCGACTATATCGGCACATGGAAGTCTCATAAATGGCCCTACATGGCAAGCTCTCGTTTGGCAAGTTTTGTTTCCTTTGTTAGATAATGTTCGAACCTTATCGAGCTCTGCAAGTAACGAGAAAGTTGATCTGAGCAGTAACATTCTCATTCATCATTCGCGAAACACAGCTCAAAAGCAATGGGCTGAAACTCAAGTCTTAACACTATCTGGGGTTTGTAGGGTAAGTTAAGTAGATTAAATGGCGTTAAGAAGTGAAAAACTTAAAATTTTATTATACTATATCTTTATTAAAAAAAATCAAACATTACTTTGAAAAACAAAATTTAAAGGAAAATAAAAAAATATTTCTTGATGTAGAAAACAAGGCTAATTAGTTTTAGTTAAATTATATCCAGATGGATGTTCAACATCCGAAACTCGTAGCTTATTAAAAATATTTTAGTTTCAATTTTTTAAAAAAATTAAAATAAAAAAAAAAATATTTTGAATTATATTTTTTTATAAATATTTAAAAGTTGTGTTCCGCCAAAAATAGAAACATGTATTCTCGCAAAATATGAATGTGGAACAATAAAACTGACAATCAAATTTAAGTTATAAATGGGAAATAGGTGTTAGTTTTGTACATTTTTTTTTTAGGTTTTCAACAGTAAACGTGAACTTCTTCAAGAATTGGGCGATTTCGACCGAGCTTGGTCGCTTATTTTGGAATTTATTCAAAATACTGCTTTAAGTAAAAATGGAGAAGTATCACTTGCTGCTCTGAAATCGTTACAAGAAATAATGTATCATAACTCAGATAAACACTCAAATTCAAACGAAAGTATTGAGAAACTTCACGACGATTTGTGGGATGTAAGCTTATCAGATTTTATAAAAAATATGTATACTTAAATATTTTTTTTAAAGATTGCTTGGAAAGTTTGGGTCAATATTGGATTGGAAAGTACTAAACTTCCCGTGAAATCGAATGATTCAACAGAAGAGTTTTACATTCCTAATCAGGCATTTCTCACTGCTCTCGTTCAAATTTTTCCAGCTATTTTTCAACATATATACACAAGGTTTACGGATTCAGACTTCGAAAAATTATGTTCAGTTATTGGCAATATTGTTACGATACCAGTCCAAACCGATGCAGTTCCTTATGTTATGTCACCGATGTGTGATTCCCTACAAACTCTATTGCATGATGGTGTCTTAGAATGTATTGAGTTGGTACAAAAGGTATTCTACGATTAATATTAACATTCAAAGAAAAAATATTTAAAGATAATTTCTATTATAGGAAGCAACCTCACAAAATACAACGATTCAGTGTATGATTCCAGCGATTTTTAAGCAGCTTCTACTGCTAAGTAAATTTGCTTGCACTCCTCCAATATGGCAAGGCTTTGAAGAAAAAACAACAAAAACTCAGAATTCTTATTCAAATACAACTTCCGTTGAACTAGTCAGTATGAATTACATTCCATTTGGAGAAAAGGCCATAACCATGGCAGTTAAATTGTACCAAGCAACAGCAACTGAGGATTTTGTTGTACAAGAAGGTGTTCTTCATGAAATAATAAAGGTAAAAAAGATATCTATAAAAGATAATGTAGTCAATTATTTATTTATTTATTTATTTATTTAGGCTTTACGAACTCCTCTTGCTATGAAATATAAATGCTTATCATCCAGTACGTGGAAATTAGCTATATCTAGCTTAATATCCGTATTACACACAGGTCTGAAGGTGGCAATATCAAAACCAAATTATTTCATTCGAATGTGGGATGATTTGGCAGACACAATAGACGAGTTTTTGTTTCCAAGAAGGTAAGAAGTCATAAATGGTTGGTTTTCGTTAAAAAAGTTCCGTTTAAAAGTAAGAATCACTGAAGACAATTAATTTAGTAAACTTTGGTATTTAAACCACATTGTATGAAAGATACGGTTTGCATCATCTTTTTAAGCGTCCAAGCATTTGCAGGATAGGCTGCTACTTACAAAAGGACAAAGTTGAAGTATTTGTGTGTGTCTGAAAAAGTGTCTGGTTGCATTAACGTAAAAAAGAATAAATTCTCTAAAGGAAAGGATGCTTTAAAAAAAAAAAAATACAACATCGTAACTGCCGATAAAAGTAGAAGAAGGATCCAACTGCGGGTAGAATTTTGACGTTTGAAAACACGACAAAATTTCGCTTGCAAAGAAAAATCTTGCATTTTGTGTTGGTGCCATAGAAAGCTGTGTAATCTTCTCTGCGTTTTTGTATCAGCAACATAAGAAGTTTTAGCTGCTTTATTTTAGTAACTTATGGTTTCATGCCTTAATTAAACAGTTTTTATGATGGTTGGTATAAGAAACGCGGTCGAGAAATCCAAAACTAACATAAGTCTGCGAACAGATCTTTTGACTTTTGTTTTGATATCTGTCAAAAAAACAATTAGCATATTATCCCATTATCAAAAAAAAAACACACCTAATGAGCGCATTCACTAATAGCCGTGTTTTATTTGTAATCTATCCCTAACATCGTATTTATTTTATACTCACTTTTAATTCCTATTTTTATTAATTATAGATGTCAAAATTTCAAAATGTTCTGTCACGGACAAAATTTAAAAGGCAAATATGCACTTGGAAATAGAAAAAAATTGAATGCATATTGCAAACAAAAGTTGTAAAAATATACAAACTCACTTGTTAAAGAAATTTCTGGATAACTTCCTTACATTTTAGTTTAAGATTCAATTTGATTTTCAAAACAAAAAACAACAGCTGTTCTACATGGGTGTGTTCGAAGAATGTGTAATTATGTGAATTGTTCGGTCGCGTTGAAAAATGCATGAAAATTCTAGTTCAGTTGAAGTTTGCATAGAAATGCACATCGGTTAGTTTAGAATTTTTCTTACTTATATTTGCAGTTAAACTTTGAAAATATATTGATTTTGCTGTTAACAGCTTAAAGTTTACCACCTTAGCAACTCCCTGTTCAATTTCATTGGCTTATATGGAAGAGCAAAAACTATGGATCTAAGTTTCCAGCAACTTTAAAGACCAGTTGAATAATCGTGGTTCCCTATTTTCTTTAAATTATTGTCAAATTTATTTTAAGACCATTTATTTGGATAATAAACATTCTTTTATTCTTTTCATTAAATAATTTAGATATTAGAAGACAAAAGTCAACACAAAATTATGAAGAAATACTAAGTACAAATTTCGAGAAGTTACTTTAAGTTGCCTGCAGAGTCATAATTTCCAACTTATTCTACTCAATACCATATCCATATTGCTTTGGGTGTTTCATAAATGTATGCTTTGTTTACATGCGATCAATTGCGATTATATTAAAGTCATAGAAAAAATGTTTGCGTGTCAGTTTCGCATTTGCGCTGCAAATATTTGAGCTTTGCTTTTATGAAAATCGGACATTTTTTAACATTTGCATTTATGTAAGTTATGCATTCGTCAGACTTTCGCAACCATTCATTAAAAGCACCCTTTGTCAGCTTTGTAATGAGAAAAAGCATATTTCAATAATTTTTTCATAATATGTTATGGTTAAATACACTAATCGTAAAGAAAATTATTTTATCTTATAGGAATTGATCCTAAAATTCTTACCAATTTTGTGAAGAATTGATTGTAGTAAATTTACTTACGTAATAATTTTGTTTTTATAATTTCAACTCAAATAAATGTTTGGTTTGAAATTTGTGGATTTGGAACGCATGCACTTTTCAATGCAGACGAAGTGTAAAAAAAAAGAATTACCGAAAACACCCTCATGTTTGCCAACATTTGTATATTTCTTACACTTCTTCACTGCCTCCTACATTTAACTAGATGAAAGTCTATCCTCACTAAAATACTTTGGATAAATACTAGCTTATTTTTGTTCACTAATGAGGTGTTGTTGTTTTCCATGTAAAATTTTACTAGCTATTATTATTATAGCTAGTATATTCAATTACAAATAAAACACGGCTAACGAAGTCACTACGTAGTCAACTCATGGTGTGGAATCGGCTAAGGCGATTTGTGATAGTTGACACTCACAAAAAAAAACTAGTTTGGTCTGCGTAAAGTGACTGTTACTTGCGGCAATCACATTTTTGTGATATTTGCCTGTGACAGCTATTTTGTTATCACATATACGTAAAATTGTGGTGTTTTCATTTCATTTTGTCAATTTTTCATATATTTTCATACAAAATGAACATGTTATTGCAGGTGCAATTACTTTTTAGAAACGAAAATGATGACAATGAAAATAATTACCATACACAAGTTCGTTTGATTGGTCAAATAAGTAGTTGAAATCTCCTCTCCGACGTAATGTAAAAATTTCAACTTCAAAGTTAATTGATAACGGTTTTGACATTTCACTTTCAGCTGTTAGATGAAAATACAATTTTAATTTTCGAAATAACTATAATGTGATCTTCATTCTGATTCTTCATCTTGTTGCAAATCACTTATTATATATCTTATATTTGATTTGATTTATTCACAGATGCTTCTCATTTCATGCTTACATCTGTTATAAATTTTCGATTGGCTAGCTTTGTAGGGCATTTTGCATTCACAAAGCTAGTTGAATTTCGACTACGTAGTGTTTTGCCGCAAGGACCATAAGCTTAAACGATATCTAAAAAGGATATTATCCGCGATTAAATTGTCGTGAAGTCAAAAAAATAAACGATTGCCGGCGGAAACCAAAAAAAGCATAAAAAAGAATCGTCCACGGTATCTCGAGAACGGGTTCGTTAGGTTATAACTTCGAAAGGTGCAGAAAGGACTTTTATAAAAATTGGTCAAGCGGTTTTTTCACTATAGCAGTTTAAAAAAAAGTGAAAATTTTGGTTGGTGGCAAATATTTCAGGAATGGATAATGCTATTGACTTCAAATAAATTTTATTGTGTACACTGTGTTGTGTTATTTGAAAATGTTCAGCGTACCGTTACTTTTTTTAAATTGAAAAACTAAAAAAAATGTTTTAGCTTTCAAATATGCAATGAAGGAAAAATGATATTATGTTCATAATAATTTTCTACAATGTGAAATGACGTCTTTGACATCTGATCAAATTTTGGAAAAAAATCAATTGACAGTTTTTATACAAAAAAATAAAAAAATACAAAAAATTCTACCAAAAGTTGGTAAAAAATATTTTATTCATTATTATACAAAATACAATTTTAAATACATGCTACAATTTTGACAATTGACAGTTTTTATACAAAAAAATAAAAAAATACAAAAAATTCTACCAAAAGTTGGTAAAAAATATTTTATTCATTATTATACAAAATACATTTTTAAATACATGCTACAATTTTGACAAATACCGAATTAGCAGTTTTTTACAAAAAATAAAAAACCTAAACCAAAATTAACCAAAAATTTTTCAAAAGTTGTTTTAACTTAGAATTTATTTTATTTTTTGCAGAATACAATTGTTAATACATACATACTTATGTACATGTACATTTTTGAGAAATATAGAATGACAATTTTTTTGACAAGATATACAAAATAAAACTAAAATTTAATAAAAACTGTCAAACATTTTTTCGTCTCAAATAGCTTCACAGAAAGCAATGTTGTTATATTGCAAAAATATTACAACAGCAACTTGGACAGCAAAAAAAAACTTCGATATTAAAAATTATGTGTAATAGATTGATGCGATAAAAGATAAGTACACGAAGGTGAAGGCTGTTATCGAATTGACTGTGCAAGAGCACCAGGGTTGAGGTTTAAGCACTTTGCGCTCTTTTTAGGGGCACGTGCGACTCGAAAATATAACCATTCCTGAATTTCATGGTGAATAAGTGGATTGCCTTCTGTGATTTGTTTGAGACAAGCAGGTAGGCAGATTCAATAAACGGTCGACGAACCCAAAGACCAATACGAACACCAACACAGGTGGGACGCAGAGACTTGTACGATCAAACTTTCCAAGTCGTCGTAAATGACGACATATTAGAGTCAACGCTTTCGCCTTCACAAAAATTACAGTAAATTTAGCTACTCATCGTATCAATATGGATCAATGGCATCATTGACAAGGCTTGCCACTGGCAGACCCAAAGTTTAAAAATCCTGTGGAAATCGATCTACTGGTTGGATGAGCTCATTAATTGTAGAGCAAATCAACCCCATGCACAAAATACATATCATGGTTCGGTAGTTTCAGACCAAAATATATTCATTGATTCATTGTAATTTGGCGAAGAATATGCACACATGAGGCAAAGAAATTTGGAAGAGTCTCTTACAGTTTTGATGGCTGGCTTTTTACCAGACGAACCTAGGCTTGGAGACTCACGTCGACTGGCAACTTAGCGCTTCTACAGAAACGAGAGACGACTCCATTCTGATTCTGAAAAATTGGTAAAATATACGTTTTTAATTGATGGAAAATTTCCAAAACATAGTCCCACGCAAGATTTAACTGTATTAAAAAAAAAAAAAAACTAGAGAGCCAGGGCTTTCCAGAAAGGTATGAATTTCGGTGATGTTTGTGTTTATAATTGAAATAATATGCATTTTTTACTATTGTTCATGATTGACGTAAAATACTAAGGATTAGGGGCCAGTTATAGCTATCATTGGTTTTCATCATTGAAACCAATCATTGGAATTTTTTGACAAGTTGGTTAAAGCTATTATTGAAAAATATGTCATTGAAAATATCTATCATTGAAATAAAAAAAAATCGGTTTTTTACACCACCTCTACCGTTTGGCAAAATGAAAAAATTAAAATTCAAACAACCGTGTAAATGATAGATTTATTTAAATTTCTTTTAAACACTACGTACAACTGCACAATTTAAAAGAAAACAAAAAATAAACAAACATTTTCCAAGAATTTGAGGTTAGAGTTGATCATTGAAAGAAAAACTGACAGGTGGGAATACAACGATAATGGATCGCTTTCATTGGAACGATTTTGTTCCAAATCGAATCAGCTGTTCATTGAAAACGATTTCATCATTGAAAAATTAAAAGTTAACCCACAGAAAAATTATGGGTTAAAATTAATGTTTTTTTTTTTCTCCAAGTCATTAGCTTCATTTTGATACCTCCAATGACAAATTTGACTTTCTCTTTCGCTTTTAATAGCGAAATAAAATTTTCAATGATGAAAACCAATGATAGCTATAACTGGCCCCTTAAAACCAAAAATGAAACAATCACTTTACTCTTCGAAAATACTTATAGGTATAACTTATTCCATTAAATTTAATTCAGTTTAGATAACATTTTTTAACGAAAGTTTATTTAGAAGCACTGCCATCTATGCGACGGTCAGGAAGTTTAATCCTCTGAACATCTTCCCCGCCTTGAAGCATCTTGATGTCTTCAACCCTTGGAAGTGGACACAATTTTAATGTCGTTTTTAATTGGCAATCCGGAATTTGAATTAGAAGCAAAATCCCTATTGAACAGTTTTTCTGAATTCTGAAAAATTTGAAGTTTAGTGTGACTGCATTGCTAAAGTGTGTCTACTACATACATATAGTGAGCGTCAAAAGAAAGTTACACTTTTTATATTTTTTTAATGAAATGTTGAAGTAAGAGGTTGCGCCCATTGATTTAAAGACACATGTCATTTTTTCAGATAATTTGTTCTTAATGAAATACCAAACAAAAATTTTCAAAAAATATAATAAGCTAAAACTGTAAGTGCGGAGCTCCCAGCTTTCTATGGGATAGGTTACGGAGGTTAGCATTCTTCGTAACTGAAAAAACCTGCTACCGAAACCGAAACTACGCCTCGGATAAGGATTGATCACATGTTGACGACTTTTGGCTATTGTACCCGGACAAAGATAGGTTTCTGGAATGTGAAGACACTCCAGGAAGCAGGAAATGAGGGTCCACACAACTCCAGATTCCTCAAATTAGAGAAAGAGTTCATGCGGTATGGGTTGGATATCTTAGGGATCAGTGAAGTAAGATGGCTGAGATCGGGCAAATACAAGTCTCCAACGCGTAACACTGTGCTACTCTATTCTGGAAAAGCACCTAGAAGCGTTCGGGACGCTTGAGTTGGGCTGTTGCTAACCAAAACAGCTATCAATATTCTAATTTCATGGTAGTCACTAGGTGAACGTATTATTAAGGCCAGATTCCGGAGTGGAGTACGCAACATCACCATCATTCCGTGTTACGCCCCAACGAAACTCGCCCAGACGAAGAGAAAGAAGGCTTCTACAGTCGGCTAAGTGCCTTATACAACAACACACCGCGCGGAGACATCATAATGGTAATGGGAGACTTGAATGCCAAGGTTGGCAACGACAACGAAGGGCTCAGGCACGTCATGGGAAAGCATGCAGTTGGCAGTTGCAATGACAATGGCGAGAGGTTCGTGGATATCTGCAACGCCAACCGTCTTGTGATTGGTGGCACCATGTTTGAACATAAGACATGCCACAAAATTAGCTGGGTGTCGACTGACAGACAAGCTTCTTCCAACCAAATTGATCACTTCGCTATCAGCCGTCGGTTCAGAAGCAGTCTCCTAAATGTCAGGAATAGAAGAAGTGAAGTAAAGATTTAACCCTGCTGATATCGGATGAGGACCAACTCAGAAGGTGGACGGAGCATTTTGCCTTTGTCTTAAATCATGTTTTGACAGTAACATGCAAATGACATCTTCCGAGCTACCCGATACAACCAATTCCCGATTACGCACCACACCCCCCAGTAAGGATGTACCGCTATCAAAGCACTGAAGACAAACAAAGCGGTAGGACTTGACGGCATTCCCGCAGAGTTGCTACAAGCAGCGCCAACAACATCCAGCGAATTGCTGCAACCGCTCATAGAGACAGCGTGGGTCTCCGAACTAGACATCGTCAGTCGTATCGGAAAAGCAAAGGCTGCGTTCGGGATGTTGTCCAATGTTTGGAGGAACAAATCTCTCAGCTTGAATACAAAGCTACGACTCTTTAACTCCAACGTCAAATCAGTTCTGCTATATGGATGCAGCACCTGGAAAATAACAACTACAGTAACCAGGAAACTGCAAACCTTCGTTAATAGGTGTTTTCGAAACATCTTAAGGGTTTTCTGGCCTAATCGTATCTCCAACGAGGATCTACATAGACGAACAGGTCAGGAACCCATAGACACCATTATACGAAGGCGCCAGTGGCATTGGATTGGACACACGCTTCGAAAAGGTAATGCCTGCGTTGCTGCTCAGGCAATGCAGTGGAATCCACTCACACAAGAAGGAAGAAGAGTTGGTAGACCGAGAAGCACGTGGAGAAGAACAGTCGAGGTGGAATCTGCGAGATTGGGAAAGAGCTGGAGGGAGCTCAAACATATCGCTGGAAACCGTACACGATGGCGCGTAGGTGTAGTTGAAGCCCTATGTCCCGCTAGGGAACACCAACAGACTTTGTAGGTCTGAGGACCTAAGTAAGTAAGTAAGTAATAAATTAGAAACAATTGTTAAGATATTTTCAATATTATTTTGCATTTTTTTTTAAATTTTAATTTCAAGCAATCACTTCACCGTCACCTTCACAGTTAGCATAATTTGTTAATTCAAAAAATATGACATTTATCAGTGTGGCATTTAAAATCTTGAATGTGTGTGTGATTCTCTTTTTGCTTCTGATTTCAAATCCAGAAGAGAAATCTCTTCTTTTTTAGAATCAAAACTGTCACTTTTGCGCAATTGAACGCTTTCAGAATGCTTTTTTCTGCTTCCAGATTGCCAATTGAAAATGCCATAATTGTAACAGTTGATGTTTTAACAGTTGCAACACGTGAAGTACTATCGCTTTCCTCATGTAGTTCGGCAATCCTTCCTAAGCTCCATTTTAAAGGTGGGAGATTATCTTCATTAATCACTTGTACATCGCCGACCTGTAATGCTCTCGTTTTTTGACGTGGATTTAAAACTTGCAAATATACATTTGTCCACCTTCTCCAGAACTGTTGCATAACCCACTGAACCCTTTGCCATCTACTGAGGTATGATAGATTCTTGTCACTAAAATCAAAATCAGATGTTATTATTTGCAAATGACTACCCACTAAAAATTACCATGTGTCAACGGTTGGAAATCTGAGGAATCTTCGGAGAGCACCCCTCTCCTCTCTATTGCTTCAATTTGAATTATAACTGTATTAAGTTCTTCAAGTGTGAGAGAAGCTAATTTAAATAACCTTTTCATATGATATTTTGCCAACTTTACTGCAGCTTGCCAGATCCCGCCAAAGTGTGGGTTGCAGGGTTTATTAATCCCAGCGGGTCTTATAATTTTGTTATATTTGATAAAACGGTACGTTTGGTGAATCTAGTGAGTGGTTGGAGATCGACTTTTATCTGCAATCTGTCAATGATTGGCTCCCATATAAGACCAGTGCCTTTATTACATTATCTTGTCGTACTTGAAAGAATTCTTCTCTTTCTCGCAATGGATTATCCGCTAAGATTCGATTGTCATTAGCAATCCTTAGCAATCCACCTTTACTTAAAATTTGCTGTAGTTTATTTATCATGCGCAGTGTCTCATCGAATAAATCTGCACCTGTGGGAACATCGTTTATGTAGAAATCATGACATAAGAGTATAAGACCTGTGAGCCAAGAGGGTAACGGTTATGCTCATCTTCAGCTAGGAGCAAAAATACTTTGATAGCAAGATATTAGGCGGCACTCGTGCCATAGGTAACAGTGCATAGCTTGAATATATTTATGTAGTTTATCGAGCGGAGACTCTCCAGATAATAAGTTGGAACAACTGATAATCATTATGCATGACTACTTTACGGTACATTTTAGTGATTTCAGCTGTGAAGACAAATGTGTGATAACGAAATTTAAGTTCGGTAGAAAATAAGTGGACCCATGTTCTGTAACTCAGGCGATAACTTATCACATCGTTACAAAATGAAACGATTTGTTCCCCACTTATCACCACTGGAAAAATTTGTGTTTCTATAACTTGTTGTGATAAATTTAATTGGAGATATATTTTCGCTGGAATTTCCATTGGAAGGCGATAAGACAAACAAAAACATATCTCAATTCAGTGTTTTCAAGTTCACGTACATTTTTTTTGTTAATAATGAAATGCAAACTTAAAAGTTAAATATTAGTTTTTTAATGAAACGAAAAAACACAAGATTAAACAGATACATAAAATTGAAAAAAAAAAAGAATTAAAATACAGCTACTTCAAATTTAAAAAAAAAGGAAGAATTAACTGTCGGCTATTGGCATCGGTGAACTGGCAGCGGGCAATTGTCTTGTTCTCCGCCATAAAATCCACCAGTGTCTCCTACTGGCACTTTGATAATCTTGCGCATCTCTAATAAAATAATATATTTTTTATTAATTAAGTTTTTAAATCAATTATTTATGTATTACCTTTTTGCCTCCGACAATTTTCTTAGTCTTTGCGCTTCGCCTGCTTTTTATGTTGTGATAAATTTTGACATTTGAAGAGAAAGATTTATCGACTTTCAAAGATACAGAAACCCATTTTATCGAATGTTTAAAGGATTCCTATTCCGTTTGTTCCAGTCGAACATATATATTTTCTGGAATTGACCACCTGGAAATATCGATCACATTCCGGTAGCTGTTGTGTTATCCTGTTTATAATATTCGCTTGCAAACTGTAGCTGAATTCATTAAAGCGAGATTTGATCATGATGCTTGTCTTAAATTTACAAACAGCTGAGCTTGTTCCGATTCCACATGTTGATGTTGTGGTCTATTGCTTTTCAGTTCCTAGCATTTGAGCAAGTCGTTCTGTGATTAGATTAAGCTGAGAACCGGAATCTAAGAGAATGGGACAGAAGGGGCGACAAGGGACACGTATTTTGTGTTTGCTTAAAACATGAATCACACAGTTGTCCTATATTCAGAATACCCTTTGCAAAGAAGAAGATGAATCATTGACAATCTGTAATACAGTATTGTTTTTTGTCAACTCTGTGTTGAATTCGTTCGAATTAGGATTAAGTTTTCATTCATTAGGATCACGTTCAAGGTTTTCTTCAGAATGGAGAAGAAAATTATTTGGACCAGTGCATTTGCGACAAATCTGCAACTCACAATCCTTAAGCTCGTGATCGTTTCTAAGACAGTTTGAACATAGTTGTTTATTTTAAGCTGTAGATTTTCTTTCATCTATAGGAAGTCGAATGAATTTGTAGCACCTAGTTATTAAATGACCTGAACCCGGACAATATAGCCATTTCATAACAATTTTTCAAGCCAAAAAACTCAACAGGCTCTTCTACCAAAACGTAAGGGGACTTCGTAGTAAGACTGCTGACATTTTTCTTAACTCCCAATCATTTCCACACGACGTATTCGTTTTGACAGAAACTTGGCTTAATTCAAGCTTTTCCGACACAGAACTTTTCAGTCAAGAGTTCGAAGTTTACAGAAATGATCGTCATGTTGGTAATGCAAAGGATTTAGGTGGAGGTGTTCTCATAGCGGTAAAAAATACATATTTCTCTTCGTCTGTATCTTTTCCGTTTGAACTATCAATTGAACTGGTATGTGTAAAGTTAATGGTACAGACTAAGACTGTTTTCATTTTAAACGTTTATATTCCAAAAAGTTTAGAGTCTGTTTATAGCGAACTCTCCTTGTCATTAGACTTTGTTATCAGTATGTCCTGGTCTGACACCAATATCTTACTTCTAGGTGACTTTAATTTACCACACATTGATTGGATTCCATCGGAAGCTGTATTAAAAACTCAAAAAATCGAATTATCGATTTAGTCTTTTCTTCTGACGCTATTAGTACTCTTGTTCTAGAATCTAATTCAGGAATTACTAATATTGATAAATATCACCCCCCCCTTGGACATTTTTCTTGACTTAAGTAATCACCTTACTGAACACAGTAATTCCTTTGACTGCTTGTATAATTTTGACTTCAGAAAAGCTAATTTCCAGTTGTTATCTGAAGATTTAACCATTTATGGAATTGCTGATACTTTAGCATTTTCTAATGTTGACGAAGCAGTTTCAAATTTCTATAAGATCTTAAATAATTGTTTAGAAAAAATGTACCTTAAAAATACAAACTTTAGCCACTTTTGGTACACGAAAGAATTACGTTTACTGCGTAACAAAAGAAGTAAGGCATGGAAAACTTATCTCAAATCTCTGTCTCCAATCAATTTCTCTTTTTATGTTAAACTTTTTAACGAATTAAGTCTCTTTCAAATTTTGTATATGCTATTTATGTTACTGATATGGGCACCTCTTTGAAAGAGAATCCTAAACAATTTTGGAAACTTGTCAACTTAAAGAAAAAATCAGATGGCTTCCCAGTTAACTTCACTTACAAGAATCTTTCTCTAAATAAAACTGTTGATATCTGTAAACTTAAAGAAAAAATCAGATGGCTTCCCAGTTAACTTCACTTACAAGAATCTTTCTCTAAATAAAACTGTTGATATCTGTAACGCTTTCGCAACAAATTTCCGTGAATCTTTTGTTAATAGCCCTCAAGAAGTTGATAAAGTATATTTTCATAATCTTCACGCCTTTCCGCAGACTAGCTGTAGTCACATCCCTGTTATTGGTATTCCCCCGATAGTATTAATAAAGTGTAGTAATGCTTTAGTTCAACCCCTTTCGTTCTTATTCAAACTTTCTCTAAAAACAGGCAAATTTCCCAGACGAAGTCATTTCTTACACCAATTTTCAAGAAAGGTAACAAGGCGGATATAACAAACTACAGGCCCATTGCAAAGCTTTCTTGCATTCCTAAATTGTTTGAACAAGTTGTTTGTGAAAGTGTAGCATTTTTTAGTAAAAATCTCATTTGCGAACAGCAACATGGTTTTGTGAAAAAAAGATCAACCGTTACTAATCTCCTCACATTCTCAAATATATGTTCAAACGCTTTAGAACAAGGTTATGAAGTTGACTGCATATACACTGTCTTTTCCAAAGCTTTTGACCAACTTAACCACGGAATTATTTTATTTAAACTTAAAGCTCTTGGTTTTCCACCATTTTTCTTAGCTTGGATCAAATCATACCTTGAAAACAGATCCTATGAGGTAAAATTTAGAAATTGTATTTCTGAACCTTTTGTTGCTCAATCTGGTGTTCCCCAGGGAAGCCATCTTGGCCCTTTTCTATTCATCTTATCTATAAACGACGTATCGTCATGTCTACGCTCAAGTGATGTTCTTATTTTGCTGATGACATGAACATTTTTAAGATAATAAAGTCCACCCAAGATCGCACCCTTTTACAAGCCGACATAGTTTCACATTTTGGTCTGGCAAAAATAGCCTTTCCCTCAACCCTTTTAAATGCCAGACGGTAACTTTTACTAAAAAACGAATCGGTAGTGCATTTGATTGTTGTATATCAAAGCAAAAACTCGGTCGCGTCTTCACATTTAAAGATTTAGGTGTTCATTACTGTTCCAACTTAGAATTTACACATCACATTAATTTTATTGTTAATAAAGCAAGTTCTATGCTTGGTTTTATAAAACGCTGGGCAAAGGAGTTCAATGATCCCAATGTTACTCTTACTTTATACAATTGTCATGTTCGTTCTCATCTTGAATATGCTTCGCAGGTATGGACTCCCTATTACGAAATTCATAAGAAACGTATTGAATCAATTCAACATAATTTCATTCGCTTCGCCCTAAAGGGTCTTCCGTGGGAAGATCTTAATGATCTGCCTCCCTATGAACATCGTATTCAGCATCTTCAATTGCAAACTCTCCATCAAAGATGTGTTAATAATGATTTAAAATTTTTTCATCAACTCATTAATGGTGAAATTGATGCACCTTAATTGCTTCTAGTATACATTTAAATTACAGAGGCGGAACTCATCACCTGCGTAATTTTGACTTTATACATATTGACTTCCATAGAACTAACTATGGAAAGAATGAAGCTTTAAGTCGAATGAGCATTTTATATAACTTAAACTGATTTAAATTTAAATAAGGTGGGATTAAAGTCATTGTTTAGAACCAGTGCTCCACTATCGTAAACGTCTTTATTTTATTTTTTTGATGTTCTGTAGTAATTCATGTTAATAATTATTATGTTTTGTATTTTGTGCGTGTGTTAGGCTATAATTGTATTATTTTCTTACTAACAACTAACACATGCACTTATGATGAGCCTCTGATCGTAGTGTGACGCTTGCTGTAAGCTAACTACTTTCTGAAAATTCTGAAGTGTAAAAAAAAGAGGTAATTTTCGATCACTTTTTGACACATATTGGGCGGTATCTCAGTCATAACTTAACGAATGTTGGTTTTTAAGTGCTGAAGAGTTAAAGGTATATCTGCATAAACACGGTTTTTCGCGTAGCTCCACAAACAAAAGTCCAGCGGTGTCAAATCGCATGATCTTGGTGACCAGTTGGTATCGCCACGAAGAGAAAATATGCGGCAAAGAAATGTCTCGTGCAATAAAACGTGAATAGTCAGCTGGCTTCAGTTGTTGTGTGAGCTGGACTTTATATGAATGTAGGTGTAGATCAAATGCAAAATACTCCTTAATGTCCCGTAAGACAATCCTAATTCCTGAGAACGATGAGGAATCGACACATTCGGGTCTTCGGCAACACTTTCACTTACAACTGCGATATTTTCAGTGGTACAGGCCTTATAATATCTGTAACCAAATCATCCCATATTCCACGGGGCGCCCAAGCACATGCAGACACGTGTCTGTTAAAATCATCTAGGAGTTCCCATAAGCCCGCTGCCGATGGTTTTTGTAGATTAAGGCGTGGAAGATTTTTTGAAGATGTTCAGTACATATAACCCTGCTGTTTTTATAACGTGTAATAAGGAGTTCCAATGCAATGTAATAGTTTTCATCACTGATTTCGAAGGTTTCAATAGCTACCCTTAAGTGATGACTTGAGATATTGGAACAGTTTTACTCAAAGAGGGATTGGAATGTATTAGGGATTTAAAAGTTTCATAGAAATCAAACCATTTTGTGATCTCACCTAAAAAGATAGGATGTTGTGGTGTGGGTAATTTCATATACAGCTGTGGACAACTAATTAGAAACACATTTTGTATATCGATTCAGAACGGTTTCTTCTCTCTATTAATTAGTAAATTATTATTTTTAGTTAACAATATTTTTGTTTTTTCTTTTTTACGTAATTACGTAATATTTTTTGATTTAGGTAAGGATACCTTTGCCTCAAAATTATTTCAATATTTGGATGATAAGCCGCTTTGCTAAAAAATTTCACAAAATTTTCGGTTCACGAATTCAATAAACCGCTTGAAGCGCTCCAGGTTTATAGCCTTCCAAGCGGCTTCAATTGTTGGAAAAAGAACATCGAAGAGGATGTTTTCAATGCAAATGTGTATTCTAGGTCCTCCCAGAGATGCCCATTTGGATTATGGGCTGTGCTTGCCAATTACTATCCAAGAACAGTAAAAGAAATTGTCCTAAAAAAATGTTTTGTGATCCTAGCGGTGTCCTTGGGGTCATTGTAAAGCTAAAACATCCGTATTACTGGTACATTTTCATCAGCCCAGGTTACTGGTCATTCCTTTAGAATGCCTAAGCACTTTAAACTTATCAGCTTCCCATTGATTCCATTTATGGGACCAACGAAAAACCAGAAAAAACAACCCTAAACGTTTGATCGAGCCATTTTCACGCTTGACCACTGAAAACGTATTTCGTTTGTTAGTAGTCTCTTCTTTTTGGCCGCTGAACATATCCAAAAATCAACTTTTCACCATCAGAAGCCAAAAGGAAAAGCTTTCAATCCAAAATAGGTTTTGTCGGTGGTCAAGCGTGAAAGCGGCTAGATCAAACGTTTGGGGTTGGTTTTCCTATTTCTTCGTTGGTCCCACAAATCGAGTCAATGGGAAGCTGTTAGGATTAAAATATTTAGGCATTCTTAGGGAATGACTAGTGAACTGTGTTGACCAAAATTTACCAGTAATATGGATGTCTTAGCTCTACAATGACCCCAAGGACACAGCTAGGATCACAAAACATTTTTTTAGGACAAGTTCTTTTACTGCTCTTGGATAGTAATTGGCATGCACAGTCCATAATCCAAATAGGCATCTCTGGGAGGACCTAAAATACACATTTGCATTGAAAAAAACATCCTCTTTGATGTTTTTTTTTTCAACAATTGAAGCCGCTTGGAAGGCTATAAACCTGGAGCGCTTCAGGCGGTTTATTGAATTTGTGAACCGAAAATTTATCGACATTCTTTACCAAAGGGGCTTATCATCTAAATATTAAAATAATTTTGAGGCAAAGACACCCTTAAATCAAAAAATATTAGGATCAGAAACAAATTTTCATTGCGTTTCTAATAAGTTGTCCACCAGAAAAGGCTCCTTGATTCGATAAAATTGTTATAAAAAGAAAACTATGACATTTTAATATTTTTTGTTGTATATAATTACGTAAAAAAGAAAAAACTAAAATATTGTTAACAAAAAATAATAATTTACTAAATAATAGAGAGAAGAAACCATTCTGAATCGATATACAAAATGTGTTTCTAACTAGTTGTCCACAGCTGCAGGTAGTTTTTAGTATAGTCTTAAAATGATTCAACCTTTTCGGAGACTGGTTTTAGGGCTATGAGATGCACGCTCAATTGGGGACGCATTTAGATCCATTGATTCTTCCACATCAATTTCTTCTATTTTTCCCTGAATATCATAAAATGACATGTATCCAGATCAGAAATTCCTAGTTCAATTTGTTGATTTGTAACACTTTCATCTATTGTATATTTTCAATGATAGATACATACAACCAACTTGTCAAAAAATTACAATTATTGGTTTCAATGATGAAAACCCACGATAACTATAACTAGCCCCTAACCAAGGAAAAGTTCTGAAAAATTCAAAATTTTTGTAAACTAAGTAAACGACGGCAAACTGATATTTAGACCTATTCAGCGACATATTTTATTCTGTTAATCTGTTATGAATTTCCATACAAAAATTTGAGTTGTCAAAACGTCTTTTATGAATTTTAATTTTCGTATTCAGTATACTGAAATGCTATACAATCTTTTTTGAACTGTATAGAATTCGAACATGTCAAAAAATCTTTTACAATTTTTCGTATTTGGAGAGGCAAAATCTTTTAGGAAATCTATTATGAATCATAAAAGAATAAAGGACAAATTTCTGATTTTTAGGTATTATAAAAGATTTCAGTCAATACGAAGCAAAAATGGATATTTATATATTATATTTTTGACAAATAAATGTGCTTGAGAGGAAATGTAAGAAAATAACGTGTATTTAGTTACATTATAAACAAAATTGCAAGCTTATTTTATATAAATACTTTCTAAGAAAAAATAACAGACAACTTTTGATGGGGGTACGTTAAAAAAGAAGTTCCTTTAAATTTCCCGATCTGCAGCTATCGGGATTTTTAGTGGACAAATGGAACAACACAGTCTTCAAACACGACCATTGCATTTCAAATTCAAGTGCTTCAAGAGACTGCCGAATCTCTTGGACACACGCATCCTTATGTTTCCTATATTGTAAATAAAGTGAATTTTTTCAAAGAATTAATAGTAAATTTGTCTTCACTACTGATGCCTGTACGTACCATGATAGGTATACTAAGTTACCTTCCATGTACCGACGTATGTTCCATGAAATACCATGAGAGTACATTCCATATTGCGTAACACGCTTAACAAAGGATCCTAGAATTTCAATTGCTGTATAGGCTAAAATGGTAGTTGATATGGTATTTCTTTTAACATTAAGTAGGTGGTAAAATGAATCATTTACGTACTTAAATACATATTCAGGTCTATTCGGCGAGATCTTTTATTCTGCTATTCTGTTATAAATTTCCATACAAAAGATTGAGCTGTCAAAAAATCTTTTATGAATTATAATTTTGGTATTCGGCATGCCCAAATCTGTTATAAAATCTGCTAAAAAATCTTTTATGAACTATCAAAAATTTCGAAATGCCAAAAAATCTTTTGCGAATTTCATTTATGGTATTCAGTATGCTTAAATCTGTTATGAAATCTGTTGAAAATCATAAAAGAATAAAAGACTTTTGAGTAGAGTAAATTAAAAATGGATTATCAGTAAATTTCCGTCTGTTCCTGAGTTATTTTTTGTTGTCTTCGCCCAAAATAATTTTGTAAAAAGAGGCTGGGTGCGACCCACACTGATAACTTCCCATTATGCATAATTTAAAAACTTGTCGTTCCTGATAATAATTGATTAAATCTTGATGTTAGTTGATTACAATTTTATTATCATAAAAAATATCAGAGATATTGAATTAACCTTTCTTTTAGAAATATTTGTAGTTTTGTATTTATTGTGAGAATTTCAATGTGATATTCCTCAATATTTTACCATTTTTTAGGTATTGAATAGGTTGAAAATAAAATACATTTGAAGTCAATATCTTTCTTTGTAGTAATGATATTTAAGCCAAAAAACAATTTATGACACTTTTCTATAAATTTCAGTTTTAGTTTTTTATTTTAGTAAAAAAAACTAAAAAACTGTCATTTCGACATTTGTGAAAAATATACCATAAGTTGACAATTCTATTATGCACAAAATAAAATTAATTCAAAGTTAAAATGATTTACCATTCTGGGGCCCTACTATGTAACTCGAATCTAATTTTGATTCTATTCGAAACCTATTTGCGATTCTACTTTTAACTGCTACTATGTATGAAAAAAGAATAGAGCGCCAGTAATGTCAAGCATTTTTCAAAAAAATTGCAGTTTTCGAACGATCTGCTCGCAAACACATTTGATGTCTGCTTTGTTTTGACATTAACTTTCGAGTTAGGTGGTTCCGATTATACGAAAGTACATAAAAACCAAGCTGGCACCACTATAGCTGTTCGATTATCGCATATTAAAGCGTCATTAAAGGAGTTATAGAATCCAGAATTTGCGAATTTGCGAATTCGAATATTTTTATTATAGAATCGAGTTATGTACATGGTTGGGCCCCTGGACATATTCAAGTCAAGAAACTACTTTTGACATTTTTCGGCTAATTTTGTTAAAGTTTTTTATTTTTTGTAAAAAAATGTCAATTTTATATTTGTCAAAATTGTAGCGTATATTAATAATTGTATTTTGTTTAAGCTAAAATAAATTTGAAGTCAATATCGTTGCCCATTCTCGTGATATTCAAGTCAAAAAACATTTTTTACCAACTATTGGTAAAATTTTTTTGTACTTTTTTATTTTTTGTAAAAAAAACTGTCAATTCAATTTTTTCAAAAATTTTACCAGATGTCAACCATCACATTTCACATAATAAAAAATTGTTTTGAAGTTGATATCATTTTTCCTTCATTGAATATTTTAGCGCCAAAAATTTTTTTTTTAGTTTTTACTTTTTTAAAAAATAACGGTATGTTAAATTATTTTCAAATTTATATCAAACCTGTGTCACATTGCAATCTACCCAATAAAATTTATTTGAAGTCAATAGCATTATTCCTTCCTGAGATATTTGCGACAAACTAAAATTTTCACTTTTTTTAAAAACTGCTATTGTGAAAAAACTGTTCGACAAATTTTTGTAAAAGTCCTTTCTGCATTTCATGAAGTTATAACCTATTGAACAAAATTTAATTCGTGTTGATATCTTTATTCATTCTCGAGATACAGTTACCAAAAAAAGAGGTCTCGAAAGTACGAACGTACATACGTACATACGTACATACGTACATACGTACATACGTACATACGTACATACGTACATACGTACGAACGTACGTACACACACACACAGACATCTTTCTACAAATGACGAATTTAGGTTCTAGGAACCATAAAACGTCCAGATTTGTCAAAAATTTCAATTTGACAAATCGGACTGATTACAATAACTCCCTATGGGAAGTTAAAAATTGTTAGGTATATTTATAATTAACAAATAGGGGTGAACAAGACACGCTGCTAATGTCCATATTATGGTATACCGAAGTTTACATCGATGTACATATGTTTCAGGGAATAGATACCATTTACTATGGGAGTACCATGTTGAGTACAATGCTCTTAGTAGGGTTCTTATCGGCACATAAAGTGCAGTGGTATTTCCTGAAACCTACATATATCGTAAAAAAGTATTCCATGGTATGGATAACAGTAGTGTGTATGTTACAGGTTACTTTTATTTTGGTCATCCATTTCAAAGAATTCATCATTTGACAATTTCCAGTGAGTATTAAATTATAACAGCTTATTATGACAACAGATTTTAGTTCTGTTTGCTAACAGATTTCGTTTTCGAAGTTTCATAACAGAATTTTATAAAAGATCGAACTTCTGAATACCAATTATAAAAAATCTTTTTTGGTGGAAATCTTTTATGGTTCATAACAGAAAATTCATAGCAGAATAACAGAACAGGCCTAGTTAACAAAACAGTTTATTTTAATAACAGATTTTAGTTTTGTTTGCTTATTCATTTCGTTTTCGAATGTTCATAACAGCCTTTTATAAAAGTTCGAACTTCTGAATACAAATTATAAAATATCTTTTAAGATGAAAATCTTTTACGATTCATAACAGAATATTCATAGCAGATTAACAGATTTGGCAGAATAGGTCCCATTATGGCCTAACGTTTAATTGAAAACTTATCAGCTGAAAATGGTAAACCTATGGCACACGCTCTGGGCCGTACTTGGCAGTTTGCACACTACACCAATGTGCTACAGATTACTACACCATTATCAAACCTGAAATGGAGGTGATTAAGCCGAGACACAGCATCGAGAACGATTTGTATATTGACGACTACCGTTCCAGTTATCCCAATCCAGCGATCGTCATTCGTCGATCAAAAAATATGTATCTGCGAAATAAAAAATCGAATAACAAAGGTGTTATATGTTAAAAGCAATAGTAGTAGGTAAAAGAACCTCAGATAATCCACCATTACTTGTAACTAAGAAAGCTTTACCTCTTTTACGTTTGCAATGGGACAATGAGTTTGACATGCTTTCATACGAAATCACCTTGGATGAAACAATGAACGTACAAAGCGCAAATGTCTCAGCGACATTGCGAAACTTAATGATCCGACGGGGCTGTTAACATAACAGTTTTTATAAAAGCCAACATTTTTATGCAGATGCTATGGTTGGCAGTAATGGATAGCGCGTAGGACTGTCATACCAAAGATCTGTGTTCAATCCCTGCCTGTGCCATCTGAGAGATCTTTTCGGGTTCTGCCTCTTGCGACTCTTGCGAGTAATTAACTAATCCTCCAAGAGTAATTCTTGTCATTAAAAGTGCTTTCTCAATAATTAAGCCGTTTGGATTCGGCATAAAAATTGTAGGTCTCCTCCATCCCTGATATTTCTCGCACACAGGAATGGTTGAGTGTTTTAAGTCACTAGGCCCTGGTTCTCTAAGAGCTGTTGCGCCACCTAATTTATTTATTTTGTATTTAGTTTTATGGTTTCCATTCATTGGTTGGGACGATGAAATGCCAGACGATTTACTCATGGATTGGCCCACTTATTGAAAATCTACAATTATTACGGGAGGAAGAAAGGCAGCATCACCTTTCGTGACATACATGAACTGAAGTTTGCTCCTGACAAGATGACAGATGCTCAGTTGTACAACTTTTTAGATAGCACGAATTCTCTTACGAAGTTAAAACGAATTATGGCTCATATCCTATATGCAATTTACGCCGCCGTAGCTAGAAGCGTGCATCTTACGATAAAAAACAGCACTACGTCACTACGATAAGAACACACGGCGAATATTTTCTCTACAGCGACCAATACAAAAAAATCTGCATTCGGAAGAAAATTCAGAAAACGATGTTTCAGAGGAGAGTCTTATGTCTGAGAAAAGGATTTCCAAAAATCAACTAAATTAAGGATAGATGAAGACAAAAATTTTGCCGTTGGCTTCTTTCTTTATTTCAAAATTTTTTGAATGCGTGCGGTTTAGTTCATAAAAAAATCGCCTATTAACTTTCCGGTTAGTGGTGTGAAATTGAATTCCTGTGTTTTAAATTAAAATTCTAACATAGATGGCAGCCCTTTTGATATCAAAGCTTTTTGTTTACTGATGATTGATACACAACTCAATGGGATTGCTTTGCTGTTAGAGCAAGTTACACATGTTCTATCTTCCCTGTACTGCACAAACTGATTGGACAGAGTATAGGTATACGCACACAGTTCAAGTTGTCGATTAAGTGAGAAAGATGTATAAATTAATGCGCTTTCTGATTTTACGAATTTTTTTTATTTATCTTAAATAGTAAATGGCTTAATTTTTTAAAATTTTCACTACTGAAATTAACTCCTGCCCTTGGACTGCTATTACACGATGACTCATGACTCATCTTCGAATTCTCTTTTGAAATTTTATCCTTTGAGTTGAACACTATTACACTTTGACTAAGTCGTAACTCTTATTTGACAGTTCTCTTTAATTAAAATTTCGTTGTTTGGGAAATCATACATTCTGTCCCCCTCTTTCAGCTAGGAAGGTATACATATGAACTGGAGCATGACGAATTGAAATAAAACGGAATAGCAAAATAACGAACGAGTGAAAAAGAAATATCAGAAATGAGTCGTTGAAAATTTGGACAGCGACTCATCAGGCAATTTCTCTTCCGTTTCATTTTTTCGAATTTTATAACTCTCGAAAGAGTTAAAAATTGTATTCCCCAGCTCCTTATCCAATTAGAAATAAGATATTATCATCAGGTTTTAAATTGTTTTAGCCTGCTAAGTGCTAAAGTGACCTATTATTTCGGTAAGATTTTCTTTCAAGTTCACTCATTGTGTAATGAAACCATATGCAGGCAAGATGTCTACAAAAAAATTACTTTTTCTTAACCGGACAGCTCCCACAACCGGACGAAAAATCGGGGAAATGAGTGTCCGGCTTATAGGAGATTTCACTGTATACATGATTGCCATCTCTGGAGATATTTATGTCGAAAAATATGTATGTTTTCCTTATTATAATGTTTAGAAGAGTTTATTTGAGGTCAATAACATTATCTGTTTTTGAGAAAAAATAAATGAATATTTCTTCTTCTTTTCTTTCCTCAGACCCACGTGGTTCGTTGGTGTTCCCTAGCGGGACATAGGGCCTTAACTACTCCTACGCACCATCGTGTGTGGTTTCCAGTGATGTATTTCAGCTCCCTCCAGCTATTTCCCAATCTCACAGATTCCTCCTCAACTATTCTACTTCTTGTGTTTCTCAGTCTACCAAATATTCTTCCTTATTGTGTGAGTGGGTTCCACTGAATTGCTTGGCACTTGCGCATTCGTAGAATGGTATCGATAGGTTCCTGACCTGTTCGTCTATAAAAGGCCTCGTTTGAGATACGATTAGGCCAGAAAACTCGTAAGATGTTTCGAAGAAACCTATTAACGAAGGTTTGCAGTTTCCTGGTTATTGTAGTTGTTATTTTCTAGGTGCTACAACAATATAGCAGAACTGAGAACAGTCGTAGCTTTGTGTTCAAGCTGAGAGATTTGTTCATTATTTTTGTTGTCAATTTATTGTTTTACTATATTTCATAACTTAAATTTTAAATAGCAAGACCTACCTACATATTTACTTTTTTACTTACCCACCAAACTCCCTTTCGAACTATTTGCAGAATATTAAAAAAAAAAAAAACAAATCAGTGCAACATTTTAGACATTTGGCAATAACGAATTCTTATAATGAAATTTGGAAACTTTACTTTCAAATTCTCAGTTTTTGCCATAATATGTAATAAATAAATCGAAATCAAATTAAAAATAGCAAAATACCTACAACGTTAAAAAACTATACAGATGACTCATCCCCATACAAAAAAATGTCCCATATTTAATCAACCGACAAAAAGCTTTTTGTCGGTTGATAGAAAAGCTCTTTGTTGAAAAGCTCTGTCGGTTGATAGTCAAGCACAAAAAGCTGTTTTTAATTTCACATATTTGCTTGCCTATGAAAATCTTTGTGTGTGTCTAACAAAACGCTTTTTGGCGGTTGATAGCCAAACAGCAGTTGAACAAATATGGAACAAGTATGGGGCTGGAACAAGTACATCTGTATATAGTCTATCCTTTATAAATTGTCAGTACAAGAAGATAGGATGTTTGCCTTTTATCCGCACTCTTCTTTTTCCACAAGTCTCTCATTTTTGATTATTTTAAAGTTCTTTCAAGCTCTTTTAGAGTTGACTCTTCGAATAATGAAATGGCAAACATTTAAAGAAAATGTGTTCACGGGCTACCTTCGTTCAATATTGAAATTCTTTTTCTATTTATAAAAATGAAATAATATTTATCTTTTCCACCCCACTAAGAGGTAAGATAAAAGGCGGGTTTTTGAAGGGTATCACCAGTAGGCCTTATACCTTTCAAATAAATAACAAGTGGAAAATAAACATGTATTCTTACATATTAATATAACAAAAAATAAAGTTACACGAAGATCAATAAACCGACTGCACGGATCGAGAATCTACGAAAATATTCATTTTCTCTGCAGAAAAGAGCTTATAACTGCATTTAAACGGATTTCCCGCACATTACAATCAGGCTTGCCACATTAAGTTATTTATCGGAAATTGGGCTATCTATTTCCAAAATTGCCGACAACAATTTTACTATGACAGTCCAATCATAAATGGGCTATAAATAGCCCAAATCTAATCTTGGTGATATATTATTTCGTACAAAATAAATCATATCATATTCTCTCTTTAAACATACCCCTTACTCATTGCATGAATTGGCATCACTCTTTGTTCTCTGAATTAGGTACTACTCTACTCTGGTTTTGAGATTTCAAATCAACTGCAACAATCTTCACTTTAATTCCATTTATTCTGGAATTTCCTTAAAAAAAGCAAATATATCTTAAAATTAACTGTGAAGGTGACGAATTCGATTCCTCTTTCCTCAATATGGGGAAATGGGGACAATATAAGAAAATTTACAGAACACAATGGGAATTACTATAAATTTAACCAAAATATATTCCTACAAATATAATACCAATGACCACGATGATAACAATGACTCTGATGTATAACAGTTTTTGAATGATTTTCAACAATTACATGATGTACAATGTACAATGTACATATGTGATAATATTTTTAACTTTTCCTTTTTATAAAAAAAAGCTTTTTTTTTCTTTTTTTTAATAAAAATAAATTGTAATTGAAGTTATGAAAACACTTTTTATTGGTATTGGTCTACTATTTGGGGTACAAAAAATTCTAAATTGGTCTATCGAACTGGGTCAAGACATGGCAACCCTGATTACAATGCAAAATATTCGAACAAACGCCAAGTAAACACTTTCCCGTTGAGTACTTTTTTAAAAACCCTAAAAACAAAAGCTCGTGAACAGAAACCGAAGGAAGAACGAAGATACAAGTAACCTACATTAGTAAGGCAACACTGCTAATCATAAGTATAACATGAGGGTTGAATGAAATGCGATAGACTATACTCATTCCACACTTAGGTGTGTGGCAGAAAGGTTGTGTAGAGGAATTCATTGGCGGTGTTTAAGAATTGAATTTAAAAAATGAAACGCTAATAATTGCAAAACGTTATAAATTATTTAATTTTTCAAGTTTAAATTATTCCAACAAATTAATAATACGACCGGCTGGTTTGGTGGTTGCTAGAAAAGAGAAAGATTCTATCATCCTTACATTAAAGCCAACCCATATCCATCACTTGCTAAAACCAGTATTTTGCACACGATACCAATATGCCAATATCCAATGTATTATATATGTACAATTGCGGCTTATTGTTTTTCTTAAATGCAACGGTCTTAGCAAGCAATGCATAGATTATGTAGGTATGTAATATGTTTACAAAAAAAAATAAGTTAACAAAAAAATATACAAGTTATCGGGTCTTGCGCGACGCGATTTAAAAAAAACAACTTGTTTGACGGTTGACAAAAGAAGAGATAGATTTTATTGGACGACACTTATTTATACTGTTACAATTTGCATAGTTTGCTTAATTCTAGGAAATAATACAATTTTGCTTACTTTATATTTTACAAAATAATGAATTGATTCTAGGAATTATTTTTATTACAATTTTGCTTACTTTATATTTTACCAAATAATAAATTGATTCTAGGAAATATTTGAATTATATTGCGAAAGGTAGGATGGGAAAGAAAAAGAGGTGAACGATTGAATGTGGGAAAGGAAACTAGGTGTCGTGTTAACTCCCCCTTTCTTAAGTATCTGCGTCTCGCAGATTAAGTTTTAACTTTTATTGATTCTATCGTTGGGATTTGGGAAGAAATTGAATTGAGTGCGTCTTAATTGAGTTTTACTGGATTAAATTGAAGAATAATAAGTTTCTTCTTATTTTTTGATTGCCGTCTTATGAAAATAAACAAGACTAAGTTAATTACTACACTAATTAAGAGAATAGTTAAATCTGAGCCTAATAATAATCCAGTGTTGGAAGATATATACGAAAGTTTTTCTACGTTATCTAAATGTAGCTTATGTAAATATTGAAGATCTAGTCTTATTTGATCTCCTTAACTGATTTTCTTGGTTGCGTTTGATTTCATGTTTAAGATCTGCATTAACAATATCTTTGTAATTTAATAAACCTTGATAATTAATTCTTTGAGATCTCCCAAAAAAGATATCAGCAGGCTTTTTCTTTGTTACCGAATGAATTGTATTGTTATATCTATCGGTTGCAATATTGACAATTTCTTTAATAGATAAATCTGGGTATTCTTTTTAGAGGCATCTTATTATTTCGATTATAGTGGAATGAACTCTTTCTATTGTTCCATTGACTTCGCTTTTTTGTGGAGGTACCAAGTAAACGCTAATACCGAGACCTTCTATATAATTTAGTACAATGGGGCTGATAAAACTACTTTCATTATCTGTTACTAAGATTCTTGGGGCAGAAAAAAAATGAATCGTTTTAATTATCTTATTGCGGATGTGTAAAGCTGATTTGTTTTTAATACGGAAAAATTTTGTGAACTTGGAGAATTTATCTACGCAAGTAATAAATTTTTCTTTTTTAATCTCTATTATGTCCATATGTAAGATTTCAGTGGGATATGAAGGTATTGGAGTAGGCTGAAGGTGAGGCTTTGGAGGGTGACGGTCATATTTATTTGAACGACAGACGTCACAAGCATTTGCAAATTTTTTTACTAAACTTGTCATTTTAGGAAAGTAGTACTTTTCCATAATTTGGTTCTTATTTTCAATATAGTTTCTATGAGCGCGCTTGTGCTCATCTTGAATGATTTTAAATTTGTTTTCTTCATTATTAATATCTGTTACTAATCTCTGAGTAATTCTTATTTTATATTTACTAAAAGTGGATTTGTAAATGTCTTGTAGCAGTTGGATACATTTTTCTGGGATTTTTATACCGTTTAAAATATTTGGGTTGAGTTTTTCTTTTAATATTCGAGTTAATGTATTACTGTCATAATTTTGCATCTTTATATAGTGTCTTTGGTATTTAGGATGTGGTTCTTCATAGCAAGTCATTTCATAACCTTCGGAGAAAATAATCTGATTTTTAAAAACATTTAGTGGTGCTTCACAGTGTGGAATGAGATCACTACTGTCTTCTACGGCACTATGTTGAGTTGCAGTTGAAGATGAAGATAAAATATTAAGTACGGGAAGTCGTGAAAGAGCGTCTGCAACGACATTTGAACGTCCTGGTTTATATACGAGTGTATAATTAAATTCTTCTATTCTTGCTTTCCACCTTTTTAGCTTCGCGTTATTATTGCGGTTGCTTAATGCAAAGGTTAAAGGTTGGTGGTCGGTAAAAATTTTAATGTTCTTCGCACCATAAAGATATGTTCTTAACTTGTCCAGTGCCCACACAATTGCAAGCATTTCTTTTTCGATTGTCGAAAAATGTTCTTCAGTTTCGTTCAGGGATCTAGATATGAAGGTGATAGGTCTATCTTTGCCTAAGTCTCCTTGAGAGAGGACAGCTCCAATTGCATAATTGGATGCATCGGTTGTCAATATGAAAGGCTTTTCGAAATCTGGAAATATTAAAATGTCGGAAGAAATGAGCATGTCTTTAAGGTCTTTAAAAGCTTTTAAGGCTTGGTCGTCAAGGTTTATCTCAATTTTTTTTTGATTGGTTAGCTTTTATTTGTGCATTTGCACCTCTCGTGAGATTTGTCAATGGTTTTGCTACCTTTGCGAAGTCTTTGATGAATTTTCGATAATACGATGCAAGACCAAGAAAGCTTTTGAGTTCTTTTAAATTCATTGGTGGTGGAATTTTTTGAATTGCAGCTATTTTTGCGGGATCAGCACGAATTCCTTCTTGGGTAATGATGTATCCTAAAAAGTCAACTTGGGTTTTCAAAAATTTTGACTTTTCTAAGTTAACCTTTAAATTTGCTTTTTCCAAGTATGATAAAACTTCGTCGAGATTCTTTAAGTGGTCAAATTCGTTTTTCCCAAAGACGATGATATCGTCTATGTAGACATAGCAAGTTTTACCAATAAGAGGGCTCAAGACATCGTTTATCATCCGCTGAAATATAGCGGGCGCATTTTTCAGACCGAATGGTAATCGAGTAAACTCATATTTACCATTTGCTGTTGAAAAGGCGGTTTTGGGAATGTCGCTATCTTTCATTTTTATCTGGTGAAAGCCAGATGTCAGGTCGAGTGTTGTGAAGAATTTGGATTCACCTAAGCTTGCTAAGGTGTTGGTTATGTCAGGAATGGAATAGGCGTCTGGGATGGTTATTGCGTTTAATCTTTTAAAGTCGATTACTAGCCTGTATTGTTTTTCACCTGCTGCATTTGGTTTTTTCGGAACAATCCAGAGAGGTGAATTATAAGGGCTTTTAGATGATCTTATAACACCATCGGCCAGCATTTTACTAATTTGGGATTCGATTTCAGATCGAAGGTTAGCGGGATAAGGGTATGATTTGGTATAAATTGGATTGGAAGAAGTGGTTCTTATTTCTGCACGAACACTCGTGTCTACAGTACCACTGTCAGAAATCGGTCCAAATAGTGGTTCATGTTTTTTTCAATAGAGTCTGAATTTTATCTTGTTCACCGTTATTAGTTTGGATACTGTTAACTTGTTTTGAAACTTTTTCTTTAAGGTCAATTTTAATGTTTGAAATGGTAAGAGTATTATTTTTCCTGTCTATTATAGCTTCTAACTCCTTCAGCGTATCATCACCTATGATACCATCAAAAGAGGTTAGTCCGGGAAGAATGAAAAAATCGAGGAGGGTGTTATTGTTTATGGGTTTGAAAAATGGGGCGCTGATTTTTTCAGTTATTTCTAACTGTCCAGCTGCAGATTGGATTTTAAATGGCTTAGAGACTGGTTTAGTATTAAGCGCAATTCTTTCAGATATGAAGTTTTTGTTTGCTCCAGTATCTATTAAGAATTTTAACACTTCGCCATCTCTTGTAACATACTCTAGGTATGGTACGCTAGAGAGGCTCCCGTTGTAAAATTTAGGTCTGTGTAATCAGTTTCGTCGTTATCTTCATAGCTTTCGTTCTCTTTAGAGTAATAATACTCTTGTGAAAGCCAGCTCGAATCTTCTTGATCGTCTACCGTATTAGTAGAGAAAACACGCTGTTGTTTTCTCGGTAAGTTTTCGGATCCATTTGTTCTTTTGTTCTGATCATCACTGCTGGATGGTCGATTCATATAGTTTATTCTTCGCGATTGGATTGACTGATCAACATCCATTGGTTGAGGAGGTTTTGGGTTAGTTGGCCTAGGAGGTGGTGGATTATTCCAAGTAGGTTTTGTATTCCTTTGATTATCCTTTTGATTCTGATAGTTGTCTTGCAAAGGTAGTTGGGGAGTTCTTATGGATGAAAACATTTGGTTGATTGGAGACGTAATAGTGTTGTTGGAATTTCTTTTATGTATTGAAAAATTTCTAAAATTCATGTTTTGGAATTCAAGACAGGAACATAAGCTTCTGGAAGAGTACTTGGTTTTTGAATGGCTAACATTTTGGAAACGTCGCCATTAAGACCTCTTACAAATATGTCTAATGCTCTATTCCTGTAGTTCTCAGTTAGGGCATTTACAGTTTCTTGCGAATAATCGTCTGTTTTAATTTTGTTTATAAGCAAGGACAACTGATGGTTTATCCGTGCGTAGAATTCGTCAATAGTTTTATTTCCTTGGAATAGTCTGTTTAGTTCGTGTTCTAATGTTCTAACGTCACGTTTGTCTGGACAGTGTAAGGATAAGCACTTTTTATAACAGGCCAATCCTCATGAAAAATGTTATAGGATATAAGGGCAGCATCCGCTGGACCTCTTATTTTCTGTCTAATGTATTGGACTATTGCCCTATAAATGGGTTTGTTCCTAACAATTTCATAATCACTCAAAATGGATTCCACGTTATGGATCCATGAAACGTATTGTATCGGGTTCCCATCAAAAGCTTGAAGGTCCCTAACACAATCTGGGAGCTTTCTTATTTCTAAGAGCTCTTGCTCGCTTCTTGGTGGTGCTAAAGTTTGTGCTTGATTATGAGGGGGAATTGTCCTACTCTCTAATTGGAGAAGACGCGAATTAATGAGTTTATTTTGCTCTATTTGAGCATTTACAGCTCCAGTCAGCTGTGTGACAATTTCTGAGAGAGTTTCTAATGTTGGCATTTTATAGTTATGGAATAATTGATTGGGATTAGTTTTAGGGAAAAAACTACACTTGTATTTATTTCTATTTAAGAATATTGTACAGATTTAGTATTAATAAATAAATAATAATAAAATAGTTTATCAATGTTTTTTGTGATTTGCAATACTATATTTTTTAAATTATTTTATAAGGGAAAAATTATTTCTTTTTGTATTTTCTTCTTTTAAATATTTAAAATTGTTTGTTACATAAAAGGTTTATTATAATATTATAAATTATAACAATATAATTCTTACATAAATATTAGCATCATCGGGATTCCGTGTTCTCCTTTTTTCTTCTGGTACTCAGGTACGGGTCTGTCCACTGTTTGATGCGGTTTTCGCTTCCTTCACAGGATTAGAGTTTTTTTACGCAGAGTTCATTTTTAATTACACTGATTAATCTTTTTTTTAAAAAAAGTTTCCGTTTGTGTCGCTTAGTTTACACTTTCCACAATGCTTTAGAGTTTCTGTTTGGTGTATCTAACGTTTGCACTTTTTACAGAATTTTTTATTATTTTTGCGTGAGTGTTTACATTTTTTACTATGATTTAGAGTTTCTGTTTGGTGTATCTAACGTTTGCACTTTTAACAGAATTTTTTATTATTTTTGCGTGAGTGTTTACACTTTTACTATGATTTAGAGTTTCTGTTTGGTGTATCTAACGTTTGCACTTTTTACAGAATTTATGCGTAAGGGTTCGCCAGGTGGTTCTTATGTTTTTTACACCTTTCACAAATTTACGCGAAGCACCGATTCCTTTAATATAAATTATGATTTTTTGTATCACTTTTTTCACTTGTGTTACACCTTGTCACTATATCAATTAGGAATTTTTGTACTTATTTTCGGGTTGCTCGGGCGCCAGTTATCGGGTCTTGCGCGACGCGATTTAAAAAAAACAACTTGTTTGACGGTTGACAAAAGAAGAGATAGATTTTATTGGACGACACTTATTTATACTGTTACAATTTGCATAGTTTGCTTAATTCTAGGAAATAATACAATTTTGCTTACTTTATATTTTACAAAATAATGAATTGATTCTAGGAATTATTTTTATTACAATTTTGCTTACTTTATATTTTACCAAATAATAAATTGATTCTAGGAAATATTTGAATTATATTGCGAAAGGTAGGATGGGAAAGAAAAAGAGGTGAACGATTGAATGTGGGAAAGGAAACTAGGTGTCGTGTTAACTTACATATCATAAACAGCTTCCATCATACCAAAACCAGCATAGGGAATATAACATAGGGCAATAACAAAATGTTTGGCAATTTAGCAAAAATTATAAAATTAATAGAAAATTTGAAATTATTTAAGTTAAGAAAATTAACAATAATTTAATAATAATAACAACTTTGTTCCTCAACAGGCGGGTAATAAACATTTTGTTTTGATTTTTATTAATTCAGTAAAGAAAGAATATAGGGCGCGCTACTGATTTAGAAAAAACCTCTCCCATAGGGCCTGAACTTACAATTTATAAAGGACAGACTATGGTGTATAGTTTAATAGCTTTAACCATCTGAATAACACACATAACTCCGTTGCTAGGAGGCCACAAACAAATCTAAAGGCAATCATTCTATCCAAGTATGAATACATGTACATACATACATATATTCAAGGATTCTATAAACCTTCAGACTCCAGCTCCGTAATACAAAATTCTATTAAATGAGATTATATAGATTTTATACACAATCATATGAAAGAGAATAGCAAGAAAACGGACAAAAGCAAAGAGAAACGTGAAATTGAAGTACCAAAAATTTTACCCGTCCGACATATGTACATAGGTCAATTTTCTTGCCTTCCATGTTTTCGATTTTTTCTCTCTTTTGCACTTACGTTGTTCGAAGTGTCGCACGCATCTAGATTCTAGATCGTGCAAATTTATAGCCACAGAGGTCTTAATGCTAATGAAGAGTCCATTGGAAAATCGAAACATTTTTGTCAAATTAATTTAGAACGAGAGTTTTTTAAGAACTGAAATTAACAAACTTGGAATAGTTATATTTAATTCAAATTAGTAATTCTTTATATATGTACATTATATATTTTTTAGCGTTTGCACTGTCGAAGATCGTGGTTTAGAGGAAATAGTTGTGGACGAAACAATCGATTGTCAAGTGATTGAACTACTACGCGATGAAGTCTTACCATTCTCTCATGTAATCCCTCATCAATTTATTATGAAGATTGTTGTCCTATTGAATAAAGGATCAATTCATTCAGCTTCAGACTCGAATATTTGTTACGAAGCTGATTGGAAGATAAGAGAAATTTTCGCAAAAACATGTTTCGAAACCCTGTTGCAGTTTTCGCTCTTAGATGGTTCGTGCAATAATAATAGAAATATACCTGTTTCAGCAGGTGGAAAAGAGTTTGCTGGACGATTAGCAGTTACTGCTTTATTACATAGATTTCAAGAAGTATTAAAGCGCTTCAGTGATGACGAAAGGCAAAGTGGAAAATGTCCATTATCGAGGTAATCTATTGAATGTATAAACAAACCATATTCGCAAATATTTTAATATAATTATAGGTTTAGACTTTCTGAAGTTGCCTTCGTTTTAAAGGCAATAGCTACATTAATAGTTTCCATGAAGAAAGCACCCCCTAACAAAGGTACGTTTTTTTATTTTTATTTTTTGGTGTGGTTTTAATTTTCCTACCAATTGATAGTTAACAAATCAGCTTGGGATCAATTGATTGGACTTTATCCATATCTTGTGGACTGCACAACAACAACTTCCGCAGAAGTATCGCGATCATTGCGAGAAGCTTTATTACAATATACAGAACTATTACAGCCTCCAAATTATTATTATGATCTGAAAAGCGTTGGTATCGTCCAAGAAAAAGAAATACAAAATAAAAATTAAAACAAAAAGAAATAACAATTACGTAATTGCGATCAAAGTTGATCATAATACATAAAAACTATTTGTACTTAATATGCGGAATGCGGTGTCAAAAATTGAATTTTAACAACATGCTGTTTCGCGTAAGTATAGATTATGGACTAAAGATTATACATCTTTTATTGAGAATGATTTGGATCACAATAAAAAGCATTCCAAAAAGTACATTTCAAGTACATACACTCCTGTTATAAACTCTTATTTAAACTCTACATTTTTATTTTTATTTTTTTAAATCTTACGAAATCTAATTTGATACAGAAAAATGGATTGGTTTAAACCATTCTTAAATATAGGGCTACAATGAGCAAAAAAATCACATTTAAAAAATATGTATGTCTAAGATATTGCATTAAAGATCTCGCTCTACTTCTTATTACTAGGGCTTACAAACGAAAAACGAGGAGGGAGAATAATTTTATAAAAAATTGACTTCAAACAGAAAGAAAATTATGTACAAATAACGGTAAGACCTACAATGCCATGTTACCCATACCTTTTTTTTGAAAGCCAGTAATCTCTTCTTTTATTATCATTTTAAATTTAGTTGGTTTGCTGAATAGTTATCGAAAAATTATTTTCATATTCAAAATTTAAACGAAATGAAACTAACTAAATTGTTATTCTTATTCTTATTAACGCAGTCACCGTCTAGCTTTTAAAGCGTTTACTTCGTGTTGACTTTTTCTCTGTGGAAGTTGTCTAATAATCAGCTTACTTTCTCTCTCGCTCTCACTGAGCTTAACCTACCTTTAATTGTGTACTTTCTTTGACCACGTGTAATTATTTTCTTTTTTCCCGAAGAAAAAAAATTAAGGCAAGGATGTCCCCGGAGCTGACTCTTCACTAGAATTTGAGCCGAAAACAAAGAACAAAAGTTCTTCTTTTGATGAATTCTCAACCCTACCCAACATCTCTCCAACTAAAGACCCGAAATTTATAACTATAACATCGATTGATAAAAAGGAACCATTGTCTTCTGTAAGTATTTTCGTTATTAGAAAAGCAATCGATTCTATAAGTACAGAGTAAGAAAATATATCGCAGTTAAGAGACGTTAGTATTCTTATTTTGACGAAATCGAAAAAACTTGCCGAAAAATTCTTAAAGGTTACTAACCTAGCAAACCAGTTCCCAGTTTCAATTAAAATGCATACCAACCTAAGCTTCTCAAAGGGTATAGTTTACGCCCCGTGTTTAATAAACATAAATGAAGAGGAAATTATTAGTGAACTTAAACCACAAGGTGTAACCTCGGTTTACAAATTCTTAAAAACAAAAGATAACACCCAGCATCCTACGGGCTTGATGATCTTCACTTTTGATAGATATCAACCACCAACTACTATTGACATTGCGTGGTATAAAACAAAAGTGCAAGAGTATATCCCCAACCCGATGAGGTGTAGAAATTGCCAAATTCTTGACCACACTACTTTAAGATGTAGCAAAAACAAAATGTGTGAAAATTGCAACCTTCCACCACATGCACCTGCAGAATGTACACGTGTTATGTGTGCTAACTGCTCCGACAATCACCCATCATCATCTAAGACCTGTCCTAAATATTTACAAAATAAAGATATCTTGACCATTAAAACACGCCATAAGTGTAGTATGGCCGAAGCCAAGCGCACTTATAATCTTAGGTTTCCATCTTAAACAACATCCAAAAACGTTACATACTCCGAAAAGGCAAAAGAAATTCCAAAAGATAATAACACTACTATGCAAAATACATCTACCAAAAATTCCAATAACTCTTCAGCAGAAAACAACATCACAAACAGAACATTAGAATACACATTTACTTCCATAACTCAACTTCCCTCACAACCCTCTTCCGCTTAGGCACATACCCCCTCAATTAATAAAACATCACAAATAAATAATACGACAATCACTCGCCCGCTACCCGCTATTCCTTCAAACCACAATCACATACCAACTCAATCTATTTCAACATATTCAAGCCCCATAAACTCACCTATCTCTTCCATCACCAACAATTTAATAAAAAACAAAACATATTATATTGACACTTCTGATAAAGAAGACAATGAATAAAAACAATCATATTTTACTAACCAATAGGCCGCAAACATCACTGGCGGGAGCGGGATTGGGTAATACCCAATCTTCCTCCGGCCAAGGATATCTGCGGCCTCATCAAACTTATCAACATAAATATTTTGATACCAACATAAACATTTTACAATGGAATATTCAAGGTTTTTCGAACAACTATGACGAATTAAACATCCTCATTAAAGAATATAGCCCAAACATAATATCTATCCAAGAAACACATTGTGCGCACAACTTCATACCTCACATACCAAAATCATTCACAGGCTTCTTTCACAACTCTCCAGAAAACACTACAGCAAAACAGGGTATTGGAATTATCATTAAAAAAAATATTCCGCATTCCAAAATTTCGATAGTGTCGAATATATTAGTGTTAGCTGTTGAAGTACAATTATCTTTAAGATTTACTATTTTATCAATATACATATACATAAATTACCTAAACAAAAAAAAATTTTCTAGGGAAGATCTTACTAACATCTCTAACCATAATTTGCACACTTGCTCTTGGTTCAACTTACGCTCAAACCGCAGTTAACCGTAAGTTTAAAACTGATCTTGCTGACTGGGCTTGTTTTCATAAGCACATATCAGAATACCTTTCAGTAAATAAACCTTCAACCAATATTAATAAGGAGGGTGCCCTACTACTAAAAGCAATTCGAACTGCAGCCAACAAATCAATTCAGCAAAACACTCCAAAAAAAAACTAAAAGAACAGTAGCACGGTGGAACCCTGAGTTAAACGCACTACGTATACATAAAAATAATGCATGGAGACTCTTCAAAAGATAGCCTAATCAGGTTAATTTGATTTTGTATAAAAAAACGAATGCCCAATTTCGCAGAGATATTAAGGCCGCAAAAGCAAAAAGCTTGATTGACTTTACCTTATCAATCAATCCAAATTTACCGCTTACCAAAATCTGGCAGAAATTCGCTGCTTGACCGGCGAGTATAGGTACTCCACAAAATATAAAAGCCATTGAAATTTCCACAGCAACCATCTCCAGTCCCATAGAAATAAACAACCACTTCGCACTCACCTGGTCAAACCTCGCTAAAAACGAAAACTTCAGCCCCAACTATATGATACGGAAATTGATATTTTATTATCTAAATAAAATATACTTAACAAAAAAAAAACATTGTTTTTATTCTCGAATTAGCTTAACGCGACGACGCCGATTGACACAGGACAGACAAACGAAAACAAACAAGGGATAATGGGTTGAAAGGAAGATAGCACGACAGGAAAAAGAAGAATTAAATAAATGGCATTACTAGGAAAGTAGTAGATTTCTTACAATCTTGGCTTAGAATGTGTTCCAAGAGTAGAAAGCGAGAAAGCTCGCTAGCCGGTTTTCTCGGTGCAACTTCTAAGAGAAGATCGAATTTGCTGAAATGTTGAGAATTTCACTCGAAAGTGAAAATTTTCACTTAATGATGTCAATGCTCCTGGAAGCTAGGAAAAGAAGAAAGGAAGCTTTGAGTTATGTAATTTTCCAATGCTGGTAGTGGAGGGAAAAGTTGAGAATTGCGGATTCATTTATCAATATTCATTAGCGCCAGAAAGTTGGTTTTCTCAGTGAAAGTATTTTTTAATAGAAAGTGATAATGCTGAAATATATATATGTACTTATATATACTTTCGTATAGTTCATTTTTTTTGTAATATTACAATTAAAACTAAAATAAAAACAAAAAAAAGAATAACTGGTGAAATTCCCGAAGGTATGAAATTACGCCACTAAGTTAAAACCCATTGGGTTAATTTGTTTAAATTTTAGGCAAAAGCTGAAAAGGAAATAGGGAAAAGGAAGGCGGTGAAAAATTAACACCGCATCCAAAAATTTACGCCAACTAGTTTTCCGGCGCAATTTTCATTTAGAAACAAAGAAAAAAAGGGCGAATTCAACCAGGGGATCAGAAAAATTATCATCTTGGATAGGTAGATATATGTACATATGCAGACATTCAGTCATATGATCTATTTGCCCTCCAAATTACATAGCTAAATGAGCCTAGGAGGTAGCGGTGCCGACTCGCATCCGAGGGTCGAAGGTTCGAATCCTGCCAACGGAACATCCAACCAATATTAAATTTTTTTGTGTAATTTTATTATTAAAATACATATTTTTTTTTATTCAAACGGTTTTCTCGCATTGATGTGCGAAGAAAATTTTATTTTCTAAAATTAAATCGCGAAACGTACTAATAAATTCTCAGTCCGCGTATTAAATATATATATATATATATAAAAGTGCAAAAAGGCAACACTAACAAAAAACAAAGAAAATAAGGTTTCCATCTTTAAACACCATTGCAGTAGCCACTTCGACAGGAGTTTAAGGGTGAGTTTTTTTTATACACCTTTTATAATATATACTAATTTCCAATATATATATATGTATATAAATAACAAAAATTGAAATAAAAATAAAATAGTACGCAGACCGAGGGGGGGTTTGAACAAGGGGATTAATGTAAATGTAATAAAAAAAAGAGATAAAGAAAAGCAAAAAGAGGATTTGATATCCCAAACTATCGAATAAATCGAAGACGATTTAATCGAAGTATAATAAAATTTTCTTTAATCAGCAACAGGGTTGCCGAATGATAAAAAAAAGAAGCACATTTATTAGTTTGCTAAATTTTAAATTATATTTAAATTTTTTACTTATATCTAAATTGTGAATTCTATAGTAAATACTTAAAAAGAAAAGCAAATTTTGTATACATTAATATATTTTCTGAATTACAATGAATGTCTTACTGGAGTAATAAAAACATTGACATATTCAAAATGATAAAGGAATAAAACTTTTATTGGATGAGAAAGAGGAAAGAAGGATAGGGATGTGAAAAGGGAGAAGAAGCCAATCAAAGGGGTTGCTCTGGCGAGGGATGCAACCAGGTAGGGTGGGTAGAGGCAATATCTCGCGCATCGGCAACACCAGGATGCAATAATCTGGCAAAATAAAGTTATTTTTTTGTAGTGTAGCTCTAGGTCCAAGAACCACGACGTTTACTGAGCTTGGGGTACAAATTTCCAGCAAGGACCACAAAGGCAAATCAGCTCGCTACATATATTTCACAAAAAAATCTATCTGTCCTCTCTTCTATAGAAGAAAATTCGGTTTCCCCTGCAGCTAAATTAATAGAATCTGAAATTTCTAACCTAGAACTCCTAAGTTGCCTTAGCAAGCTTAAAGGTAAAACACCAGGCAGAGACTGGGCCCGTATTACGGATTACGATTATCGTTCAAAATCCCTCGTTATCGTTATGTTGCGATTACGTTTTACGATAGCAGTTTTTATTAAACGATACTCGTTTTCTCTTACGACTGCTTATGGCACTCGTATTTTTTTTTTTTTTTTTTGACTTTATGTAGCTGTCACAGAAATATTAGAGGAATAAAGTTGGATGAGCTTAAAAAAAAATAGATTTCTTGATTTTATCTGTATTTTCATGCATCCATTATCGTAAACCATAATCGGTCCATGTCATGACTATCGTTTTCTTGGGTATCGTTTTTTTGCCTTTCGTAATTTGTAATACGGGCCCAGGATTTGTAATACAGGCAAAGGATGTGCCGATGAACTGCTCCATTTGGACTTTTATATTACCAATGCTCTCTCTGCTCACAATCACGTAAACCTTCTCTCATTAGATTTTGAAAAAGCTTTTGACAGGATAGGTATTCATCTTATCCTCGATAAACTTATTTATTTATTTTTATTTATACAGACTAACATAGTAATCTTAAATTTCTAAATTAGTACTAAGTTTGGGGAGCAACAAGCTGCAAGGGCTTTCGGCTCGCAGTAATATATTATAATGTAAAATTAAGGTCTATTATAATGTTACTTATTGTATCTAAATTTTTTGTGTTGATATTTTTAAGTATTTCATAGATATTGTGGTCATTATTAGGAAGAAGTCGATTGAGGTGGGCTAGGAGGTGTTGGATGTCAAGTGTTAATGAGCAGCTGGAACATGTTGGAGGATTTTCTTTCGTTAAGAGGTACTGATGTGTTGTTAGAGTGTGGCCTAAACGAAGGCGTACGAAATTGGTGATGGTCTTTTTTGAAGAGGTAACTGGATAGATAGGCTGAATTTTATTACAATTTATATTTGAATAGTGGTGATTATAGCTCCTCCAGTTTTCCATTTCGGCGGTTATGCTTTTTGATTTGATTATTCGTAAACAGTCTTTCTCACTATATGAGTTGAACAGAAATGTTGGTGTTTTGCTGGCTGCGTTAGCCGCTTTGTCTGCATATTCGTTGCCCTTAATTCCTATATGAGCAGGTACCCACATGATTTTGGTCTTCGATTTTGTTTTAATTAGAGCATCTCTGAGCTTAATCACTGCTGGCGTGTTATTATTTATATTTTTGATTGCATGAATAACAGAGAGGCTGTCCGTACATATAACCCATCGTCCTTTCGTGTTAGTTGCGTATTTCAAAGCTTCTTGTACAGCTAATGCTTCTGCGGAGAAGACTGAGGCGTATTGAGGCAGGAGACCATGCTTCAACAATTTTCCGTTTTCAGTGGTTACCGCAAAGCTTGTGTGGTATGTTGTTTTTGAACCATCACAAAATATAAATTTCCAATTCTTGGTTTTGAAGTCATTAATCGTAGCATTGAAGATCGTCAGGTATATATTCTTTGGAGTGCTGTCCTTAGGGTATTCGGATAAAGTGAGCTCAAAAGATGTAGGACTACATATCCATGATGGGAAAGTTGAGGTGGAATTGCAGAGAATTTTATGTGGTAGATTGAATTCTGCTATGCATTTCCAAATATATGATATAGCAGAAGGAACTTTTCTATGCCGTGTGGAATGATATGCAGCATTTGAATCTTTGTTTAAAATCGATCTAGTTGGAAATAAGAGTTTTATCGCGAGCTTGAGAATAATTTCTTCGTATCTCTGATTTAGTGTTGGCAGACCAGATTCAGCCAGTATATTTTTAATCGGCGTAGTTGCAAATGCATTGATTGATTTTCTTGCTGCTTGATGGTATGAAGGTTTTATTATATTAAGTGTGGATTTTGGACAGTTTCCGTAAATGCTAAGCCCGTAGTCTATTTTGTTTAATATTAACATTTTAGTTAGATAACATAAGGTATTTATATGAACATTACATTTTTTAGAGGAGAGATACTTAATAATGTTAAGCCTTACAGCGAGTGCTTTCTTCAGTTCAATACAATGATATTTCCAATTGTATTTATTGTTAAACGTTAAGCCTAAGATTTTTAAATTATTTACAGACTGAAGGTCTACATTGTTTATACTTATATTAAGATTTGGACATAATTTTTTCTTGCATATATGAAAAGTCTTGCATTTTTCTAGTGACAGGTTTGCACCTGAAAAGGTGGACCATTCTTCTAGATCTTTTAGTACATTTAAGAATGTTGCTTTTGTTACTTCTAAATCATTGTTTTTACAAAGCACGTATACATCATCAGCATATAAACAATGATCAAGAATTTTGTATTTATTTATAATATTACTTATTTCATTGAAAGCTATTGAAAAGAGCATTACTGAAAGTGGAGATCCCTGTGGGATACCATTATGTAGCGGAAAGTTCGAGGAGTAGACGTTGTTAGTTTTAACACAAAATTTTCGGTTTGAAAGAAAAGATTTAATGTAACCTAGTATTTTGGGACCTAGTTTCCATTCTTTCAATTTGGAAAGCACTAAGTGTACTCCTATTCTGTCAAATGCTTTCTCAAAATCCAGTGATAAGATTGAAACATGATTTTTAGCCGATAAGGCATTTGAAACGTAACTGTCTATATGGAGTAATGCATCTTGACATCCTCTTTTTGGTTTGAAAGCTACTTGGTTAGATGCAATAAGTTTTTTAGATTCGGTAAACCAAAGAAGGCGTTTAGCTATAATTTTTTCTAGGATTTTTGAAATGCAAGGTAGGAGTGAAATTGGTCGGTATCCGGTAACTTTGTTGATACATTTTTTAGGTTTGAGAATAGGAATGATTGTGGCTGTTTTCCAATTTTGTGGTATTATGCTTGAGTCGAAGACTTTGTTATATAATTGAATAAGGACAGTTTTTGTAACCATCGGGAGATTTTTAAACATTGGATATGAAAGCCTGTCCCTGCCTGGTGTCTTCCCTTTTAGTTTGCTAAGGCATGATTCTAGTTCTGTTAGCGAAATGGGTTTTTCAAGATGAACACCTGCAGGACAAGTGGCAATATGGCATACAGTGCGGAGACTTTCGGCTTTTTTAGATTGAAAATTTGTATGAAAATTTATGTCCTTAGAATATTCGGACCAAGAAGCTGCAAAATGAGTGCTTATTTCTATTGGTTTGACAAGCGTTCCCGAGTCGGTTTCAATGCAAATAATTGAACGAGAAATAAATGAACCGCTAAGTTTGTTTATCTTATTCCAGATGTTGGTTACCGAGGAATTAGGATTAATAGAGGATGTAAATTCGTTAAGGCTGTTCATTTTATTAAATTTCATTGTTCTCCTGAAGAGGGCATTGGCTTTTTTAAAGAAAATTAGGTTTTCCGTTGTGGAGTTTTTCTTATATTTTTTCCAGGCTTTCACTTTATCATCTCTTAAGTTTTTAAGTTGGGGGCTCCACCATGGGACAGCATGTTTTAATTGTTTGGGACTAGTTTGTGGTATTGTTTGGTTAGCTGCATTACGGAGAGATTTTTGAAAAATTGCTGCAGCACGATTCATATTTGTGTTGATTTCAAGGTTAAGTGAGATTTTGGCAGTTAGTACTGCATATTCTGTCCAGTTTCCTTTGTCGGTTTTAAATTTTAATGGGGGGGTAGTAGGGGTATCTTTTCTGCCTATTGTAAGTGTATTTATAATCGGAAAATGATCGCTATTGTGCAGATCATCTAAAGTTTTCCAGCTCATTTTTGGGAATAAGTTAGGAGAACAGCAGGTAATATCAATGTGAGTAAAAGTTTTGTGCGTAGAAAAGTGGGTTGGAGAACCATCATTTAATAAAAGGAGGTTGGAATTGGTTAAAAAGTTTTCTAATATGTTACCTTTTGTATTTGTGGTGGGTGAACCCCAAAGGACACTCCAAGCATTAACATCTCCTCCTATTACTATTGGTCCTTGAACCTGCGCTATAATTTTTTCTAGATCACATTTTTTGAAAATTTGATTTGGCGGGAGGTAAAGATTTATATATGTGATTTTTAATTTAAGTTGAACTTCTATTGCTAGAACTTGGAGGTTTGAATCAATGTAAATTTGACGATGTGGAATGTTTTTTTTAATAATTATGCCAATGCCTTGTTTTTGTGTCGTGTTACTGGGAACATTTAAAAAATAACCCTCGAATGGTTTTGGTATTATGGGTTTAAAGTTGTAGGGACAGTGAGTCTCTTGCAAACTTACTATGCTTGGACAATATTTTGAAATCAAAATGTTTAGCTCATCGTAATTGTTTGCAAAACCTTGCATATTCCATTGCAAAGCTACAAGAACTATATTTTTACTATTAGTATTACAGTTTCTTACATTGGCTGGTACCAATGAAAGCCTGGAAGAACTGTGGTTTGTTGTTTTATGTGATTGAGAAATATTATTTGGTAAAGAATTAGTGTTTGTTAAATTTGTGGTGTTCGGAAAACGGCTCCGCTGCTCAGATGTTGAACCGGGTGAGCTCCGTGAGGAGCTCGGACGATTCAATTCCTGTTCAGCGAAGCCGTTGTTTTTGGGATTATTATTGGTGTTGTTATATGCTGTCATCATCTTCCATAGGAATAAAGTATTCATTCTTATCGATAAGAGCTTGAGTTGTTTTTGCTAATGGAGAGAGTGAGTTATCAGTTAAGGTGGGTGTAGAAATAGGAGAGTTAGAGTGAGACGAAGTCGATAGGCTTTTGGAGTCATTTGTTTGTTTTTGGATTTTATGTATAGTGGTTTGAGTTTGAGCTGAGTTTTGTGTGTTGATATTATGTTCAGTCGTGTTGGTATTGATTTGCTTTGATTTTTTTAAAGAGGCAGCAGCTGCTTGCGTAGAAACGAAATTAGATTGTGAGGATGATGAAAGGAGGTTGGAAGAGATTTTTTTATTTGTTACAGTTTTATTATTTTCGATTTCTGTGGTATTTGTATTATCAGTAAAAGAGTCTGTTTTTTTTGAGAGAGAAGTTTTAATATATGAACATGAAGGCACAACGAACTCGTGTTCAGACGAGAGAGAAGTAGTGTTGGGTGTGGAATTAAGTTGTTTTGTTATATTAGCAAATGAATTACTGTTTTTACTAATAAGTGAGGGAAATTGTTCGTTATATATGCGTTTAGCATCAGATATACTGCATTTTTTTTGAGTTTTGATTTTTAGAATCTCTTTCATTTGTATAAACTTGGGACAGTCTTTGGATGATGAGGGGTGGGAATCAAGGCAATTCGCACACATTATTCGGGAGCACTCAGAGTCTGTGTGTGGTGGGTAGTTGCATGTATGACACGTTGGTGTATTATTACATTTTTTGGTGGTATGTCCAAGTAACTGGCAATTCCTGCACCGCATGGGATTAGGAAAGTATTCAGTGACCTTGGCATTATACCAACCGATTTCAACAGTGCTTGGGACTTGAAATGTGTCGAAAGTAAAAAGCATTAATCCTGAAGGACGTTGGTTACCCTCTACCTGTTTTGTAAATTTGTATACTTCAGTTACTTTTTGCGTTTTCATCTCGGAAACAATTTCTGCCTCTGGCACATTGATAAGCCAAGGAGCATAAACTATGCCTTTCGACAGATTAAGTTGGTTGTGTAAGGTGATATTAACGGGACAGAGGTTGGAGAGATTTTTTTTCCCGATGAATCTGTCGGCAACAGTTTGATTTTTGGTGAGTATTAAGATTGTTCCATCTCTGAGTTGTGATACTTGTTCATATTCCGTACTTATTGCATCGATTGCTTTTCTCAGGGCAAAAATGCTTATTTCCGAAAGAGGTTGTTTTTCATTTTGTGGAGCAATAACAATGAATCTGGGATTTTTATAGTTAGAGGTTTTAGGTAGTTCGGGGTAGGGATCGAAAGTATGGTATGATGGCTTGTTTCTTTTAGATCGGGGTTCGGAGAGCACAACTTCAGAAAGTGTGCTGAACCTATTACCCGGTTTAGTTTTTGGCCCAGAGGCCATGGTTTTTGTGGGGAAAAACAATTAACACACGCGTAGGTGGGAGATGTTTTTTACGGGAAAGTGAAAGGGGATCAAATATGTTTTTTTTTTTTGGTTAACGGAATATGGAAAGAGAGGACTGTACGTATTTGCACACAATAGAAAGCCGCCGGTTGAAACGATGCGTATAGCACGAGAGCTAGTCGGTGACTGTCGATAAACTTAAAAACTGGGGCATTGGCCCAAACATTTTCAATTAAGTAAAGGCATTTCTCTCAAACAGAAAAATTTGCGTCAAAACGAATAATTGCTTTTCGCCTTTCTACAGTTAAGCAAATGGAGTTCCCCAAGGATCTCCTTTGTCTGTTATTCTATTCATAATAGCTTTTGATGATTTAAGCAAAATCATAGCAAAATATAAAAACCTCGATCACACGGCATACGCTGATGATTTTTACATCATGTGTAAACACAATGATCCCATTTCTACTAAATTTCTTTTAACCAATGTAATAAATGACATTATAATTTAGTTTTCTCAATCTGGAGCTAAGCTTTTACTTGAGAAATGTAAAACATTACATACATATCTGTCGAAAGACATCTTGTGATAAAAACAATTTTTGTTTGAACAATTTAAATATAAATAGCGTTGATAACTTAAGTATTTTAGGAGTTATTTTTAACAATAAATACAATTGGAAATCTCACTGCCTAGATTTAAAAAAAGATTAAATAAAAGCACAAATGTAGTTAACTACCTAGCAAGCAAAAAATGTAATTTGAATGTAAATACGTTATGTTATATAACAAAATCATTAATATTGAGTAAGATTGACTACGGGCTTTTTATTTACGGCAATGCACCAAAAACAACACTTAACATAATTAAGCTAACATACCATCAAAGCGTTCGCAGAAGTCTTAATGCTTTCCCAACAAGTAACATCAAGAACATACTATCAGAGGCTGGCCTACCCTCTATAGAAGAACGGATCGCATCGACTAGAACTAGACTCTACGTAAAACTTTCTTTTACCAATGGATCTATAATTGATAGAGATGTAGCTATCACTTTGAAAAGGATGTACGTTAAACGTATTCCCTCAGCCATACCCCTCGCTTTTAATGCGGCGTGTGAATTAGGAGTAAACATTAAGAAAATCGGGCATTATGTGTAAGTTCACAAACGCATCACTGCAGTAATGATACCCAAATGTTCAAAGTCAAACGTTCACAAACGCAGATTCTGGCATCATTTTTCTCGTCAACTGTTCATTATTGCAAACTTGCATAAACTGATGCGCAAAAACTAAACAAAAAAGCATCACTACGACAGCGTGATTAGTCGGCATCGCATCAGCAACAGCTGCATCAGCAAAAAAGCAGTGATGCCGAATCACTGCTTTTTTGCGATGCTGATGCAATGTTGATCACAATGTTGATATAATAACAAGAATTAGAGATTACATTATCATTAACAGAAACAAGATAAAACTAATGTGGGTGCCCAGCCACATCGGTATCAAAGGTAATGAGCTCGCTGACGTGGCTGCTGTTCAAGCACATCGCGCACCAACGTTTAATTTTGTTATAGACACCCGACCTGATCTGCTTCACAACATCATCCAAAAGCAAGCGTTAAAAACTACGTCGGAATGGAACAACTACAATCATCGCTATGTCACTGTGAACCCCGAGAAACTACAACCTATTTTTCCATTGACTACATCGAAACCAATGAACACTTGTTTCATAAGATTGCGCCTTGGTCATACCATTAAGACCCACCAACACTTGCTCCGCAAAGAAAACCCACCGTTATGTCCAACATCAACATGCAACTCCCAGATCGATATTAAACACATTTTAAATCCCAACACCTGCCTATCCTCAACATTACAACAACAGCTTTCTGCATCTCTCCAACAGCAGTCATCATCATTCAACGAAGCCTTAAAAACCCCAAGTCATGAAAACATTGTCAACACTTACAACTTTATTAAAAAACATAAAATAGACATCTAATTACACCTTTCAAAATTATCTAAAAATTGTATTATAAATCCTTGCTTTATATCATATTTTTTTTCACACTAAATACTTTTTTTTTCTTCTTTTTTTTAATTAAATTTAATGTATTTATATTTAATTATAAGTTAATTGTCTCAGACCAGAAAGCCACAGTAGCTCGTGCTCTTTTTCCACTATTAGCATTTGTAATTAATTTCAATGTTAATAAATAATAATAATAATAATATTCTTATTAATTCTCAATCAAAAAAGAATACCGGTTGCTAAAATGTATCTTAGTTTTTGATAAATAAAAAAAAATAAAAACTACCTTTTCCAAGAAAAACATCTTTTTTGTTTGGTTTTCAGTTTAGCGGATGATTTCAGTAGGGAAGCACTTAGAGTTTTCGTACCATCGACCTTGAAAGAGTTAAAAATAGATTTTAACGTACAAGGCAGATTTTTTTCATTGAAAAAAATAAGTTACTTAACAAATGTTTATTTGGCTGAAACATTTAAAAATATTTCATGAGTTTTCACATTAATGTTATTTTCTTAGTTGGCTGACTATTCCAAATATTTTTTAATTAAAAGAAATTACAGAATTCTTTAAGTTCCGAAGCATGACTTTATTTGTTCATATAAAATTAAAAGAAAACATTATCATTAAAAGAAAATTAGTCTGGGGCATCACGTGGGGCATCCAAGTCTCTATATTGAATAATTGCTCGAAAATCGTTGAATGGTCTGTAATCATAAAGCCAAGAGAAACATAATTTTAAAGCTGTAGCTTCTTCCATGTTTATTTAAGTATTTACTACTGTTAAAAAAGCATACAATATGTTATAGAATATTCACTCAAAGGAAAGATATAATACACCATTTACATAATTAATAGTTTTTTTTTTACAAGAATTAATTTTATTCTCTAAATAAAACCGAATGAAAAAATAACATGTTGTTTGTCTATTGAAATTCATTCAAATATTTAATCAAATATGTCAAAATTAGTTGGTGCATCCAGATCATGGTAACCAATTACCCGACGTTGGTGTTCCAATGGCAATTCTCTGGAAAATTGTAGTATTGCCATAATCATAAATTTGTTTATAATATTTTTGTAAGAGAAAAACAAAAAGAAAGTTGAAAATAATCGTAATTATACACATACTAATTCACACCATAAACTTAACAATACTAAATGAAATAAAAAATTTCATATTAACCTTCTGCCACCTCCGAATCCTCGTCCACCACCTCTAGATGGCATAATCAATGGTGGAACATATGCACTGTAGGGAGTTTGATAGGAGGCTGCCATATATCCTCCCCCTTGTCTAAATCTGCTGAAAAGACGGTGTTATCACCCAATCACTTAGAAAAGAAAAAAATATTTTACCCTGGAGGACCCGACGACTCGGAATTAGTGCGTCTCACGTTTCCTGAATGCTCTGGTAATTGAGGCCGCTTTGGATCCTTTAAATAGTTGTTAAAGTATTCCACTTCTTTTCGAACTTCATCCACTTTATCACCATGCTTGTTGAAAATGTGTTTTCTTATAAATTCCGGGCCTTTGAACTTTTTACCCGACAATGGACATAACCATTTATCTTTTGCAAGCTCCTGAGTATTGGCTTGGACAAATTTCTCAACTTCCGTAGTTGGATCTTTGAGTCCAAGGTTCTTAAGTTCATCCTCTTCAATTGGTGTTGGCTTGGTCAAAAACGCTTGCATTTTGTTTTCAAAATTTTTAATATAATCTTGAATGTCATTTGTCGAAACTTTATTCTGTGGGATTGGCCCTCGTGTATGAATTATTCCACAACGATTGGGCATTTCATCTTCGTATGGATATTCACAATGATTATAAAAATCAACAGAATGTACAATACGCAAGTATAGTATCAACTTATCTAGCACAGAGAGTATTTGTGGCTCTCTTTCTATAATTTCTCCTTCAGAAGAATCTTTATTTTCAATAGCGATTCCAAGGAGTTCATCTTCTTCAGCTGATGCTTCTTCTATAAGAAAGTCTGTTATATTTTGCATAACAGGATTATTCGATTTGAATCCGTAGGAATCGTTGCCATTAGTACTTTCACTGTCTTTCTCTTTTTCTTCATCCTTTATAAATACAAAATATATTATTTTAAATATTGTACTCCAATGTACGTTAATCAAAATGGCTATTTTTCAAGAAATATATTTTCTGTAATAACGTGATGTACGATCGAAAAAGTATTTATTTATTGTGCAAAATATTACAATTGTTTATATATTTTTCAGTGAAACTTAAAGCGAACGATTGTGTTTTGTTTGCTAAAATTTCAGGGAATTTTTGAAAGTGAATTCTATTGAAATAAATTTTAATTCTTGGCTTATTTGAAAGACATTTTGAATCTCAACAAAATAAGCTTTTTATTATACAGAAATTCGGATTGGTTTCATAAGTGTTAAAAACAGAAAAATTATGAATTTTAAAACGGTTGACACGTTAAACCGGTGAAATTCGTCCCGCCCCAATTGAACGCTTTTAAATAAACTCCAGAGTGATACAAAAGGCGTTTTTCTTTTTTAGCTCTGAGCGGGCCACCCCGAGCTGTCAAAAAAAGAACTTTGTTACTTTTTTAGCTCGGAGCTCCCGGAGCCGAAAGTTTGTGTGTCTTTTTTATCTCCGAGCTCGCTCGGGGCGCGCTCGATGAGCTCGATAAAAAATGGCCGAGCGAATGGAGTAAAAAGATGAGCGCGGCTATCACTTTTTTGTTCATGTGGTAGGACAGAGACAGACTGCTTTTGGCAGTTCAGAGCTCAATTGTGTTTTTTAATTAGCTCGGAGCGCTCAGGTTATGTGCAGCTCTGAGCGCTCTGTGCCCTACTCGGTGCCCCGCTCGGAGCTAAAAAAGAAAAACGCCTAAAGTATGCAATAGGCAAAATTTCTCATACAGCTTAGCGTAAGAAAAAAGCCAAATTCGAGACTATTTCCCTACAATTTATTGCAATTTAATGATAGCCATCCAAAAACCGATCGTAAAATATATTTTTTAATGTTACTACAGTTGAAACTCGATTAACCGGGATTCGATTAACCGTGATGAAAATATTTGAGATTCTTTCTAAACAATAAAGACAATGTATTTATTTAAACTCTATTATCCGTAATAAACTCTACTATCCGTAACATGACAACAGGTCCCCATTCCACAAAACAACTTATCAACTTTTCAGTTTTTCGTCAATTTGCAAAACATTCTGTTCCACAGACAATTAACTCTGAGTCTGATAAGTGAAAAGTTAAAACTGATAAGTGATATAGTTTGCAAGGTCTTTGCAATTTTTACATTCACTTTGCAATTCTTTTGTGTAAAGTGAAAATTTAATATTGAAAAGTGTAATTTGCAAAAAAAAAGACTGCCAAAATTATGCTGCTTCGTTTTCGTTTCACAATAAACTTCAAATTATATTTTTACAAAGCGAATTTTGATTAGTTTATCAAAAGTTTGCAAAGAGAACGATCGCTTTGCAAATGAATCTTGGTATTACTAGTGCAGTTTTCAAGATGTTAAGACGAGAGTTTTTACTTGACTATGGTGAAGACACGCGAATTATATATTTGTACGGTAACCTTAAACACAATTAGGTCACCAACCCCACTGCTAAAACTATGAATAAGTTAAAAAGAATAAATGCACCGGAAACGATTCCAAGAAACAATTCTAGAATTTCGTCGCATGGCTAGCAATACGATATTCGAAGAAATGATTTCTTGCTATCGTTCCCACGACATTATATTTTTATTAAATTTATTAACTGTAATCTATTTTCGATTCATATTGTTAAGTTAGTCTTAAGCAAACCTTTTAGGAATAAAGACCATTTTAAATATAAAAATTGACCGTATTCATTTTTCGGACTTCAAAATTATAATTTTAAGTTCTATTATCAGAAATTTTCGATTCGGTTTATCGAGTTTCAACTGATTTCGATTTCCTATGCAATTACCATAATTCCTAGATGACTAAACTTTGTTTTAAGCTTTTTAACCATCGTCAAGTGAGTCGCTAAGATCATAAATATTCAGCCCTATTACGGTATTGAAGAATTGCCGTAACGGAAGTGAATGAAGCAAACAATAATCGCTTTTGTTTTAATATTTTACTTGAAATTTTGTAGTTTCAGATTTCGCAATGATTTTTAATCGGAAAACTTCTGAAGAAATTCACTGAATTGCTTTCAAAAATTGTTGATGAAGTTGTTTTTGTACTGCCTTTCCATATTTTCTCACTCTTTAAAGCTGCCTGAACTACGACAAACATTTCAAGAGTCTCGTTTTTTAGCGAGACGGAAACAATCATGTCTATTAACGATGTCGTTTCGTTTTTTCGACAGCTCTCCTTTCCTTTGTCGTGTCGTTTTTCAAGTGGCATTCCATAACTTTTTCGACACGACAAATCTGTTGAAGATTTTTAAACGACAAAAAAGGAATAGATATCTGTCAAACTCGAATGAAATTGAGAAAAAAAAATAAAAATCAGTGGCCAGCAACAAACAAATGTATAATTTAATTTGATTAAAAATAAAATGATAAGTGTGGAAATGTTTTATAATACAAGTAGCGATAGTGCCGATGATTAAGAAGGAGAAATTCAGAGTTTATAAAAGCCCTATTAATAATAAAAAGAAACCAAATAAGGCAAACCTCAAATCCATTCACATTTAATTCAATTTAATTTAATTAAATGAAACTTTTGTACGCTTCATAGATTGAAGCAGTACTTTAGATTATCAGAGGAAGGTAATTCATAAATATTGCGAAAAAATTCGAGTTAGAGGGAAATTCCACTTAGAGCCATTATATGTTTATATTTATTTATAAAACTGTATGTTGGTTATTTTGACATTGAGTCGAATTCGATGAAACTTAATTTTGAGACTCGACGATTAGAATGTTAATCGCACAAATCGAATGTTCACCCAATCCATAGAAAGTTCATTCATTTGCGAAAGCTAATTCAATTTTGATTATCTGTCGAGTAAGAATCTTTACTTTATAATGAAAAAATGTACTATTTATTTTTTTCTTGATTCTTTATACAACATCTATAAAATGTTTAGAAAAAAAAAATGTAAAACGGTCATACTAATTCAAATAGAAACATAGTAAATGTCAAACAGCTGAGACTGAAAATGAATCTTTTTTCAAGTTCATTTAATGCTCTTTCCCAAATGAATGTTATTCGATCGAATCTCAAAATTAAGAAAGTTCATTCGAACGAATAGAATTATTTTAACGAATAGACTATTCACGAGAATGTCAAAATAAGCTCCATTTAATGCGGAGACCTGGCAATTACTTTCCAAAAATTTCGATTTCTACTTAGGTATTCGATTTTCCGTGCAATATTTTTCATTGTTTCTAGATGACCCAGTGTACTTCGCAAGCTTATTGAAAAGTGGATCGAACGGTAGGACAACCGAAGTTTGTATCCTAGTTTTTGTGCTGAATGTAAAACAATAACAGCAGATTGCTTCAATTTTACGGGGATAAAAATTAGCCTATGTTTTTCCAGGCTAAAATCTATCTTAGTGTAAAATTTTATCCAGAAACGTTCAGCCATTCTGATGTGATTGAAAAAATTAAAAGAATTCTGTCCCACGGGAATCATACATTTACCGGGATAAAAAGTAGACTATGTGTTTCCCAGACTATAACCTATCTCTGTGCCGAATTTCATCCAGATCGGTTGAGCCATTCTGGCGTGATTAGAAATATTAAAAGAAATCTATCCCACGGGAACCATACATTTTCCAGGAATAAAAATATATGTAGATATAGACTATTACAGACTATAGTCTATCAATGTGCCAAATTTCAGCCAAATGGGTTCAGCCGTTCTTGAGTTATAAATAGTGTAACTACCATGACTTACTTTTACATATACATATAGATTTTCATGCTCAAAACCTACCCACAAATGGTATTTTTCATCCAGATTTAAAGCAATTTTGGCACACAATTTAATATCACTTCGGACAATGGTCTTGTGGGCTGTTATTCCATTGATTGGTCTTACTCTTCGGCTAAGATCACGGTTAACAATCGCTCCAATTTCACAATCTCTCAATCGTGTATTATTTAAATTCCAGCAAATTTCCTTAATATTAACATCTCGTTTAAATGTCACCCAACCTCTACGAAACCACCTACGCTCTGCCAAAGGATCTGCAATAGCAACCCTTAAAAATCCAGCAAAACGCTGGCATATAGCTTCTATTTCGGATTTCGTTATCGTGGGAGCAAGATTTCGTAAAAATATCGAACTTGTGCGATGGAGCGCCTGGAGTCGTGGAGTAAATTTTTCTTTTTCCAAATCAATTGTTTCCGAATTATCATCAATTTCTATTTTCTCAATGTTGTCTTCAGATTTCTCTGCGTTCTTTTCGGATTCCTCGTCAATTTTATTCCCTTCTTCATCAGAAACTACACCTTTCGTTTCATTGTCTGAACCTACCTTCTCGATCTTTTCATTTTCATCAGTTTCATTCTTAGGATCCGGCTTAACTTTATCTTGCTGCTCGTCAGAAGAATCGTAGTTTTTGTTTTTTTCTTTCACTGTTGTGGAGGTATCTGGTTTAATGTAATCAGAAGCATCATTTTCACCATCAGAGTTTGATGATGATGAATTACTGGATTCTGAACGCGATCTTTTTTTTTCTTTGTCCTTATTAAACTTAGATTTAATGACTGAGGGTTCAGGGGTCTCATCTTCGTCCCAATTTTCTTCATCGTCATTAGTTGGGATTTCTCGGCGTGGTGTTACTCTTTTCGGTGAACTGCGAACCTCAACTTTTGCCTTTAATTCTTTAGATTCATTATTTTCTTCAAATGCATTTTCAACAGTTTTATCGGAATATTTTATTTCCGGCATAGGTTCATCTAATACTTTTAGATCTTCATCGGTACCACCTTCTAATTTAATGACAACTGTGTCAAGTAATCTTAACAATTGATCGGATTGCGAAGAATCTAGTGACACACCAGCAACTGTTCCGTTTTCTAATAGCTCGTTGAAAACATCAGCACGTCTCTGAAAAATTTCAAAAAATATGTACATTACAGTTTTTCAATTATTGTGTATTAAAAGTTTAAATTTTAAAAGAAGGCTTCAATTGTTGGACTATTTCAATAATAATTTACTATATTAAAGATATTTAGTTCTTAAATTAAGTATTTCATATAATAAAAATATTGTAGAATTATTCAATAATTTTTCTGGTAAAAAAAGACAAAATAAAAATAAATTTAAATATTGACTTACTTTTAAAAATGACCTTTGTTCCATTTTTCGCTTTACTGAATCTGTTGGATGGTATTTGCTTTTGAACCTGTTTGAATTGAGAAGAATAAATAAATTTTAAGTATGTATTTTTTTTACATATTTTTGTGCTTAGGTTTTTTTTTTACAGCAGGTTTTAGTTACATAATTTTCTTATATTTCCCTATTTAGATCGATAGGACCGCACCGGTGTAATCAACAGATTAAATAAAAAATGTCATCTGTCTAATCATACTTAATTTGTTACACTCATACATGTCTTTACAAATAAAGTGAACAATTAAAAAATGTATATTATTAAATAATTACTTCCCAAATCTTACCTCAAATTCAATTATTTTATTTGATTATTAAGTTTTTTATTATTATTATTATTATTATTATTATTATTATTATTATAGCGAAATGAAAATATAAAACGCGATTAATTCAACACACTGTGGCATTGCTCGCCAAGTGCAAATTATTACGGCGCAGCAGCAAATACATATTTAAATGAAGTATTATATAATGATACAAACTGCATATTATCTAAACACCGTAAGTAGCTGTTGGGAGAACTTTTTATATCTTTTATACAACAAAATAAGACTTAGAACTTTGGTTATTGAAAGCTTTGTTTTCTCAAATTTCTTACCATTCTTCATCTTTGTGAGTTACAAAAAACTCATTAAGCTGTTGCCGCTTGAAATCCAACTTATATTCGCTATACTTGCGAAGAACGTCCGAGTCAGATATGTTGTCTTCTTGAGTATCAAGGAATTGTTTAAGCGTAAGCATAGGCGGTTGAGTTTGTAAATCGTTCATTGATGTAGGCATTTCCCGAGGATGAACATTTGAAGGAATATGATATGCATGTAATCCATGATTCGGATAATGATCGTGACTCCAATTATGCAAAAGATACTGGTCATAGCCTAAAAAAATAAACTCACATAAGTACTGGTATATTTCAAACTATCATAGAAAATGAAGTCCACTTTAGGAGTTTTCACTAAAATGGAAATGGCACTAAATTAAAAAAAATTGCGGAGCAGGTCTTCTTTCTCGGCCTCAAAATGAAATTTTCAGTTTCTGTAAGGAAATCGAAATCTATATAAATAAAAATGGATCGTACGCCCATAACTTTCGAACGATTGCCCAAATTGGATGGATCTGGGTTTTATACATTCATTATTTTTGGACAAGGTTTATGTACACTGACAATCACTAGGATGAGGCCACATATTTTTTAATCGATTTTCGTTCTTTATACCTGGTGGAAATTTCGTACCCATAAAAATTTACTACATTTGAGTAGGTAGATATTTTCTTTAAAAAAAGTAATAAAATTAAGGGGTTAAATAGAAAAGACTGTTGGAATTTCCCTACATTAATTAAAGAGCTACTTAAAAGCAGTATGAAAAAGTGCGTCACTTGGATGAGGCCACACGAAAGAAATGTTAACAGTTTTTGGTTTTCAAACATTTATTTATTAAGTTTTTCTCAATTAATAATGAGTATGCCCCCCATTTTTCGATATGACCTCTATTAGACGGTTTGGAATGGAATCATAAAGTTTTTTTTTAAATAGTCAAGTGAAATCTCGTCCCAGGCATCACGGATAGCTTCAATTAAGGAGTCCTTGTCTTCAAATTGTCTACCGCCTTCATAAACTTTTCGAGATAGCCATGCCCATACGTTTTCGATTATGTTCAAGTCCGGTGAATACGGTGGCCATGGCAAAAGCTCTACGTTTTCTGATAAAATCCAGCTTTTGGCAACCCTGGAAGTGTGGATGGGGGCATTGTCTTGTTGGAAAATCCAAGGCAGAGGTCGACAAATATTTTTCATCTTCGGAAATTACCGTTCCAACAAGCATTTGTAGCTGTTTCCCTTCATTGTTGTAGAAAGAAACTCCAATTCGATTTTGCCATAGTAGGTGATAGCTCCCCACACCATAACACCTGATGTACGGCTGTGATGTCTTCCCAAAATTAGTTCCTCTTTTCTTAAATCATGGAAATAAAAGTTGTAACCATCGGGGCCGTCAAGGTTAAACTTTTTTTCATCCGAAAAGACAACGCGTTTCCATTGACTGCTCCAAGAGACATGTTCTGTTGCAAAGTTCATTCGCAGCTCCTTGTGTACTTGCTTTAGAACAGGTTTCTTTTTGAGTTTTCTTCTCTGGATAGTACCATCTTTTCTTATTATCCTTCGGACTGTCGAAATACTGGCTGATACCCCGCTTTTGGACCTTATTTTAGTAGCTGATTGAGTAGAATTTGAAGCAATACGTAAAATTAAACGCTTTTCTCGGGTTGTTGTTGCTTGGGCTGTGCGTCCTTTTTGGTTTTTTCCATAGTTTTGAGGATCAGCAAGATAGTTGTTTACAACTGTCTTACTTCTGTTCAGCTTCCTTGCTAATTCTCGGCTTGAGAGTCCCATTTCCTTGAAAGCATCGATTTGTCCTCTTTCTGCCACTGTCAACGTCTTTCCGGAACCCATTTGTAATTGAAATTTAATAAAAAGAGTTATTTGTAAAACTTTCTTAAATATTGCAACCAAAATTTTCAAAAAAATTGCTGATGTGAACTTCTACAACGAAATATTCGCAATGGCCTCATCCTAGTGACGCACTTTTTTATATCCTTTTTATCTATCTCATTCATTAATGTAGGGAAATTCCAACGGACTTTTCTAATTAACCCTATAATTGTATCACTTTGTTTTAAGAAAATATGTACCTACTCTCATGTAGTAAAATTTTCCGGGTTAAACAAATTCCAACAGGTATCGGACCGAAAATCGGTTGAAAAATATGTGGCCTCATCCTAGTGATTGGCAGTGTATATATACATATTCGTATATATATATATATATATCAGGGACGAAGCGTCCATATATTGAGTGGAACGAGTGCTTCCGTTAAGCAATTCAAAAAAATTATACGATTTAAGCAAATAATTTTTAATTCGAAACTGACCTAATCGAATTTTATTTAATCTCTTCTGTAAATTAATAAAATCTCATTATAAAAGACATTCAAGAAAAACAATGCAAAACTATAGCTACAAAAACTCAAACTTCAATTCCACGGGGAATGCACATTATCACTCCATTATACACTCACGCTTGCAAACAAATATTTGGAATGCATACCAGCTAGGCATTCTGATATATCGTCTACTCTCAACTCTCACTCAATCTCGTTCAAAGCAATTTTTTTGTATTTGTTGGCGTTGACATAAGAAGTGAAGATTGAATTGAGTGAACTCATTATGAAAATTTGTGAAAACAAAAGTAGAGCAGGAAAGGAGAGATATGAGACATGAGTTATTTGCTTCTTCTTATTCATTGACAAAGGGGTAGATATGTTCATTTAACACTTGTGTGTTCCGTGTTATGTTTTTTATCTGTGTGTGTGCACTGTGCAAATCACATTGTCAACTGCAAATGTTTTGTAATCAATGATAATGTTCTTAAGGCTGATTGGCCAGCCAAAAAAAACCGCTGGAATGTTACAAATAAAGCGATTACTTTTACATTTCGAATGCTAATTGATTGAAATAAAAATGTATGCATTCTAAATAAATAGGACTACTACACTGCATCATTATAATTTTTAAATGTATAATATAGTAATTCTGAGAGTGAAACAAACTACAATTTGATGGTTATTTTGATAGTACTTTTAAATGCACCATTTATTTCTGGTATAACTAAGGTTTTTATTTAATTTTTTTGGTGTTTTCAAAAGAAATTAAGTTAATTAAGGGAGTGACGGATTGACTTTAATTTATTTAATTTTTTTATGGGCAAAAAATTAGTCCAATCTTATGCAATTTTCAATGGGTTTGGCGTGTTTGAACAGGTGTAACTTCTTTAAAAATATTTCATCGAAACAAAAAGTTTCTTATAGCCAGTCTCATTATGAAGAGTAAATTTTTTTTTAAATAATTCACTTTTAAAGTTTAAAAAAATAAAAAAAACGCATAAAACGTTTTTTCGAGGACTTTTAAATATCCCTCATTTTTTATTTAGCCTTTTGAACTTTATTTTTTTTTCTTTATTTTATTGAATAGCTTAGTTAATTACCTTGGGAGTGACGGATTGAATTTTATAAAATTTTCTTTTACATTTGTGTAATAAAAGAAATACCTATGATCTTGAATAAATGACTTTTAATTTTAAGTTCAACGTTAAGTGCTTCCGCTTCTAAAAAAGTCACGCCTCGTGCCTGATATATACATATATATATATATATAGGTATACATACGTATATTAAGTATAGTGCAAATTATATATTTTTTTTAAGTGAAAAGTGGTAAAATTTATAACTCTAATTTGATAAACACATAAGGCGTATAAAGGATCGCCTCCTCAAGCAAAGAATCATCGAGGGAGTGTCCACTGCGTCGAATTTTTGGGGTAAGTGATTTTCTTTTATTTACATGTCGTATTGAGACAAACACCTATATAAATATTGCCCAATATTGCTTCCATAGGAATATAATTGCGCGAAACTATATTTATACCCTTATATTTTTTTTGATTAGACATTTTAAATTTTGCATACTTATTTTTGACAATTCCTAAGAACTTAAAATTTTTGAAAATTGAAATTAAAAGTTTTAATTACTAGCCTGATTACTGTAAAAATGTGAGATTTTTTTTGATTTTTTAATTATGATACTGGTAATAAAATTGTCATATAGATACAAGAAAATGAATCTTTAAATTTTTCATTAAAAAGGGGGAGATGAGGAAAACGAGGTAGAAGGGCGGAGTGAAAGGAACGTTGTTTTAAAGGGGTTGTTTAGCGAGAAAACAACCAGGAAGGGTGGGTAAAGATCATCTCGCTCATCACTACCAGCTAGATGCAAAGCCTGGCATATTTTTTTTGCTAACGAGGAGGTCAAAGAATCCACTCCTGAGCTAGCGAGGGATAATTTGTATGCCAGCAAGGACCTTAACATAGAACAAACTCGTTACAGATCATCAACCCCATCATCGCAGTCATCATATATTTCTTCTAATAATCAAATTTCAATCTTATACCAATAATTATATTTCATTGTTAACTGCAATACTTTACTTTGTCATCAATTTCAATTTGTTTCCCACATTTACTTTGTCTTCAATTTGTTTCCCACACTATATTTTGCTTAATAAACAAAATTATAATATAAAAGATTGTACCTTTAAAATATGAGTTTGAGTTTGTGAATAAAGACAGCACTAGCTGTATCAGTAAGAAAAATTTTGTTTTTTTTAAACGCTGCTGCGGAACCTTAACTGGCGCAGTCGTGTAGTCCGGTGAACTTTTTCTCTTTTTGACGTTGTGATCGGGCAAAATCGATCAATATCGAGAGAACATCGATAGTAGTGACTCAAAAAAAAAAAAAAAAAAAATGATAATTAAAAAAAAAGGGATTCTAATCCTTTTCACCGAGAACCAATATAAAGGTTTAGTGGCAGTGAAATAATCGGTACACAAATTCCGTATACAAAACGGATCATCGTGTAGAAATAAAAAAAAAAAAACAAAAACAAATTCGGAATACAAAACGACGGTTAATCGTTTAGAAAAAAAAATCAGAATATAAAACGACGCACAGTAGGGTATTCAGGCTCAAAACATGGCATTAATCTATGTGAAAATAGTGACCTGAGTTTTATTTTTTTTGTGACAACGGAGCAACATTTTTTATCAAAAATACAATGAAATCTTAACAAGGATGTATTAACCGAATTAGAAATATTAAAATTTTTGCAATTTGTGCAGTGTAATATTAATAAATAATTGAATCATTTAAACAATGCGAAAATAAACATTTTCCATTTATTGTCGATATATATTGGAAGATTCGTTTACGTTCTTCACCGATCTCCGCTCTGATTTTTATATGCGGTGATAGCTGTATATTTCTAGTATTGGAGTCAAAAAAAAAATGTTGCCCCAATTTGCCCCATTTCAAAATAACAGTTTTTTTCGAAAACCCTTTTTTTTGTAAAAATTTTAATATTTCTAGTTCAGTGAATATATGCTTCTTGAAACTCCATTATATTTTTGATAAAAAATGTTGCTCCGTTTTCACAAAAAAAATAAAACTCAGGTCACTATTTTCACTTTTTTCACTAAAAAACTTGGACTCTCAAAAAGGACCGACTTTGAAATGACACTGTGATCCACTCGTTTTACCGATTATGTTAATGTTTTATTTTTCTGATAGCGTTGATATATAGGCTTAAAATGGCATTTAATTTTTTCTTATTTTCTCAAAAAAAAAAAAAATAAAATAGGTTAATGCCATGTTTTATGGCTGAATACCCCACTGTGCGACGGTTCATCGTTTAGAAGTAAATAGTCAAAGGCTCATTGACAATAATAAAAAAAACTGTCTAAAAGTGTTTGTGATTAAAAATTAAAATTCTTGGTGTGTTTTAACAACAACGAATAATCTAACTCCTGGTAGCTGATAAAAAAAAAAGAAGACAAAGAGCAATGAAAACTACATCCATCCTAAGATATATTCGCATGTAAGTCAAAAGTAAAAATATTTATCCTTAACTATCTTTTTAATCCTTATCCAATTCATATTTAATAAAAAAATAAATCAAGGAGAACTCCATATTTAAGAGTTAATTTAGAAAATATAAGTGAAAGTTCAGAAGAGGAATCGTATAGTGACGTTGATAAAAGTGTAGAGTTAGGTGACATTTTGGTAAAACAATTAAATAAATTAGAACAAGAAAATAATACATTAAGCAACCTTAATAGTCTCTTAAATAATCTTACGTTAACCGACTCTGACAATAATTTTTTAAGTGAAATAGAAATACAAGAAAACAAATTAGAAATGGCAAACGGTGACGAACGAACAAACGAACTTACTGATGTTTTCAAAGCACTGAGTTCCCGATGCTATAAAGGACTTACCTAAATTTGATGGTAATCCTAGACTCCTTTTTGAGTTTATTCAAAATGCAGAAGAAATTTTATCTCTCATTCCGCAAGTTGACGGAACAGTTCAAGGAAAAATACTTTTGCGAGCCATTCTCAACAAAATTATCGGCCCTGCCAATAAGATCCTTAACATGTATGGCACTCCACTCTCTTGGACAGCCATTAGAAGCAATTTAGTTTTGCACTACAGCGATAAGAGAAACGAAACTTCTTTAATCTGAGATTTACAAATCTCAAACAAAACCAGGACACTGTGGAACAATTTTACAGCAAAATTATAGAAATATTTTCCTCTATAAGTAACCACATAAAAGTCCACGATACAGATATGAGTGTGATCAAAGCTAAAAACGGTCTTTACGAAGAAATGTGCCTTAACACATTTTTAGTAGGTTTAACCTCTTGGTTCAACCGTTCGGGCAATGAAACCCACATCATTGCCACAAGCATTCGCATTCTTCGTCCAAGAGCAGAATATATTTTACTCGAAAACAAACTTATCGTTATTCGATAATATGTTATACAAGAAAACTTTTGAAATACAAAAGCGACAACCCCAACATTTTATCTCCAAATAACACATTTCCATTCGACCAACAAAGACCACAACCCCAATATTTTAATTACCCATATTATAATACATTTCCATTCAACCAACAAAAACCACAACCCCAACATTTCAATTACCCATATAATACATTTTCATCCAATCCACCGACCCAACCCCAACAATACTATCAACAACGATTTCCACAACAACATATGAGTCTTCAACCACAATCTCAAAGTTCCCAACAGAATTATCAAACACAGTTTAAACAGCAACAACCTGCTTCTCAACCTTATTCTCAGAAACCTCAACAATTTTCACAAAATCAGCAAAGAAAATCCGATCCAATGGAACTTTGTTCAACTAGAGTTACTCGTTTGACTCCATCCAATTTCACTAAACCAAACGAATATCAAAACTCCAGAAAACAGGAATTACATAATGTAATTATTCCACAGAAAGTAGACAATTCCTCAAATAACGAAGAATTCTCTACTGATACAATTAATAATTACCAATTTTTAGATTCCTACTACGATTTTAATAATTATCCTGACCAACAAGATCTTGAAACATTAAGGCTGGGTGTCCCAGATCGGCAAACTCAAACTTCATGTAAATGACTTTATTTGTGTTAGTGCCCTTTTTTTTGTCATGAATTTCATGGCATCGCCATATGTGGCCAAAGAAAAGGACAGTCTGTGCTGTAGATGTACGTTTCCTTTCCATTTCAATATATTTTCTCGAAAACCGGTTCTGATCTTATTTGTATTGCAATTGTTTTTGTTTTTGCCAAAGAACAATAAATCCCCTCTCTATTGCCACAAAAAACATCAAGATCAAATAGATCATCAAAGTAAAGGGTGCAAGAAGTAGGTATATAAACCACACACAATATTGTTCTGCATACTTCCCACCACGCGAATTGGACGTGCACTTGCTCTAGTCAACACATTCCAAAAAAAAAAATGGTTTGTCATTACATATTCCTCAAATTCCAATAACCGGTTTTTCTATAACATTTTCTGTTCTTTATGCAGAAAAGAAGAAACAACCAGCAATTTGTAAACCAACAAAAAATTAGAATTTTTGAATTAGAGAACAATAGAAAAAATACTGAAGAAAAATAAAAAAAATAAGAAAAATATGCAAAAGCATTATTTTCTCTGGAAAGCTAATTGTTATTTGGGCTTTTTCAATGAACATTTAAAGTGTTAATAATTTTTTTTTCGAAAAATATAGTTCAAAAGGCTAAATAATGAATGAGGGATATTTAAAAGTCCTCAAAAATAAAACGTGTTTTGCGTGATTTTTTTAGATTTTTTTATTTTTTTAAACTTTAAAAGTTAATAATTAAAAAAAAAAATTATTTTTACAATACTTTTTGTTCCGATAAAATATGTTGTAGATTAAAGAAGTTATACCTGTTCAAACACGCCAAACCCATTGAAAATTGCATAAGATTGGACTAATTTTTTGCCCATAAAAAAAATTAAATAAATTAAAGTCAATCCGTCACTCCCTTAATTAACTTAATTTCTTTTGAAAACACCAAAAAAATTTAAAAAAAAATCTTACTTATACCAAAAATAAATGGTGCATTTTAAACTACTATCAAAATAACTACAAAATTGTAGATTGTTTCACTCTCAGAATTACTATATTATACATTTAAAAATTATAATGATGCAGTGTAGTAGCCCTGTTTATTTAGAATGCATTAATTTTTATTTCAATCAATTAGCATTCAAAATGTAAAAGTTATCGGTTTATTTGTAACATTCCAGCCGTTTTTTTGGCTGGCAAGCCAGCCTTAAATGTAATGCATGAATTAGATGACGAACATTTTTTCTCACTTGCCCCGACAGACCAATTGGGTACGAAGACATTAACAAACACGGTACCGTTCTTCCCTATATTAACATTTAATCACCTTTTGGCCGCCCATTGAAATTTTTGATAGATATAGGAGCCAGCACTTCATTTATTAATCCCGATTACGTACACCCCAATTACTTAGTTTCAATAGAACCAACATCCATTAAAACAATCCTAAATACACATGAAATAAATAAAGAAGTTTATTTTCCCAATTTTATAGAATTTAATCATCCTGGAGAAACCAAATTCTTAGTTTTCCGCTTCCACGGATACTTTGATGATTTACTAGGACTTGACGCTCTTGATTTAGTCAACAAAGTTATTACTACACGAAATTCTAAACTACAACTAGAGCTAAAACAAATCTCGTAGTCATCAATACCTCAAATTCAGACAAAACACTGTTTTTAGAACAACCTCTCAAAGTCACAAAATTCATCAATCAAGAATTTTGCGACCTAAATAACTTTGAAATTAATAGTGAATGTCCTGAAACAGAACCTATAACTAATGATGACATAACACACCTTATCCGAACCAACCATCTCAATAACGAAGAGAAAAAAGAAAAATCCACAAACTATGCCGTTCATATGAATATGTTTTTTTTTTTAAAGAAGGACAAAAACTAACATTTACCAACAAAATAAAACATAGTATAAATACCAAAGACGATATTCCCATATATTCAAAATAATATAGATAGTATCCTCATATCTACAAAGAAGTTCAGGCACAAATAGAGAAAATGCTAGAACAAGGCGTTATAAGAACCAGTTATTCACCTTGGAGTTCACCAATCTGGATCGTCAAATGGCGACTCGTCATTGACTACCGAAAACTGAACGAAAAGACAGTTAGTGACAAGTACCCTTTACCAAACATCAACGATGTATTAGATAAGCTAGGTAGAAGTATATACTTCAGAACACTCGATCTCGCTAGCGGATTTCACCAAATCGAGATGAATCAAAGGAACATAGAAAAAACAGCGTTCACTGTGGAAAGTGGACACTATGACTATTTGAGAATGCCCTTTGGGCTAAAGAATGCTCCATTAACCTTTCAAAGGGTTATGGACAATCTTTTCAGGGATTTACAAGGTAAAATCTGCCTCGTGTACTTAGATGATATTATCATCTTTTCTACATCCTTACAAGAACATACCGAAAATTTAAAGAAAGTTTTTGACAGGTTACGTGAAGCAAATTTCAAAATTCAGATAGATAAATCTGAATTTCTTCGTAAAGAAGTAGCTTTCTTAGGCCATATAGTAACAAGCAAAGGCGTCAAACCAAACCCGCACAAAATTTCGGCAATACAAAATTTCCCCATACCCAGAACCCAAAAAGAAATAAAGTCTTTTTTGGGCCTCCTCGGTTATTACCGTAAGTTTATCAAAGATTTTGCAAAACTTACGAAACCCCTTACAGAATGCCTAAAGAAAGGAAAGAATATAGACTTAAATGAAAAATATGTTAAAGCATTTGAAATGAGCAAAGAATTATTAATTAACGACCCAATTTTACAGTATCCTGATTTTACTAAACCATTTGTTTTAACAACAGATGGGAGTAATTTCGCATTAGGTGCAATATTATCCCAAGGCGCTATAGGTAGCGACAAACCTATATGTTATGCTAGCCGAACTTTAACAGAATCAGAGACCAACTACTTCACTAAAGAGAAGGAGTTATTGGCAATTGTTTGGGCAACTAAGTATTTTCGTCCATACTTATTTGGCTAAAAATTCAAAATTGTAACCGATCATAAGCCCTTGCAATGGCTTATGAGTCTCAAAGATCCAAATTTTGATTATCAAATAATCTATAAAAAAAAGGAAAGCTTAATTTAAACGCAGATGCGTTAAGTCGAATTCAAATACAGCCCTCAAATGGTAAAACCGAAGTACCTAAATACTAGCGAAACAATTGCTGCCACAATTCATTCTGCAGCCGAAAATTTAGATGATCATATATTCATTTCGGAACGACCCCTAAACGAATTCAATATACAACTTATTTTAAAGAAAAATGACAGGGACAAACCAATAAAACTTGAAATGCTGTTCAAAAACAAACAAAGAAGAACCGTTTACAAACAAGACTTTACTGAAAATAACATAACAGACTTTTTTAAACAACATTTACCCCCAAACAAATGCTGTGCAATTTACACAGATAGTGAAACATTCAGGATTGTACAAGAAGTATATTCCAAATATTTTCTCGAACAGCAAGACTTTCAAACTTATCCGTTGCATTGACATACTAAAAGATATAACAGACAATGACGAACATGACAAAACTATTACTGATTACCACAATAAAAATAACCATAGAGGAATCAACGAAACACTTCTACACTTAAAAAGACAATATTTTTTTCCGTTTATGAAGACAAAAATTACAACAATAATTAATAATTGTGAAACCTGTCAATTAATGAAATATGACCGAAACCCTTCAAAAATAAAACATGAAATCCCGCCGACTCCAAAGAAACCACTCGAAATAATCCACATAGACGTCTATAGTATAAATAATAGAAAAATCTTAACAATAATCGACAAATTTTAAAAATTTGCAGCTGCATATACACTCGCTGTGCAGAACAGCCTTAATATAATAAAATCCACCAAGCATTTTATTAGCCTTCACGGCGTACCCAATCATTTAGTATCCGATCAAGGATCGGAATTCACAGCCATAATCTTTAAAGATTTCTGTACGCAATATAGCATTAACTTGCATATAACATCTTTTCAACAGTCCAGTAGCAATAGTCCCGTTGAGCGATTACACTCAACATTCACTGAAATTTATAGAATAACCTACAATAAAAGAAAGGAAAGAGACCATAGCTCTATTTTAAGTGAAACAATAATAACTTATAACAATTCCATTCACACATCTACAAATTACCACTGAACTCATTGCTTTCAGGGCAGGACCCTCTACCAAAGCATTTCTTGCAAATATTCAAATTAACAAGAGTGTCTTTCAATTGACATCATTTGGTGCAAATGTATATATTTAAAGAACGTGGTTTCAATCCAACTTTTAAGCTATTTTTTTATTTTGTGGTAGGGTTTAAAATATATGTATGTACAATAAACAATACAATAATATAAAAATTTAGTTGAATGTAGAATGTAATGATTTCTAAATAATATATTATGTACAATATTGAATTTATTGCGGGCCAGGCAAGGAATAAGAGTTGGTAAACCGAGAAGCACGTTGAGAAGAACAGTTGAGGTCAGTTGCCGGGTCAGCTAGTAAAATATATTTTTTAGTCTACAAATAGCTACGAATGTAGAAAAGTTTGAAATTTAAATTTAATTGTATACATATTGAAGTTTTTTTTTTTCTTAAATATGAGCACAAATATCTGTATGTACTATTTATGTACATAATTTGAACAATTTTTTTTTGTTCTTTTAATTTCAATTTACCAAAAGATTTGTATGAAAAAACGAATTCGATAAAACGACTCTGGATATTTTATCTTTTGTTATGGTGGTCCACCACTCTACATTGATATTTTTTAAAACTGTTATATTATAAACTGTTATATGATCTTATGTCTTACCACCATAACGAGGGTTCGGCCTAATATCTTCTCCCCAATCTGGTCTTATTCTTTTAGCTGGTGGAAGTTCTCTGCCAGGTGAATACTTTTCTCGTGGCCCTCTGTAATCGCGATAGTCCGGTCGTGTTCTGCCACTTCTAAAAGGATTTCTATACATAAATATGAATAAAAAATAAGAATTATTTTTGGAAATTAACCTACTCAACCAAATACAATGAACAACTCTAGTTGAAACAGTATGAAAATTACATAAAAGACTTTGAGTAGTTAAACCAGTTAGTGTTAAGTTGTGGACTGGGTACAGAATACTACGAGGGCAGGTCAATAAGTCCGTGACTTTTTGAATTTCTGACCTCTTTACTGAAACAGAAACACTGCTCCTGTCAACAGGCATCTGTCAGTTGACTCCTGTCAAAATTTAAACTTGCTGCGTCAGTTAGTTTGTGTTTGACAGCTATTTTTATCAGACTACTCTAATTTGAGGAGAAAATGGAAAAAAGTGAATTTCGTGTGCTTATTAAGCATTATTTCTTGCGAAAAAACCATTACCGAGACCAAGGCTAAGCTTGATAAATACTATGGGGACTCTGCACCATCGATTTCAATGGTAAAAATTGGTTTACTGAATTTCGTTGTGGCCGAACAAGCACTGAAGATGCCGAACGTCCTGGACGCCCAGTTGAGGTCTCTACACCTCAACTTCACAGGAAGGTTTGGCGTTGTTTAATCACAATATGGAGGAGTTTTTGCGCTGTTTTGTAACCGTGGACGAAACATGGATCCATCACAACACACCAGAGACCAAACAACAGTCAAAACAGTCTGTTTCTAAGGGTGAATCGGCACCAAAGAAGGCCAAGCTGGGTTTGTCAGCCAATAAAGTTATGGCGACTGTTTTTTGGGATGCACGCGGGATAATCCACATTGACTACCTTCAAAAGGGAAGAACAATCAATGGGGAATATTATGCTAACTTATTGGACCGATTCAATGACGATTTGAAAAAAAACCGACCTCATTTGGCCAAGAAAAAAGTTCTCTTCCACCAAGACAATGCAAGGGTGCATACATGTGCAGTTGCCATGGCAAAAATTCATGAATTGGGCTATGAATTGCTCCCTCATCCACCCTATTCTCCAGATTTGGCTCCGAGCGACTACTTCTTGTTCTCAAACCTGAAGAAATGGCTTGGTGGAAAAAGATTTGACTCCAATGATGAAGTCATCTCGCAAACAAAGGCCTATTTTGAGGACCTCGACAAATCATTTTTTTTGGAAGGGATAAAAGAATTGGAGAAGCTATGGACAAAGTGTATAGAGCTCAATGGAGACTACGTTGAAAAATTAAATTATTTTTTTATCGAAAAATCTGTGTTTTATTCCAAAAGCAGAGATCAAAAGTAAACTTGCTGAGATTTTCAAAAATGATCACTTATCAACCAGTTTATTTATTATTTTTGTTTGTTCGGTTTCTTAGAGAGAAACTTTTATTGTGATTTTTTTTAGGTATTGGTTAACCGGTGACCACTTATTTCTGAGAGAAAAAAAATCTCATTTGGATATATTTAATTTGCTTTACCCGTTAGAAAGTTCTTTTTTTAGAATTTCGAAAAAATGTTTAATTTATCAACAATCTTTAATTTTTTTTAAATCTCAAACTAAAATCTACTTACATTTTTGAGATCGCTATGGTGATATAATTTGAATCCAAAAACTCTTGAGAGTTTACTTTGAGGTAGGCATCTTTTCGGTACTGCAGTTAATTGCCACATGCAACATGTCACTTGCCACATGCCACATGCAACATGCCACATGCCACAAGCAACATGCAAGATGCCACATGTTAATGGAGAGGGCTGACTGACTGCATTACCAAAGTACTGCAGTGTTTTACAGCTCTGTTAGGCATAATACTTAAGAACTTACTGATTATCATTTTAACCATTTTTGATTTATTTTCTACGGAAAAGGTTTTAGGTTAACCATTTCCATTTATTTTTGATTAAATAAGTCAACAGATAAGAGATATTTGTGAACTTAAATGATAAATCTCACCCAAAGACCTAAAAAATTATTTTTTTAAAATAAATCACAGACCAAGTCCAAAAAGAAATTGGCGAATTAAATAAATCTCAGTGAGAAACCAATTGAAAATAAAGGTCAACGGTTATTTTGGATCTCTGTCCAAAAGTCACGGACTTATTGACCCGCCCTCGTATAATATGGACTGGTTCTTAGATATTTAGCACGTCAATTATTTTAATTGTTACAATTGGAAGAGCAAAGTTAACGTTAAAATTAAAGGCACTACTGCTTAAAAAATCTGGAAAATGTTTTTGAATGAACCGAATAACTTTGATTTAATTTAAATTACTTTTCGTCCATTTATCAGCTAATTGCTACATTGTCCACCTCATCGATTAAAAGTGTTAAGCAACGCAGTTTATTTTTAAGTTCTTATTTTCGATTATTGACATAATAACTTAGCTGATAAGGTTGAAATTCGCAAATTTTAAGGAATTCGTGAGTTGAAAACAGTGAACCAAATATTAAAGCTTTTAAAACTGCGTGATGTTAGTTAACTTCTCCTCTATTTGTTATCAGAAGGATGGGTTTTGTGGACTTTGTCTTTTTGCACAATAGTACAATATGACTAAAAACAAACACTTTTGACGTCCCGCTCGTGCCAAATAATATACGTTTATGTATTTTTTTTTGTCTTTTCTTTCGTTATTGCCGTTTTTTGCATTTTGCTATTTTGTTCATATTGTAAGACTTTTCAAGGTACAAAATACTACAAAAGTTTAAACATACAAACAGCAAATTTAATCAAAATACAATTTCATGCATGCGAGATGTATATAAGCGATTAAATAGTTCTATAACTTGTTCGTGCCACAAAATCCCATCCTTGGTTATGAGAAAGAAGTAAATAATAGGCTTCAATAAATGTTTTTTGTTTACCCTACATATGAGGTCTGTTCCAAGTGTTTTGTACACAGAAATTCACAGCACACACTTTTGTAAGGAGTGGGGGTAAAATTCTCTTAGCGAGAGAGAAACTGTGCACAACGAAGTGGAACGACATTTCACAGAAACTCACACTCTACGAAACGTCAACTATGAAACATGGTGGGTTAAACATTATTGTTTGAGGATGTTTTTCCAGCGAAGGAGTTGGGCCAATTCATAAAATTAATCGTATAATGGATCGTTTCATGTAAAAGGAAATCCTTGAAAACGTCATGCTTGGAGAATATACCGTTGCGATGGATCTTCCAGCATGACAACGATCCGAACCATACCGCTAAATTGGTTCAAGGATTGGCTTAATGAAGGCAATATTAAACTTATGAAGTGGCCAGCGCAATCCCCTGATCTAAACCCCATATAGAATCTATGAGAAATTGTAGATCACATAAAATGTGACAGTTTGACTTCACTGCTCCAACAAGTTCAAACTGGCTGGCAAAAAAAAAACATCCCCACGAACATAATTGACAATCTAATTACCTCAATGCCTTGTCGATATTATGCAGTCATCAAAAATAATGGTTACGCCATTAAATATTAACATTACCACTTTTTTTTTACTTACTTTGTACATAAAAGCAAAAATGTGCTTTAGTTTTGTCCAGCTACTTTTTGATGACTTTTTATTTTTTTTAATTTTTCTTAAATATGTTAAGATTTAAAACCAAATTTAAAGTTGTAAAATATAGAACAATATTTTGCAAATAAGAAAAAATTAAAATTATAAAAATATCATTCGTGTTTTCACATTTTATTAGGATGTTTATAAAGTGATAATTTTTCGTGCTTTAGTTTTGGCCATCACTGTTCATACATAGAGTGATTTTAAAGTTTTATTCAGGCTAGAGTTATCAAAAATTTTATAACTTATTTGCAGTTTAAAAGCCCAGATTGCAGTAGGTATACCTAAAGAGAAAGTGGGAATTAACTCTATTTTTAATTTTTTACTAGGTATGTGTATCTAATGTTTAGATCTTTTTAAAAATAGCTTGATTCAAAAACTTTTTCTATGATTTCTTTATTCTTATCAGTAAGGAAATGGGAAAAAATATTTTAAAACTGACTGATAGAAAAAAAGATGAATCAAATGAAATAAATTTATGAGTTTTGCAGAATATGTATGTAAAAGGAAAACTAAATGTGACCTATAACAATGAAAATTTAGTAGCTACATTTTTGATCAAGTCGATTAAAATGCAAACTTGTAAAAATCTAAATTAGTAAAATACTTTTATAAAAATTACTGAATGCATAATCTAGCTACAATTGATGTCATAAAGACTACATGCCATGAAATGTAGGTACCTACAACCTACATAACTACATACATATGTACATATCTATTATTTGAAATCAGAATTGAAACGATTTAGGTACTAAAATTAATGAAAAATGATCTTAAGACTTTTTTAATTGGCAAACTTAACTACCTAGGTAGGTAAGTCACGGTGTCTGGCTTTTTTTGCCCATCATTTTTTAGGACATAAACAATAAACATACCTACAAGTACACACATAAGTAGGTATGTACGTACATGTTAAAATTTAAATGCTTGACTTACCTATCTACATATGTACCTACCTACCAAGTTTCTTTTCGAAGCTTCAATAGAATTAAAAACGCAAAAGAAGATGATAAGTAAGAAAAACTAGTCTAAAATGGAACATTTAAAGTTCTTATTTTAATAAGAACAAATATACATACCTACCTACCGACCTATGCAGATACATTTAAAACCACATTTTTTCGTGGCAAGTATTAAAAAGAGAACACATAATATTTAAACCATTTATGTTTCTAAATATGAACATAATTTCCTTATAGTACTTATCTACCTATAGTTCATAATTTTCAATAAGATAGTCTTTTAAAGATGAATAAGAACCTACATTGCATAGGATAACCATTCACATATTCAGCTTTATTTTGGATTTTCTCAAAAATTTAAACTCTTGCAAACCTTTTTCATATTCCTAAACGCTCGGACTTAAAACATTATAATAATTATATTTCCATACCTACCTATCTACATTACATCCATCTGATCACCAACAATAACAACACAAAATTCATCAAAGATCAAACCATACAGGAATACCTACCCAATACCAATACCCAAAATTGTTTCTTTCTGTGCTTTTGTATGTCGTCTGGTAAAGACGACTACCGTAAAGCATACTCGACTAAAAAAATGTAAACAAACCAAAGTCTCCCAAAACAGCAAAATGTCCGTTTGTTTAGTCTTTCTAACTCTCACAAAAATTGTATAGTCTTTCCTTGTCTCATTTCGATTTAAATTCTCGTCAGTTCCATGTCTCCCATTTGTAAATAATTTCTCCACGAGAGGTTCAACGAAAAAAAAACTAGATGCCGCACCATTCGACCTAAGCCATGAGAGTACTATAGTTTTCATATACAAAGGCAAAACTGAAATATCAAGTTTTTTTTCTAGTTTGACGGTCTTTAATCTTCTGTGCACAGACATTTTTGTGGCTGAATCTTTTACTCTCTCAAGAGTTCTCTCTTCTGTGAAAAACTATGAAAAATGGGCGCATTCACTAATGTAGTCACTACGTAGTCAACTCACTCTGATTGGTCAAATACAACTAAGAAGTTAGTTGAAATTTTCCCTCCGACGTAGTGTAAAAATTTTCAACTTCAAAGGTAGTTGACAGCGATTTTGACATTTCACTCTCAGCTTTTAGATAAAAATACAATTTTAATTAAGAAAACCACTATAATATGATCTAAATTTAATTATTTTGCATACATATGACTTCATCTTGTTCCAAATCACTCATTTTATATCTTACATTTGATTTGATTTATTTTAAAATCACAAATGATTTTCATTTTATTCTCCACATCTGTCAAAAATATGACAGTTTACGATTGACTAGCTTTGTAGTGCATTTTGCATTCACAAAGCTAGTTGATTTTCGACTACGTAGTGACTACATTAGTAAATGCGCCCAATGTGTAACTTGGAACAGTTTTTCAGTTTTTCGGTCATTTTCGGCGAATTTCACACACTTGGAACAGACCTATACCTTTGTATATAAACTAAATAGTATTCTCATGGAACAGAAAATTTTAGTACGGAATCGGATCCACTGGGGGCGCTAGTTGGACGAAAATTTCTCAGTTTAAGAGAACGAGAAGAGGCAAACTTCATATAAAAAAAAATAATGTGCGAATGAAAGGAGTATTTTATTTTCTGTCATAAGAAATAGGTTGTGTGAAAGAGTTGGTTGTTTCCCGCCACAATAAGAAGGCAAAAAAAACGTAAACATAAACAAAACTTTGACGTTCCTTCTTGTCTGAGCATTGTTCGCATAGAATTGAATATACATGTATTCATACTTGTATACAACGATTGCTTTCAGATTTTGGTTGTGGCTGCCTAGCGACGGCTATTCATTTTGCTATAGCTAACCATTGTAGGTATTTTGCTATTTCAAATTTGTTTTGAATTGATTTTTCAATTTTTGTAAAAACTGATTCGTTGTTGCCAAATTTTTAGTCTGGTGCATTGATGTTTTTGTTGTTTTTTATTATTTTGCAAATTGTTCGAAAGGGAGTAGGTGGGTAAGTAAAAGTAGCTTTGCAGGTAGGTGTTGCTACTTGACATTTAAGTTATGAGAAAACAAATGAATATTTAATAATATTTTATTTGGTTGAAGCAAAAATCTTTATAGGTAGATTTTTACTTAATTTAATGTTAAAATAACAACATCACAACAGTAATTATAATTTTCACGCACCTATATTTTTCACGTATACAGTAAAGTTGTAGGGTTCAAGTGAACTAAAAAAAGTTCACATTGTTTTCACGTGTAATGTAATAAAATTCCAGTATTGACGTGATTTACATTAAAATTTGTGAGTTCAAAACACGTTTAATGGGATTTTATTGTTTGTGACTTGGAATAAAGTTTTAATACATACCTATTTTCATGTAAAATAAACTTTTTGTTTAAAAATTGTTTTAACATTTATTTTGAATTGAATATTGTTGAATAAATAACATATTTATACGCCCTACAAATTTGACTTGAACTTGATTTTGTATGTATTAAGTCTTCAAAAGCAAATGTGTATCTATTTTTATGAAGTTCTTAAAATGATTTCATACATATGTAGGTATATCAAAAATATTATATTCACAAAAAAGTTAAAATACCTAATTGAATGTAGTTCATTATTTTAAAATTTCTCAATGATTTTTCAAATTGGCAACTCCATAACAATTCGTACTTTTGTTTGCTTCTTCGTTATTTTTTATAATTTTTCCTCCCTTCCAACTCCTTATATCCCCTTGAAAATAAAATAGCAATATAAATGTTCGCAAAAGTGTCTCTTAACTATCTCACTCGAACCTTCCTTTTATTCGTATATATTCATTTCAGATGTTTTGGTTGACGTTTGAAAATCAAATTAATTTTTTTGTCTGAATTCTCTCTTCTTCTCATCTCTTAAATATTCCTGAATTTGCTTAAATATTAGTTCGGAGTCGCTTCTACAGAGGGCTCACGTTCTGTTCCCCATCATAATTGTACTATTCCATTTCATGATGATGTACATACATCATGATGGTAAGACTTTTCTTTACCTATGGTGCGGTCGCATGGCATTCTTGAACCAAACATAAAACAACTACAACTAGGAAGACACTAAAGAACGTACAAAGGCTCGTGTGCATGCATTATGTATTATTGGAGCAATGAGAACATGCTCCATTGCAGTAATGGAAGATATCCTTCATGTATCTCCTCTCTCATAATAAAAACAAAGCCATCATGTCAAATAGTCAAGATACACTCAAAGCGCTTACCTACAGTGTTAGTTTAAAAATAGTGTGAGACTGCATTGACACACTGAATAAACTCAGTTAGGATAACACTGTCACACTTCATCGTTGGGTACCTGGAAATGTACATATGTATGTGTTCAGGAAAATGAAGAGGCAGACTCCTTAACGAAAACAGGTGCCTCAACTCAACTTTAAGGACCAGAACCCTACTATGGAATAGGAGAAAATGTGATGAAGAACAAAATAAAAAACGATGAGGAAGCTTAAATTGTAAATCTGGAAGTAACTCCCAAAAATGAGGCAGACAAATGACAGGCTGCCTGAATAACCTAAGAATAAGAGGAGGCTACTCACTGGTCACTGTAAACTGAATAGGCATCTAAACATTCTTAGCCCAACTGCAGGGTTTGTAACAGTCATGACAAAAGATTTTAACACATTTTGGGGAAATGTGAAATACTCATGCACCAAAGGAAACAATTGGGACACTACCAAGTAGAAGAAATGAACCTTTCTTTTCTTACGGTACCACAAATACAATTTCCTAAAAGAAATTATAGTAGAGGAAGAACTGTAAAGGGACCTCACTCAATTCTAGAAGGGGCATAACAGATCTTTTAAATCGCAGTGTACTAACACCAAACTAATTCATTCATTCATTTAACCCCTATTAGACAAAAATCTTTCTTTTTGTGTGATGTCAGATAGAATTACTTCCTCAATTGCGAGATTATCATTCAAAAAATGAAGTCTATTCAGACAGTTCACGATTTTAATTTTAATTCTTTACCCGCCTTGAAATTTTTCAGCATACTAAATGCGTTCAAAAAGTTTTTAAAATAACTCTTCTAATGTATTTGAAATATGAATGCACAATAGAAATATTGCCAAAATCGTACTTACCTGTCCGACCACTCCTCACGTCGACGGTCTTCGCCCCGACGATCTGATCTGTAACTATCACCAGAACTTCTTTCTCCACGAAATTTATCGCGTCGCTTTCGGTCGTATTCATCGTCAGAATCCGCCATTTTCTGTAATTCAAAATAAACATAGGTTCTTAAATCTTAAATAAAACTAACCTTTGCTAGTGAAACCAAAAAATGCGAAACACCTTATCTATACCTTAATTTACAATTAAGTGTGTATAAAACGATGCAATATGAATTAACCTTCTTCTATAAAAATATTATTTAAAAAATGAATATGCATACATAAATACAAAGCTTTAATGTGAGAATTATTATACAGAAATTCGAACGCCAAAAGTTGCAATTCAGATATTGAACTCAGTTAATACCCAAATTATATTTTTTTTAAGAAAGTTTGAAGTGACAGTCCGTCAGCGTGTTTAAGTTTTAAATGCGCATAGCTATAGCAGCAGATGTGTAATCTGTAATGTTAATGTGTGTGTGCGTATACAGCGACTTTAAAATTTGAAAAATGATATAAGAACATTAACATTTCCAGTGCTTTCCAATGACACTGTTGAAATCGAATCGTAAATATAATTCACCTTTCTTAGTCTGCAATTACACGATGAACATAGATGCATGCGACATCTTAGAATTCTTCTCTCTTATTGGGAATTTTGGTGGGCTTACATGTTTCTGCATTTGGTTTCTTAAAAAAAAAAGGGATGCCAAAAAGAAAATTCATACTTGTTAGATAGAGAGAAAAGAAAAAAAGAACTCCATTTCTGCATTATAGGAAATTCGACAAATGCAGAAGTCAGGATTATAGTGAAGACGAACATGCTCATCTTTATTATAGTATCTTCTTCTGCATTTTGTAAATGTTTGAAATTTCCACATTTCCAACTAGGATGGAGTTACCGAGTTGGAAGAGAAGGTGTACGAGATGACACTGAGCGGCAGGGATGACGACGACGAGGATATCCAGGATATGGACGAGCACATTTATCAACACAACGACGATGATGACAACAGAAATAACAACAATAGCCGCAACAACAACAGCAGCAACAAAAGCATGAAATTGCATTCCAAAGAATTCGTCATCATTATTATCGTAATCTTTATTATTATCATTAGTTGGTATTATAATCATAATTATTCGATATGAGTTTTATTTTATTATTAGTTTTATTTTTATTTGCGAACAAAATAAAATATATTGTGATGAACCCAGAACCTTTTTTCGTTTTGGGTTGTTCTTCGTCCCCAAATAGGAAGGATGCCAAAAGAAGGCCAAATTTCACAAAAATTTCAAATTTCTCAAATTTTTTTAAATACCTTTTTTAAATGCACATGTTAAATGTCCGATTTTCTTTAAAGCAAAACTCAAATATTTGTTGAGCAAATGTGAAACTATAAGAAATGACAAGCAAACATATTTTTTGTTTGACTTTAATATGATTGCAATTGATCGCATGCAAACAATGCATGCATTTATAAAAACACCCAAAGTTATATGTATACGGTATTGAGTAGAATAAAATGGTAATTTTGACTCTACAGGCAACTTGTAGTAACTTCTCATAATTTGTATTAATTATTTCTTTATAATTTCATGTTGATTTTTGTCTTCTAATATACTATTTATTGAATAAAAAGAATAAAAGAATGTTTACTATCCAAATAAATGGTCTGTGTAATAAATTCTATAATAATTTGAAGAACCACGATTATTCAACTGGTCTTTAAAGTTGCCAGAAACTTAGTTCCATATTATTCGATCTTCCATATAAACCAATAGAATTGAACAGGGAGTTGATAAAATGGTGAACTATATTCTGTGGGTAATATATATAACAAGAAAATCAATATATTTTCAAAGTTTTACTACAAATATAAGTAAAACACATTCGAAACCAACTCGGTGTGCATTTCCATGCAAACTTCAACTCAACAACCGTTTTCATGCATTTTCCAACTCGACCCAATAATTTACACAATTGTACATTCATCGAACGCGCCCCATATGGAACAGCTGTTGTTTATTTTGATTTAAAACTCAAATTGATTTTTTAACTTAAATGTACAGATGTTAGCCAGAAATTATATTTACAACTTTGTTTGCAATATGCATTCTGATGAATAAACATTCTTGAACACATCCGATTGAATAATAGATATCATCCTATGGAACACATCTATTCTAAAGCACATATAGATATCTCTGTCATTTACAGGCCGACTCCACTAGATATCTGTATCGCCAACTAAATCTCTGACATCTATATCTGTGAAATGTCTTCTCTCTTTGCTGGGCAGTTCATGTCTTGACATTTCATTCATGCAAAAGACTCTGACTTGGAAGTATCTCTGGAAATCGTCAAATAGTAGATACTTCTTCCTCAAGCTTTTGAGAATATCTTATTTTGCATTGTTTGTTTATGTTGTGAAAAATTAGAAATAAATAACTTTTGTTTTTTTGCCTTTATCTCCTCTGTGTTATTAAAAAAGTTGAATTTTTTTTTTATTTCGTTCTCGAAAAAAAAATTATTTTGGCTCCAAACAAAACCTGCCGGCATGAGAATCAAAAAATAATGAGATGAAATGTCAGCTGCAGACAAAAAAGCAACAAAAACAAAACATCTGTCAAATTCATGTCAGACATCTATATCAAGACAAAACCTCTGACATAGATCGCTGACATCATGTCATAAGATGAGATATCGCGACTCCATTGGAGATTTCATGTCATGATTGGACCGCATGACATAAATTATGTCCTGTGGAGTCGGCCTGTTATGTATATATTTGTTCTTTTCTTGCTTTTTTCAAATCTTTTGGCTCAACGTTCGTTTTGGCATTACTCCGCGCGTTAAGCTGACGACTAGACATATCAATTTTTCGTAGAGCAATAAAATACTTTTGTAGTAAACGATTTTTATTTTACTTTTTATTCAACACGTTATCAGCACGAAAAAAAAGGAAATTGCATTACTTTACCAAGATGGACAAGAGTATAAATTTACACAAATTCAATGGAAAAGATTATTCGCTTTGGAAGTTTCAGGTCTTGGTATATCTGCGTGCCCATGATTTGGAAGACGTTCTGGATGAATCCAAAAAGCCAACAGAGCAGGCGGCTCTTGCTATTTGGGTTCAGAATGATAAAAAGGCACAACTAATAATCACTTCTTCCATGGACTTCAACCAGCTGAAGTTTTTGGTGACAAGTGAATCTGCAGCCAAGATGTGGACAAAACTTTCATCTATCTACGAGCAGAAATCTGGTGTTTCACTGAATGCGTTGCAGCAAAAGTTCTATGAATATCGAAAGCCAGACGATGACAATATGGCCAGCCACATATCAGCCATAGAACAAATCTCCAAACAGCTTGAGGAAATGGGTGCTCCGATGGCAGAGTCTGCCATAATTACAAAAATCATCTGCAGTCTTCCATCACCTTTCAAGCATTTTAGATCAGCGTGGGATTCAGTAGCCCAATCGGAGCAAACTTTGCAAAACTTAACCCAGCGACTTATGAAAGAGGAGATGCTTCTTTTTGAAAAACCTGATGAATTCTCCACAGACAACCAGGCACTGATACACCACAGCAAGAAAAAGATGACAGTAGGAGATAAGAAAAAGAATTCAACTTGTGGTTTCTGCAGAAAGCGTGGACATTGGTGGAAAGAATGTCGCTCTCGACTGGCACAACAGAAAGACAGCAATCAAGGCACATCGTCCTCGGCTTTAATGGCACACTTCACAGATGGAAAGAGCACATTCTGGTACACTGACTCTGGAGCATCAAGCCACATGTGTTTCCAAAGAAGCGCCTTTAGTAGTTTCCGAACTGTTGATGAACGACAGTATCCAGTATGTCTAGGAAACATGGAGATGGTGTATGCTCATGGAATCGGTGATGTAAAAATAAAGGCAAACGTTTCGGGTAAGGTTCTTTTCCACACACTTACTGATGTGCTTTTTGTTCCCGGTATGGGATTCAATTTATTTAGCGTCAGCTCGGCTGACTCTCATGGTGCTAGTACAAGTTTCAAGAATGGCCGTGCAGAAGTTAAGAGAAAAGGCCGTACTATTTTGCTTGGTAAACGTTCGAAAGATTCCCAGTTGTATAAGCTGAGTCTAAGCGTTGTTGAACCAGATACTGCGAATGTTTCAACCGCACCAAATATTGAAAGATGGCACAAACGACTTGGACATCTGAGCGTCGATACAATCTTGCAATACAATCTGAACAAACAACTTTGTATGACCGGAATTGAGAAATTTTTCTGCAGAGGATGCGTTTTGGGAAAATCTCATCAACAGATTTTTGTGAAAGATCCAAAATCAAGAAAAACTGAACCAGGTCACCTGGTCCATGCGGATCTCTGTGGGCCAATGCAGGCTTCTTCACTAGGAGGTTCCAAATATTTTTTGCTCATCAAAGATGATTTTTCGAACTACAGCCAGGTCTATTTCTTGCAAGACAAATCTGAAACCGCATCAAAGTTTGAAGAGTTCTTAATCAAAGCACGTGCTAGCTCCATTACAGTAAAAGCCGTAAGGACTGACAATGGTTCAGAGTATATATGTAAGGCTTTCAAAGATATTTTGACAAAACATTGCGTTCATCATGAGACTTCAACACCATACACCCCGCAGCAGAATGGCTTTGTTGAACGACAAAATCGTACAATAAAGGAGACAGCGCTATCAATGCTTTACGATTGTGGTGCTCCACTAATACTTTGGGCTGAGGCTGTCAACACAGCAGTGCAACTTCGAAATTGGAAATCGCCTTTCGAGTTATGGAAGAATGCACCTCCTAGCTACAATTATCTTTATACTTTTGGATGCAGTGCATACTATCACATACCCAAAGAACATCGTAGAGGTTTGGATGCAAAGAGTAAGCACGCTGCTTTCGTTGGCTACAATCTCGAAACTAAAGGCTACAGATTGTACAATGGAACTAAAATTGTTAATACGAGAGATGTTAACTTTGATGAAGAGAAGTCATTCTTCCAATCTTCAAATACAAACTTGAATGCATCATCGAATAATGACATATGTGTACTACCATTAAATATTTTTGAAAATAAATCTGAAAGCCGTTTGAAGAGCATGTCATATTTCCGTTGGATGAAGAAATTTGCGCTGAAGATAGTCCCATATCAACTGCCACGAATGATGAACGCTACCCATTGAGGAATAGAATCACAGCCAACATGTGTGCTATAGCTGCTGTTGAAGGAAGTCCAACATATGATGAGGCTATATCAGGTAGTGAAAAATTTCATTGGAAAAGCGCTATGAATGAAGAACTAGACTCACTCCGAGAAACTGGCACATATGAAGTACTTGAACGTCAACCCTGGATGAAGCCAATTCGAAGTAAATGGATTCTCAAAAGAAAAATTGATGCAGAAGGTTTACTAAGCCGTTTCAAGGCGAGACTAGTGGTACAGGGATGCTCCCAAAAACCAGGAATTGATTTCAAGGAAACCTTCGCACCGGTGATAAGATTTGATTCTTTGCGAGTTTTGTTGTCGATTGCAGCTTCTAAGAATCTCTTTATGAGACAATTTGATATACAAACTGCTTTCTTGTATGGAGAATTGCAAGATGAAATTTATGTAGCTCCGCCACCAGATGTAGAACAGCACAATAAAATTTGGAAGTTAAAAAAAAGTTTGTACGGCCTCAGACAGGCTCCGCGAGTCTGGAATGCAAAATTTAAAGAAACTCTCAATAGGTTTAATCTTCAACAATGCCAAGCAGACCCATGCGTTTATTTAATGAACGAAACAGACGTTTTGATTCTTGCGCTATATGTTGACGACGGGCTGGTATTCTCATCAAGCAAAATCATTCTGAATAATCTGTTGCAACATTTAAAAATAGAATACAAAGTCAAAGATTTTGAGGCATCATACTTTCTCGGACTTCATATTATTTCTACGGAATCGAAACTCATCATCAATCAGAGGCAATATTGTGAACGTATCATTCAAAACTTTAACATGGATTCTTCGTCACCTTTAAGTATACCTGCTGATCCAAACATCAAATTTGAACGAACAAAAGAAGAAAACATTCCAACATTTCCATTTCGAGAGGCCATAGGAGGCCTTATGTACCTTGCGGTTGCAACTCGACCAGATATCGCATATGCGGTTAATGTTCTTAGTCAATATCTGGATAAACCATCTGCTGCACACGTCACAGGTGTGAAAAGAATCTTTAAGTATCTAAAAGGGTCTTCGGATTTTGGAATCGAATACTCCAAAGTTGCTGGATCTTCTATTGGGATCAAACAACAAGATGTGTTAACAATGCGGGAAGGTGATGAATAAACATTCTTGAACACATCCGATTGAATAATAGATATCATCCTATGGAACACATCTATTGTAAAGCACATATAGATATCTCTGTCATTTATGTATATATTTGTTCTTTTCTTGCTTTTTTCAAATCTTTTGGCTCAACGTTCGTTTTGGCATTACTCCGCGCGTTAAGCTGACGACTAGACATATCAATTTTTCGTAGAGCAATAAAATACTTTTGTAGTAAACGATTTTTATTTTACTTTTTATTCAACACATTCAATTTTTTCTATTTTCAAGTGCACATTTGCCTTTTATATTTTGTGTGTGACAGAAGATTTTGAAATTTTGACATCAATGATTTGACAAATAATGTAGGGACACCAACTTTAAGAAGAAAAATTAAAAGTGAATATAGCGTTTTATTGGTACTCGAATACTATGTTAGGGATAGATTAAAAATAAAACGAGGCTTAAATAAATTTTGTATTTTGATTGATCAAATACACAATTCGTATGAACCATAAATATGTGGAACACAGAAATCGTGTTTCAATAGAAATTTATGTAGAATCTGAGAATATCAGAAATTACTACAATGTATGTAGATATACACACAAACCGTGTGATCTTATCTTAAATCTTTCAATTATAGACAGATGTCTATGTGTGCGTGTGTACGTACCTTTTCAATAAAACTTACCTATAACAGAAACCTGAAAATTGGGAATGGAGAAATGATTATACATACAGTTTTTTGTATTAAGTTTTATTTTAATGAAAAACAGATATATTCCTTAGGCAAATAATTTGATATTATACTATTACTCAATAGTTACATTCCTCCTTACAAATATTTTCTATTCTAAAACGTATCAAAATGATTCTCCGCTATGGGCGCTCAACGATTTTCAGCGCCTTGCCATCACAAACAAAATATAATTCGTCGCTGTGCGAGAAATTTTACCTAAATAGCATCACTTCACTTGTGTTGAAAATGAGCCAAAATCTACTTGTGAAATGATATCGAGTTACATACATAGTAGGCCAACAAGACAAATTTGTAGTAGCACAAAATTATACAAAAATGGAATCCCTACACACCGACTCCACTAGACATCTCTATCTCCTACTCAATTTCTGACATCTCGGTGTCTTCATTTCCTCATTTCTTTGCTAGCCAAATTATATCAAGATATTTCATTTCTTTTCACTACTTCATCACGGGAGGTCGGCAGCATACATTTTACGGTTGTGTTTTAAATTATTTGCAAATCCACAAAAAACACATAGCTTACTAATTGAGTAAAAATTGCCTACGGAACTTAAAGGTCAAACCTCTCGTGAAGGAAAAAATGTCACATGAGAGAATAAGCAACGAAAAAAACATCTGTCAAATTTCATATCAGACATCTACATCAAGACAAAACCTCTAACATAGATCACATCATCACTCTTTTCGAACTACTTGGTGCAAGAGAGATATAAAATTCGAAAAAATGAAATGGAAAATAAACTGCCCATTGAGTCGCGGGCAAAATGTTTGGCGATACATTTTTGACATTTCTTTTTTATTCATTCGTTATTTTGAAAATTCTTTTCATTTGAATATGTCGTGCTCGAGTTCACATGTATACCTTTAAAGTTGAAAGGGCCACATAGAATGTATGAGATCTCAAACAACGAAATTTGAATTAAAGAAAGTTGTCAAATTAGAGTCATGACTTAAGAGTCCAGGTGTAATAGTGTTCGACTCAAAGGATGAAATTTCAAAAGAGAATTCAGATGAGTCACGACTCATGAGTCAACGTGTAATAGCAGACTTACTAAGGATACAGTTTCGGCTATTTGACACATATTATTATTTTTATTTCAAAGCGATATTTTGCTTATTTCTCTGACAGGTTTTGACGTTTAATTTGATTTAAAATAAAACGAAAGTCAGTTTGAAACTAAGAATAGCGTTTTATTGCGATTCCGATTACTAAGCTTACCTAAGTTTAGCGCCTTATATAAAGACATATTGCTAATTTGCCATTTCATGCATAAATAATTGTTTTGGCTTTAACCTAAAACTTGCATCCATATACGTGGAGTAAGTTCGTGTAATGTGGAGTACCCTTATTGTTTTCGGCTATATTTTTTAAACTTTAGCTTTTTTTGAAGTGATAAGAAGGCGTTTTCGTTAATTGAAACATTGGCAACAGCATATACTTACCCTTGTTCTTAGTTTTCCTTAAATTAATTAAATATTTACAAAAGTGTGACAGAAATAGTGCTCCGCATTATCAGAAAATGACATTAGTATAGATTTTTCCTATTTCATGAATGAATTAGATACAAGAGTTTAAAAAAAAAATCGATTTCTATTTCAATATATACAACCTTGTTTTTGGAGCGTTATATGTTAGGAAGCAAGCATTACAGCCATTACTTTTTTTTTTTTTTTGGCAAGAAGTGCCTTTTTTTATCCCAGCGTGGTCCCACTTTCTTACTTAAATTCCCTTTTTAGGCATTTTTAGATGAATCTATAATATTTGCATAAGATAAGACCTCTACACAAAGTTTACCCGCCTGTGCCTACTCCACATTAGCCGACAGGTATATAAAGTTAAAAAAATCTAATTTATTTCTACAAAATAAAGCAAAACAGTAAAAAAAACAGACGAAATATGATCCTCAATTAAAGTTCAATGTTTTGTCTCACGCGCTGATATTTTAATTATGTTGACTGGCCAATTTTTAGTTTTCCCTCTGAAAACTTTCTGGTCGGTCGACACTCATTGTTTAACCGTAGCATTGAACACTTGTATCCGTTAATCAAATAAAAAATTGTTATTATTAAAATTTATTAGTTACTTGTTTTAATTTGTAAGAACATTTGCCGACAGGACACACTAAAAGAGTTTAGTAGCCTGTAATAAATAAGAAACAATAAAGTGAACTTGTGCTAAAAAAGGCGAAGTGAGTCAAAAAAAGTTTAAAAATATAAAAATATTTAATTCAATTAAAAGGAAATAAAAAGAAAATTTATAAAAAAATGCCTTCCATCAACGAATTGACTATACTTGTCTCCTAAAAATTGTCAGTACGGGGAAGATAGGATGTTTGCCTTTCATTCGCACTATTTTCTTTTTTAATAAGTCTTTTTTGAAAGCTCTTTTAGAGTTGACTACTGCGAATAATGAAATGGCAAACATTTAAAAAAAAGTGTTGAGGGTTACCTTCGTTTAATATTGAAATTCTTTTTTTATTTATAAAAATTAAATAATATTATCTTTGCCACACCACTAAGAGGTAAGATAAAAGGCTCGTTTTTGAAGGGTATCCCCAGTAGGCCAAATCCCTTTTAAATAAATAACAAGTGGAAAATAAACATGTATTCTTACATATTAATGTAACAAAAAATAAAATTAACAATCATAACATAAAACAATATCACAAAAATACACGAAGTATCAATAAACCGACCACACGGAACAAAAAACTACGACAATAATCATTTTCTCTGCAGAAAAGAGCTTATACTTTTATAACTGCATTTAAACGGATTTCCCGCACAGTGCAAGGCAAAATGTTCAACACCAAGTAAACACTTTCTGCTTAAGAACTTTTTAAAGCCCTAAAAAGAAAAGCTCTTGAACAGCAACCATAGGAAGAACGACGATGCAAGTTACCTACATTGCTAAGGCCACACTGCATATCATAAATATAACATGAGGGTTGAAATGCCATAGACATAGACTATACTCAGTCCACACTCACTACTCAGATGTGTGGCAGAATAGTCGTATGGGAGTTGTGTCAGATTAAATGAGAAATTCAGTGGCGGGTAGTAACAATTTTGTTTCGACTTTTTTCAAGTCAGTATAGTGTGATAAATGGGCGAGCTACTGCTCGCTATTTTCATCAGCTACAGGGTGGCTGATGAAAGCCGCTACCAAAAAAAATGTAATAACTTTTTTTCTATTTAATGAATCTAGTTAATTTTTTTCTCATTTTGCAGATTGATTTTTGGATTTAACAAAAATGGATAACTGAGACATTGAACAAGAATTTGGATTGTCCGACGGGATTCCGTAGTTTCGGTTCAAAGAGAGTATAGGCGCACGTTTGGTGGCAATCCTCCGAGCAGATGGACCATAATGAGATTTGTTAATAATTTTGCCGAGCATGAGACAGTCGAAAGAAGACCTCAACATCGAAACCGTTCAGTTCGGACGGAATAAACACTCGCTGCTAAGCCGACAGGCATTGTAGTCAATTATGCAAAATGATACTTATTCCCATATCATTTTTCATCATTCAAATGGCCAACAAACTGAACGCAACAGATTTGCCGATTCGCTTGGAATTTAGCGAGAAGACGATTCAAATCAACATCAATAAACAAAATAGTCGAATACCTAATGAGTGCTTCCAACCCACAGACACTCCATGAGAGTATCGTTTAAAATCCATTATTTTTAAAACTAATAAAGCTATATTTAAAAAAATTGGATGAGCTTTAACATGAATAAATGAAAAATGAATTCCATACACTGAAAAAAAGTTATTGAAGTTTCTTAATGTAGCAATTACCTCCATTATGAAATTCGTATTTGTAGTCGAATCGTATCGTATTTGAAAAGCAAATTATGAAAGTAGTATGTTGTATATATACGAATCTAGTTAAATGCAACGTTTATCAACGCAGTTTTAAATGTCAAATTCCAAAAGAAAAAAATTAGTTTTATGTTCATAAGAAGTATATTTTCATGTAAATAATAAATAAAAACTAAATAACCGAGATTAAATTGAAAAAATTGAATTAAACTTTTTTTAACCTTTTCGGATTGTAGAAAAATAAGAAACCGTTCATGAAAAATAAAGAGAAAGACCGAGTTAAGTACACTTTAGTTTAATTCATCAAGCTTACTCTCTGAAAGTAAAATATCGACTGGTAAATCATTTAAGAAAACATTTACATAAAAGAGTAGATACCTACTTTGGACGCAGCGACTTAAGATAACGAATATGCTTTGGAATCGCTGGCGCACCGAGTATTTGCAGCTGCTTCGATCTTTTAACCTCAACCAAGGATACTTTTCATCGCAACTCAAGTCAAATGATGTAGTGCTTGTATTTGACTCTGCAAAACCCCGGATTACTTGGAGGCTAGCAAATATAGAAAAAGTTATTATTGGACGTGATGGCCTTGTTCGAGCTTGTGAAATTCGGTATGCTGACGGAGTTAACTCCATTCCCCCGCGCCGAAGATGTTAAAAATTAATTGACGAATTTTCTTATTTACCCTATTGTTACAACTATTCTATTATTATTCTATTACTTTATTATGTTTTAATTAGGTACCTGTATATCTGAAGAAGAATTCGAATTATTTTGTAAGTTGACTTGACCACCATGGCCATGTATAAATTGTGCAGGTGTAAGTGGTGATATGTCCAAAGGATCACTGCTTACATAAGTAAGAGGGCGAAGATTTACCATTCCCTCAGCTTCTGCAATCGCAGTCCGTAATTGCTCAAACGTCAACTTTGTCTTACCAATCACGACATTAAGAACGTTTTTGATGGTTCTGATAAGACGCTCCCAAAATCCCCCCCACCAAGGGGCTCGTTCTACAATAAACTTCCAACGTATTAGTTTGTTGGATAGGAAATTCTGAATGCGCTCATTGTCTGGTATTTGACTGGTTTCACCGAGTTCCAATGCTGCTCTATGAAATGTTTTGGCATTGTCGGAATAAATTGTTGTTGGAGCACCCCTATGTGCTATGAAACGCCTCATTCCCATTATACAGCTTTCGGTTGTCAAGTTTGTAACCATTTCTAAATGCACAGCTCGGATGGCGGCACATGTAAAAAACATCACATAGCTTTTGTACATTTGGTTTGATGAGCCTTCCAAATAAAAGAGAGGTCCAGCGAAGTCTATGTCCACACAGTCAAATGGCCGCGACAATGTGATGCGTTCAATTGGGAGTGGTCCAAATGGCTGTGATACGGGTTTACCAAAAAACTTCTGGCAAATAACACATCTCTTGATTCTGCTTTTGATGAGTAATCGCCCCTTTAAAATCCAGAATCTCTCTCTCAGCTCGCAAAGCACAACGTTAATACCACCATGAGATGTTTTTCTATGACAATCATTGACAATAAGCGTGACAAGGTATGAGTTGGACGGAAGGATTATGGGGTGTTTCTGGTTTAGTGGAGCGTCTAAGGATTGAAGGCGACCCCTTAGTTGCACAAAACCATCTTTGTCCAGAAAAGGAAATAGTTGCGCAATCTTAGATGATTTCGGTACAAGCTTTTCTTTCTGTAAATAGAAAATTTCGTTAGAAAACGTTAATGTTTGTAAGTACCTAAGCCAATATTTTTTAGCGGCTTCAAATTCAGATGCAGAGATCTCAGCAAATACAAGCTCCGATGAAACTTCGTTTTGGAAATCCTTTTTCTTCTTTTTTTTGAAGAGTTTTACGAAACGTAGAACAAAAGCTGTACGTCTCAGTAAACTATCCCAAGTACCAAAATTTGTAAACGACAACAAAGGTTCAGGAGTGGTTTCATTCGAAACAAGAATAGGTGACAACAGCGCCACAGGAGCTGAGCTTTGAAGAAAATTCTCGTTATCATCGTTAAAATTTGCTTCACCCTTGAGCCACATTGGTCCTAGAGCCCACATTAACGAGTTACGAAGGTGACAGGCTGGGGCCCAACCATGTAACTCGATTCTATAATAAAAATATTCGAATTCGCAAATTCTGGACACTATAATTCCTTTAATGACGCTTTAATATGCGATAATCGAACAGCTATAGTGGTGCCAGCTTGGTTTTTATGTACTTTCGTATAATCGGAACCACCTAACTCGAAATTTAATGTCAAAACAAAGCAAACATCAAATGTGTTTGCGAGTAGATCGTTCGAAAATCGCAAATTTGTTGAAAAATGCTTGGCATTACTGGCGCTCTATTCTGTTTTCGTACATAGTAACAATTAAAAGTAGAATCGCAAATAGGTTTCGAATAGAATCAAAATTAGAATCGAGTTACATAGTAGGGCCCCTGTAACTCTTCTGGTTAAAAGGTCTGCAGGGTTCTCTTTGCCCTTACAATGTTTCCAGTCTGTTTCTGACGTCAAATTGCGAATTTCGTTTACTCGGCTCTGAACATACGGTTTCCAATGCAGAACATCACCTTGGATCCATCTAAGAGCAATTTTTGAATCTGTCCACAGGAAAAATTTATGGACACAAACCTTAAGAGATCGCTTCAAATAGGAGCACAATCGAGCTGCTAGCAGTGCTGCTGTTAGCTCCAACTTCGGGAGAGAAAGCTCTTTTATATTATCGATCTTGAGTGGTGCGACTCTACTTTTTGCACACAGGAAAGAAACGTATTCTTGGCCATCGTTATCGTGACTTTTGATATAGGCTACTGTTCCATACGCCTTCGTGCTAGCACCTGCAAAGATATGAATGTGAACTAATTTTGATGACGAAAATGGTAGGGCTGCCCGTGGAATAGCATAATCGACTAATTTCTTTAAATCAGTACAAGCTCTTGAGTAAGACCTTCATCCCAGCCAAGTTTTGCTCGCCAGATTGCTTGGAAAAGAATTTTTAATCTTATCAAAACAGGTCCAAGCATGCCAAGAGGGTCATAAACCCTAGCAATCGTTTGAAGGACGTTTCACTTAGTACCCTTTATTAAATAGGAGTTGAGAAGATTCTCCAAAGAATCTAAAGGTACGGCAATTTCATCGCTCCGGACGAACCACGATAATCCTAAAACCTTTTGTTTAATAGGTGACTCACCTTGACAAAGAGCATTTCGAACTAGTTCACTGTTGGAATTCCATTTTCTCAGATTATACTTGCGTTATTCATCACCAACACCGCCTCCTCGCCGATTCGTTTTGCTTCTTCTTCGGTATCACAACTCCCTGCAAAGTCATCCATGTAAAAGCTGTCCAAGAGAAGGTTGCAAGTAGACTTGAATTGCCGTTCATTTTTCAAATGGAGGAGCAAGGTGGCTTTAGCAAGAATGGTCTGCAATTCACGCCAAAAGTGACCCTCTTCATCCTGTATTCGACAATGTCCTGCCTATTTTTGTTGGGTGCATACCATAGAAACTTGTGTGTATCCCGGTCCTTCTTGTTTAGCACTATTTGTAGAAACGCTTTTTCTACATCGGCCACGATACCAAAACGTCGAAGGCGGAAATTCAACAAAACCTTTAAGACATCTGGTAGGAGGTTGGCCCCTACGTGAAGAAGATCATTTAAAGATGGATTGTGTGCCGTTTGAGATGATGTATCGAACACGATTCGCATCTTTGTGGTCGTACTTTCTTCCTTATACACCGGTCGATGAGGCAAGTAGAAGATGCGACATAAGTTTGAGTCGTTGTCTTTTGGCACAGGTTCAGCAACGTCATCTGTGAGGAGTTTTTGGATACCCTCATCGTACTCTTAGTATTTTTCTGGATATCTTGACAATCGAGTGCGAAGTGATTCTAATCTTTTAAGAGCTTCTTGTTTGTTGCTTCTCAGTTGAACGTCAGGGTTTTTCCATGGCAAGGACCCTTCATATCGTTTACCATTCTTGGAGATACATTTAGATATAAGTTCATCAGCTAAGAACTCATTTTCTTCTTCTTCACCTCGAATTCCGATAGCTTCTAGCGACCAGAATGAAGTTAGTTTGAAGTCGGTCGTATCGATTGTCGGTAGATGTAGGGCTGTGCTACAAATAAAAGAAGAGCATGAATCTCTGTTTATACGAAATTCCTTACCAATAGAATGTGTGCCCTTAATCATCCAACCGAAAATTGTGTCCACTGCTCTTAATCCAGATGATATTCGTCTCTGCTTACCCGTTACCACCGACCAATAGAAGTTAGATGTCTGCATGGTAGAAGTCGGCCAACTGCAAATTCTCAAGAAATTCACACGATGCGTCAGGTATAGAAAGCACATCAATGCAAATTTCAGGCACAACCACGGCTTCCAATATAATGTTTTTGTTATTGAATTGGCTTTTTACATTGACATGCACTTTCTTGAATTTTTTGAATGGATTTTGTTCTTTACATCCAAATGGAACAAGGGACAAATTCACTTCACCCACACAGGAAAGGTTAAGCTTTCGTGCTAGATCTTCTCGAATATACGAATACTGACTGCCACCATCGATAATTAACCGTACTAGTAGCGATTTATTTTCTTTTGGGTCTACCACGATGCCGCGAGCTGTTTTTAAGAATGTATTCGAATCACTCATACAAGAATTATACGCGCACAGATTTGTTGCACTTTGCAAAACGTCTTTGGAACGAAGCTCTATCATAGGATCGGGAATTATAGCTGTAGAATTACCGGCACAGAGGTTTACCGCATTTTGATTGTTCGGTTTATCTCGCACGGTCGTTGATGACGAAGAGTTAATTTGATACACGTATGATGGGTCGCACAGCGAGGTTAAATGTTTGCCTTTGCATTTGGAACAAGAAAGCCATTTTGCACTTCTACACTTTCTAGAAGAGTGCCCTCGGTTGGCACAGCGGAAACATCGACCACTCTTTCTTAAAATGTCCTTTTTCTCTGTTAATGACATCTTGATATCGCAATCTTTAGTTGTATGCCTATCAGTTTCACAAAAGGCACAAACCTTCTATCGTTCACTGAAATCAAACTTGTTGCAGTTGTATGAGACAAAGATGAATGCTTGAAACTAGAAGTAGAGATGGAGGAGGCAACTGTACCTCTTTCCAATGATTCCACCTCTCTTTTCAAATAACGCATTATTTCTTTTACCTGTTTATCACCGATTTCCAAAGACGACGTTGAGCTTCTGTCATCGTCTTCATTAGTTATTTCTGCAGTATTGTTGTCTTTTTCTGCTGACCTATAATAGTCAATTCGTAACTCAGAGGGAAAACAACGGAGCAATATTGGTTTCAACATGATGTAATAATGTTGAGTAGGTACTTGTAAAGCAGTAAGTGTGCGACAACACGATGTAACTGAATTATACAAATTGCGGAGGCCAACAACATCTTTGTTGTACGGGGCGAAGAGCAAGCAATTGCTGCACATTTTTTATCGACTAAACGTTTGACGTCGCCAAATTATTCCTGCAAGAGGAAGATGGCAGCTTCATAGCACATACCTGAAGCAGTAAATCCTGCTATTATCTTTTTCGCGCTTCCTAATAACACTGACTCTAAATAACAGAATTTATCGGAAGAGGTGAGATTGCCGTTTTCATGAACTGCCGTTCTAAACTGCTCCCAAAACGGTAGCCAATCTTGGTAATTACCATCGAATTTCCTTAGCTGTAATTTAGGCAGCTTAATTGAAAATTTATTACCAGTTCCATTGAGTGTAGAAGACATGTTAAGAGATGATCGTTCTGGATTTGATGTAGGAGGGTTTAGCTTGTATTGAACCTTTTGCAGACGATATTTTAATCGGGATAGAATACCTATCGCAGCATCTTGATACTCGTTTATTTTTTTCATCTCTTTGTCCAGGTCGTCTGTCTTGAGAAGGCCTTTATTTTGGACTTCCTGATTCTTTAGGTTGAGACTTTCATGAACCGCCGTCAGCCTTTGGATATATTGGACGACGTTTTTCTCAATTTCGTCCAAGTCGTTTGTAGAGTTAAGTTTCTTCACTGTCAAGAAACTCAGCAGCACTCTTGATAGTTTTTGTTACCTGTCCTCTGTATGCCGACCGGGCAGATAATTCTAATGCCATTTTTGACAAATCGCGAACTTTGCACTTTTACGTTAAAGAAGAGAATTCTAATTTCAATTATAATATAATTAAACTCTGTTGGCCTTTCTCCCGGGTTTTGGCACCATGTAGAAAAATAAGAAACCGTTCATGAAAAATAAAGAGAAAGACCGAGTTAAGTACACTTTAGTTTAATTCATCAAGCTTACTCTCTGAAAGTACAATATCGACTGGTAAATCATGTAAGAAAACATTTACATAAAAGAGTAAATAATTCCAACATAATAAAGTAATAGAATAATAATAGAATAGTTGTAACAATAAGGTAAATAAGAAAATTCGTCAATTAATTTTTAACACGGATAAAGCACTCTAAAACATTTTGGAACATATATTCCTTTTGCAGGCCACTCTTTCCGTGCCCTCTAGCTACCTCGAAATTTTGTTGGAGAGCAGACACAAGTGCCTCAAGCTGGTTTTTGTTGGTGAATTTCCTTTAAATTATAGATTAAGATATGTAAAGAATTCTCCTAATAAATTAAAAATAAATGAAACCTTACATTTGTTTTGCTTCCATCACTAAGATTTAATTTTTTGTTTAAATGAAAACGAAACTCTCAGGCAGTCGTGAGCAAAATTGTAAACGTCACAAAAACGAATTAAATACAAGTATCGGCGAATTTCATAATAAGGAAAAAAAACAGCGACTTGTATGCGATGATATACGATAGGTACTGTTTTTATTTCAAATTTTGAAATTTGACCCCTACCTAATACGATTTTAACTGAGATAATTGAAGAAAAGCGATTTTCATAATCACGATGTACCCACTCTGTACGACTCTAAATACGAATTTCATAATTGAGGTGTGTTACCGATATTGAATTTCACGAATATTAAAATCAGATTCTCGGTTCGACTAAAAGAAAGTTACGAAAGATCGTAATTCTGAAATACTCCTCGAAGTATGCAGTGGAAGTAGAAGTAAACTCGAGGTAGATAAAAGGCCTGTAGGGTGGAAAGAATTGTTAAGAACCTTAACATAGTTTTCACAGAGTTTCTGAGATGACACTTGGGAGAAGTGATTCATCCGCGTTGGGTTTGAGAGTCTTGAAATGGGGATTCGTGTATTGGTGGGTTAGAGGGACACCAACGGAATTGGAGCTTTGCTGAATGTTCATTAATATAGAATATAGACAGTCCGCAGGTTCGCTATAGGAATTTTAAAGTCTTTTCTTATATAGCACTCTAGAAGACAAAAGACAAAAAGAAGATTCGAACCGCTAAAAACAAAAGGCCATAACCTTCACGTAAGGTCATTTTCAGAAAAACTTAAAGTCCAAGTGAAAAAAAAAAAATTGTGTCCAACAATAATTATCTACATTATTATTAAAGTAATATTAGTGAATAATTAACAAAAAAAAAAACAGAAAAGGGACAAAACATTTATTGATCAAGGTAAATCTTTTAATTCTTTTCCTATATATATGTAGATATAGCCATACATATAGATATATGTATTTACGTATATATGTAGGTACGGTTATAAATTATCAGCCCTATCGAGGTATTCGTTCGGAGAATTTAAGAAACGAAAGTGAATTCCGATCGGAAAACAGATTTCTTTCTAGGTATCCATTGCGGAACTAAATAAAATGAAGCAAACAATCGCGTTCGTTTTAATATTTTCCTTACAAATTTGTAGTTTAAATTTCCGAATAGATTCCGCGATGATTTTTCATCGGACAACTTCTGAAGAAATTCAACGCGTAGCTGTCAAAAAATGTTGCCTAATCGCACTGCACCGCTGAGCAAAGGAATGCGATGTATTTTGTCGGAAGATTTATACGAAATGCTTATCGGAACGGATACCTCGATAGAAAATTCTCCGATTTCGAACAAATCGGAGAAAATTTTCTTCCGAACGGATACCTCGATAGGGCTGTATATATATAGAGAGATATACGTAAAAAAAAAATTAAAAGAATAAACTTTAAATATCAGGTCCTTCAAAAAGTTCAACAGGGGATCGTAAAAAAGCCACGGAATTAACCATAAGGTCATAGCATAGCATAACGTGACCAAGTGGAATCACTACTCAGCTCATTGGAATCAAGGAAGGCTGGTAGCCAAGTCTGCTATTACACGATGAATCTAGATGCATGCGACATCTTCAAATTCTTCTTTGTTATCCTATCCTGTTTCTCAAGTGCTATTACACGATGAAACCAGATTCAGGAATCTATTTTGACAGTTCTCTTTTATTTATTTTTCGTTGTTTGACTTGTAGGTTTGCTTATGAGACTTTTCAAATTCAAATGATTTCAGTTTTCTTTGAAATCAATTAAAAAAATATTTAATTTTGATTTGTTTTTATTTATTGATGAAGAATATGAATTTTGTAATACAAATTAGTATAAAAAACATTTATAATGTTAAGATGCATCAAAGTTTCCTTCTCGAAGAACGAAACCATATGAAAGAGAACAGTAAAAAAGCGGACAAGAGCAAAGACAAACGTCAAATTGTCGCACGGAAAATTTTACCCGTGCGACACAGGTCGATTTTCTTGCGTCTCATGTTTTCGAATTTTGTCTCTCTTTTGCACTTATGTTGTTCGAAGTGTCGCATGCATCTAGATTCATCGTGTAATAGCAGACCAAGCTAGTAGGTATTAGGACGATAAAACGTGGGAACCTTTAGTTATAATCGTAACAGTGTAAAGGCCCAACTATAATAGGCATAAGCAAACATAAGCTTATGTCAAAAACCCAACGAAAATTCATTTATGTTTGTGAAATTACGGCGCATACCCATAATGAAATTTTGCTCACGTATCTACATGTCACAATAATATTCGCAGCTGTGTAATTTGGTTGATTTTTTGATTCAAGGAGTTCAATACCAAATTAATTTGTTTTATTTTGATTCTTTTTTCTTTTATTAACTATTTAATTTTATTTTAAGCAAGAACTCGTCACAACAATCACAATACACAATAGAATCAGAAACAGAATGATAAATTCACGTGCACACTGTCTCTTTGTGTGCTAACCCCACAGGAGATTTTTCTCTCCAACTAAATGTGAGATATCTGATATATTTGATATCAGAAGATTTTGTCTTTTTTGTATGGGCATAGTTGGATATTTTCTGTCTTGACAAACATTCTGAGAGAAATTATCTCCAGTGGAGTTGGGCTGTGCGTATTTGATCAAAGCTGTCACTGTCAGATTTTACTTATGCGGCGAGCGACTGGGATCGCTCTTTCTTATGTTTGCTTAGGTATACGAAACTGAGAAAAATTGAACGAAACGGAGCTGGACTCCATTATGTTCACTCGCATTGAGTTTCTTTGTATTCGCACGTTTACTTATTCACGCATATGCTAGCTTATGCCTATTATAGTTGGGCCTTTAATCGCACAAATCGAAAGTTCACCCAATCCAAAGAAAGTTCATTCATTTGCGAAAGCTAATTAAATTTTGAAATTCGAAAGAATAGAATTAAATGTCATTTTTGTGTCGTTTGAATTTTCCTGTCGAGTAAGAAACAAAACATGTAAGTTTCTCATTATTTCATGGAAAATAAATTACTTTTATTAATTTTGTTGTTGTTTTATGTTTAAAGGTCGCATTCCAACTAGACAAACCGCGAACAAAAGGGAAAATAAATTAAAATAATGGAAGAAAAACCCGAAGGTATCAATGGGTTTGAAGTATCCGCTATCCTTCTCCTCTGAACTTCTTCAGCACCATCTTCATTTATAAAAAACACAAATGCCATATTTTCATTTTTTATTTAATTATTTTATGTTTCTATCAAAAATAAATAAATTATTAAACAATAAACAAAACAATTACAAATAAAAAGATTTCACTTTTTGGTTTTGACATTTCAAAAACACTTCTCTTTTGTGTTTGATCTTTAGTGTGACCAAGTGTGTACGAAAAAATTAAAAATTTAGAACGAGTCATGAACAACTTATATTTTTTAAGAATAGTTTCAAAACAACTGAGTTGACACAAAACATGTAATGAATATGTATTTATTTATGGTTAAACATTACTTTATAATGAAAAAAAGTATTATTTATTTTGTTTCATGATTCTTTATCCAACATCTATAAAATGTTTAGAAACAAAAAAAATGTAAAACGGTCATACTAATTCAAATAGAAACAAAGTAAATGTCAAACAGCTGATACTGAAAATGAATCTTTTTCAAGTTCATTTTATGCTATCTTTCGCAAATGAATGTTATTCGATCGAATCTCAAAATTAAGAAAGTTCATTCGAACGAATAGACTAGGTCTGTTCTAATTGTGTGAAATTCGCCGAAAATCAACGAAAAACTGCGAAAAGCTGTTCCAAGTTACACATTCTTCGTAGTTTTTCACAGAAGAGACAGCTCTTGAGAGAGCAAAAAATTTCCCCACCCTGTGAATTTCAGCCACAAAAATTTCTGTGCACAGAAAATTGAAGACTGTCAAATCCAAAAAAAAGCATTTGAATTTTAGTTCTGCCGTTAAAATAAACGAATTTTTTAAAATTGAATTTTAGATTCTAGTTTTGACTATGGAAAACACCAGTATTGAGTTCCAATTCCAGTCGTCAGACTCTCTTGAGCACTCTATTCGTAACAATTTTAACAAATCCATTTTTCAATTAATTTTAAACAATTAGAAACTTTTCAAGCTCTTTCGAATCGAATTTGTTGAAATGATTTTTTGTTTAAATTTTTGACGTTTCGTAGATTCTGTGATTTTCTGTGAAATGTTGTTCCACTTCGTTGTGCATAGTTTCTCTCTCGCTGAGAGAATTTTACCCCCACTCCTCAAAAAAATGTGTGCTGTGAATTTCTGTGCACAAAACACTTGTCACAGACCTACTATTCATGAGAATGTCAAAATAAGCACCAATGAGAAACTTAAATGTTTTGTTTCTTATTTGACAGGAAAATTCAAACGACACAAAAATGACATTTAATTCTATTCTTTCGAATGTCAAAATTGAATTAGCTTTCGCAAATGAATAAACTTTCTATGGATTAGGTGAACTTTCGATTTGTGCGATTAACATTCTAATCGCCGAGTCTCAAAATTGAGTTTCAACGAATTCGACTCACTTTCGAACGAAAGAGAATGTCAAAATAAGCACCAATAGCTGACAGGTTTAAACATGCGAAACTGTTCGGCGCAGGCAAATACAAATTGGCTATGAAATCAACGAACACAACCTCACAATTATACGCTTTACTCAAAACTAAAACTGACAAAATGGAACATTCTCACCTGGTTTACATAATAGATTGTAAAGGAAATCCAAACGATGAAATAAAAATACTTCAAAGAGAAGACAACTAGACCAAGAGGTTCATCATCGAAACTCTTCACATACTTAACACAAACAACACAATGGTGCTTATTATGACATTCTCTTTCGTTCGAAAATGATTCGAATTCGTTGAAACTTAATTTTGAGACTCGGCGATTAGAATGTTAATCGAACAAATCGAAAGTTCACCAAATCTATAGAAAGTTCATTTATTTGCTCAATTTTGACATTCGAAAGAATAGAATTAAATGTCATTTTTGTTTCGTTTGAATTTTTCTGTCGAGTAAGAAACAAAACATGTAAGTTTTTAATTATTTCATAGAAAATAAATTACTTTTATTAATTTTGATGTTGTTTAATGTTTAAAGGTCGCATTCCAACTGCATAAACCGTGAACAAAAGGGAAAATTAATTAAAATAATGGAAGAAAAACTCGGAGGTAGCAATGGGTTTGAAGCATCCACTATCCTTTTACTCTGAACTTCTTTAGCACCATTTTTATTTATAAACAACATAAATGCCATTTTTTCATTGTTATTTAATTATTTTATGTTTTTATCAAACAAATTTAAATTATTAAACAATAAACTAAACAAATACAAATAAAAAGATTTCACTTTTTGGTTTTGACATTTCAAAAACACCTCTCTTTTGTGTTTGATCTTTAGTGTGACCAAGTGTGTACGAAAAAAATAAAAATTTAGAACGAGTCATGAACAACTTATTTTTTTTAAGAATAGTTTCAAAACAACTGAGTTGACACAAAACATGTAATGAATATTTATTTATTTATGGTTAAACATTACTTTATAATGAAAAAAAGTATTATTTATTTTGTTTCATGATTCTTTATCCAACATCTATAAAATGTTTAAAAACAAAAAAAAAATGTAAAACGGTCATACTTATTCAAATATAAACATAGGAAATGTCAAACAGCTGATAGTCTGCTATTACACGATGAATCTAGATGCATGCGACACTTCGAACAACATAAGTGCAAAAGAGAGACAAAATTCGAAAACATGAGACGCAAGAAAATCGACCTGTGTCGCACGGGTAAAATTTTCCGTGCGACAATTTGACGTTTGTCTTTGTTCTTGTTCGCTTTTTTACTGTTCTCTTTCATATGGTTTCGTTCTTCGAGAAGGAAACTTCGATGCATCTTAACATTATAAATGTTTTTTATACTAATTTGTATTCCAAAATTCATATTCTTCATCAATAAATAAAGACAAATCAAATTTAAATATTTGTTTAATTGATTTCAAAGAAAACTGAAATCATCTGAATTTGAAAAGTCTCATAAGCAAACCTACAAGTCAAACAACGAAATATAAATAAAAGAGAACTGTCAAAATAGATTCATGAATCTGGTTTCATCGTGTAATAGCACTTGAGAAACAGGATAGGATAATGGTGGATTTACATGTTTCTGCATCTGCAAAATGCAGAAAAGTAGAAAGAGTCAGATATACGTTCAAATCCAAAAGTGGGAAAGAATACACAGGTGGTAACTCTTTTTTACTTTCTATAAATTGCTATAACTTGTTGACAGCAGTAAATCATATGTTTTCCTTCAAAGTTAATTTGTATTTTGTGTGAAATTTTAAATTTTTGATAAAATATTAAATTTTTGTGAAATTTGATCCTTCTTTTGATATCCTTCCTATTTGAGGACGAAGAACAACAAAAATCCAAAGAAAAAAAAGGTTCTGGGTTCATCCATACGATCAGGAAAGAAACCAAAAAAGTACATATTCTTATTTCCACCCAACTTCTGGTTTTTGTGAGCCCTGCTAAAACCAAGAAAGATTATATCCGGGAGTCAATTTGTCCTAAATTACGGTTGGTCATAACACTCAGGTGAATAACATGCTATTTAAATGATTTTTGCTTAAAACTTAAAGAAATTGATGAGATATTATGATTTTCCTTTGAAATCTTTTTTACACCAACATCTTTTAAGAAAAATTGAGCTTGCTTTTATTTATAAATTCTTATTCTTTCAATTTCTTATAGATTACTCTGGAGAGCCCCGACAAAGTTAAACGATTTGCTTACTTCTAACAAAAAGACAAATTTAACTTCATCCATTTTAAAAGCGTCCTTTTTAGGACGAGCAATTCATTAATTAAAGAGATATCTTTAAAACTTTAAAGAATTTCAAAATTATAAATTTGAATTACCTACATTTAATGGCCAGTGAAAAAGTGAAAAGAAAAATCAAAATCATTAGTGAATTTAATGTTCCATGGCAAAATGACAAAGCCTAAATCCAGACATTTGAAAAACGTCCTTTTCAGGACGACCAATTACCTACTTAAAGAGATTTAACTTTGTGAAGAATTTCAAAAAATTTCTATTTGAAATATATGCAACGATTCTAATGACTTTCAATGAGAAGTAAAAAATTAAAAGCAAATTTATCTGTGAATTTTGTTTTCACACAAACAAAAGTGTAATGTAAACAAAAATAAAAAATAATAATAATAGTACTAAATGAAACATTTTGATTATAATACAAGTGATAATAATAATAATGATAACGATAATAATTCTAACAATAATAATAATAACAGTAATAGTAATAATAATAAGAATAATTATAATAATAGGTAATGATGATTTGTGTGGAATCTTCTTTCATGCTTTTGTTGTTGCTACTGTTGTTGTTGCGGCTTATGTTGTTATTGCTTTTGCTGCTGCTATTACACCTTGGCAATCTTATGCAAGCATCACTGTAAAGAAATCAAATGGTACATTATTTATGTACTATTTATGTACCAAAAGTAAAAAAATAGGTATTACCGTGGCCAAGTGAACTAAACAGTAGACTTTCTTGGGTACCTTAATGTCCATGCTATTGATTCCTAAAAAAAATTAACAACATTAAATACAAAACTATAAAATGATGATGATAGTAATAATAATTAATAATTATAATTAATTTCTGGCCTTTGTTTTTCAATTCTTTATTCAAATCTAAAAGTAAATTATAATAAAAAAAAACAATTATTGAACACACAAATTAAAGTATTTTACCATTGAATTCACCCTTTTACAAATAATTTTTTCATTATGAGAATAAAATGCTTGACTTGCACAAGAGTAAGGTCAATGTAAAAGAATAAATAAAACAATAAATAATATTAACAAATATAAAAACTTACTTATTTCGGAAAAAACTCGCAACAACACGATTTTTGTAGTTCTCGTTCTGAATGTTCCAAATTGCTGGCTTGGACTGGATAGCCCCAATCAGTTGTTCTAAATGAAATGAAAAAATAAAATTTTTAATTCCTTAAAAAAATCTTTTGCACATGAACACGTGCAGATGAGCAGATAAGGCTTTGGTTTCGACTCGTCCCCGGCCGCTCATTGCTACGTAGGGCAATTTAATTCTCGCTGATACCAAAATAGTACCAACCATTCTTTTAGGACAAGCAGTTCCAAAAGTAAACACTGAAAATGTTTTGGAGTATCTCTTTGGAACCGCAAGTCGTACAAACATGGTTGGTACCATATTGGAACCAGCGAGAATCAAAAACGAGTATCAAAATCTTTTCTTTCAAACAACCGGCGGACGAGTTTCGCATAAACTTACCTATTTTATCTTCTGGAACACCCATCCTGCAGCTGCAGTAGTACATTCTCCTTCCAAATATTGGATGTCAAGATAATCTGAAAGACAAAATACAAAATAAATCAAATGAAAACAGTGTAATGAAAATTAAATTTACCTTCGCTCTCTACCATTTCCATTTTCAATATAATGTTTTGTTTTTTTTTGTTTTGTTTTTTTTTTTTTTCATGCATCCCCCAAAAAAGTTATAGGAAATGTGGAAGTGTCACAAATTTACAAAATGCAGAAGAAGATACTATAACAAAGATGAACATGTTCGTCTTCACTATAATTTCGACTTCTGCATTTCCCAAATTTACTATAATGCAGAAGTGGAGTTCTTCTGCATTTTTTTCTTTTCTCTCTATCTAACAAGTATGAATTTTCTATTTGGCATCCTTTTATTTTTGCAGAAACCAAATGCAGAAACATGTAAATCCACCATAACAAAGAAGAATTCGAAGATGTCGCATGCATCTAGATTCATCGTGTAATAGCAGACATACTGAAAATGAATCTCTTTTCAAGTTCATTTTATGCTATCTTTCGCAAATGAATGTTTTTCGATCGAATCTCAAAATTAAGAAAGTTCATTCGAACGAATAGAATCATTCCAACGAATAGACTATTCATGCGAATGTCATAATAAGCACCAACGAGTAAAAAAACACACGGACAATGCAAGCCCGCAATATACAGTTGTTGGAGAAGAGGAGACAGTTATATTACCAGATTCATTTTATAAACCTTTTTACAATTTCTTTTATTTTCTTACCTGAGTCTTACTTTTTAGTGTCAAGTTCAACTTTTTTTTTCCAGCAGTAATAGGTTTTAAACTTTTAACTTTTTAAATATCTATTGAGTATATGTTGCCATTGTTAACATGCAAAAAAAATTGTTAATTTATACTTATCAATGCAAATATAGGTGCTTATTATGACATTCTCATGAATAGTCTATTCGTTAGAATGATTCTATTCGTTCGAATGAATTTTCTTAATTTTGAGATTCGATCGAATAACATTCATTTGCGAAAGATATTATAAAATGAACTTGAAAAAAAGATTCATTTTCAGTATCAGCTGTTTGACATTTACCATGTTTCTATTTGAATTAGTATGACCGTTTTACTTTCATTTCTGTTTCTAAACATTTTATAGATGTTGGATAAAGAATCATGAAACAAAATATATAATACTTTTTTTCATTATAAAGTAATGTTTAACCATAAATAAATACATTACATGTTTTGTGTCAACTCAGTTGTTTTGAAACTATTCTTAAAAAAAATAAGTTGTTCATGACTCGTTCTAAATTTTTATTTTTTTCGTACACACTTGGTCACACTAAAGATCAAACACAAAAGAGAGGTGTTTTTGAAATTTCAAAACCAAAAAGTGAAATCTTTTTATTTGTATTTGTTTAGTTTATTGTTTAATAATTTAAATTTGTTTGATAAAAACATAAAATAATTAAATAACAATGAAAATATGCCATTTGTGTTGTTTATAAAAAATGAAGATGGTGCTGAAGAAGTTCAGAGTAGAAGGATAGTGGATGCTTCAAACCCATTGCTACCTCCGGGTTTTTCTTCCATTATTTTAATTAATTTTCGCTTTTGTTCGCGGTTTGTCCAGTTGGAATGCGACCTTTAAACATAAAACAACAAACAAATTAATAAAAGTAATTTATTTTCCATGAAATAATTAAAAATTTACATGTTTTGTTTCTTACTCGACAGAAAAATTCAAACGAAACAAAAATGACATTTAATTCTATTCTTTCGATTGTCAAAATTGCGCAAATGAATGAACTTTCTATGGATTTGGTGAATTTTCGATTTGTTCGATTAACATTCTAATCGCCGAGTCTCAAAATTAAGTTTCAACGAATTCGAATCACTTTCGAACGAAAGAGAATGTCATAATAAGCACCATAGATTTCATTTTTGGTTTTCACCTGATGATGTCCATAGATATGGACGAAACGTCGGTCGTGAACAGAAAAATTAACGTGTTTTATTTTTGATCTGAAGCCCACTAATCAACCAACAAGTGTTCATTATAAAAGCAATTTTTCATAATCACGATGTACGTCTAAAGTCGTATACGACTCTAAAATACGAATTTCATAATTAAGGTCTATATTCATACTTTCGGATTCATAAAACCGCATCCGGATTATTCGTACCTGGTAAAGCGTTTCCGAATGTCATTAGCACTCTAAAACGGAAATTTTGATTCTACAGCTAGAACGATAACGGATTGCAATTCGTCGGTCGCGTTGAGGAAAAATGTATTAACTAGAAGAGAAATTATGTTACATAGATATATAAATAAATAAAATGTAGGTAATGAAACGAACACAATTTGAAATGATGGGGGAGAGATTTGGCCAAGGATCGTTTGAACGCCATATCAAATACATATATATGTACATAATGGTGCTTATTATGACATTCTCTTTCGTTCGAAAGTGATTCGAATTCGTTGAAACTTAATTTTGAGACTCGGCGATTAGAATGTTAATCGAAAAAATCGAAAGTTCACCCAATCCATAGAAAGTTCATTCATTTGCGCAATTTTGACATTCGAAAGAATAGAATTAAATGTCATTTTTGTGTCGTTTGAATTCTTCTGTCGAGTAAGAAACAAAACATGTAAGTTTTTAATTATTTCATGGAAAATAAATTACTTTTATTAATTTTTTTGTTGTTTTATGTTTAAAGGTCGCATTCCAACTGGACAAACCGCGAACAAAAGCGAAAATTAATTAAAATAATGGTGCTTATTATGACATTCTCTTTCGTTCGAAAGTGATTCGAATTCGTTGAAACTTAATTTTGAGACTCGGCGATTAGAATGTTAATCGAACAAATCGAAAGTTCACCCAATCCATAGAAAGTTCATTCATTTGCGCAATTTTGACATTCGAAAGAATAGAATTAAATGTTATTTTTGTTTCGTTTGAATTTTTCTGTCGAGTAAGAAACAAAACATGTAAGTTTTAAATTATTTCATATAAAATAAATTACTTTTATTAATTTTGATGTTGTTTTATGTTTAAAGGTCGCATTCCAACTGCATAAACCGTGAACAAAAGGGAAAATTAATTAAAATAATGGAAGAAAAACTCGGAGGTAGCAATGGGTTTGAAGCATCCACTATCCTTCTACTCTGAACTTCTTCAGCACCATCTTCATTTTTATAAACAACACCAATTCCATATTTTCATTGTTATTTAATTATTTTATGTTTTTATCAAACAAATTTAAATTATTAAACAATAAACAAAACAATTACAAGTAAACAAAGATTTCACTTTTTGGTTTTGACATTTCACAAACACTTCTCTTTTGTTTTTGATATTTTACTGACCGAGTGTATACGAAAAAAAATAAGAAATTAGAACGCGTCATGAACAACTTATTTTGTTTTAAGAATAGTTTCAAATCAGCCGAGTTGACACAAAAAATGTAATGAATATGTATTTATTTATGGTTAAACTTTACTTGATAATAAAAAAATGTATTATTTATTTTTTTTCTTGATTCTTTATCACACATCTATAAAATGTTTAGAAACAAAAAAATGTAAAACGGTCATACTTATTCAAATATAAACATAGGAAATGTCAAACAGCTGATACTGAAAATGAACTCTTTTCAAGTTCATTTTATGCTATCTTTCGCAAATGAATGTTATTCGATCGAATCTCAAAATTAAGAAAGTTCATTCGAACGAATAGAATCATTCTAACGAATAGACTATTCATGCGAATGTCATAATAAGCACCAATGTATCGCAAAATATGAAAAAAGAGAATTCAATTTAAAAGAAAAAACAGTTCTTCTCTATTTTCTTCATCCATCCAGACTGCAACCGAATCCATTTTTTAGAAAGTTTTTCTTTAAAATTAAACTTTTTATTTAACAATATTAATTTGAACCTTTTCGTTTTTTTTAAGTTTTGTTTTGACGGATCTCATGAGAAATGCTTTGATACTGGACAATTCTATTACGTAAATGGAAATAGGACTAGACATGTCTTTTGTCCGATTCGAACATTTTACAGAGTACGAATTCATAAACGAATCGAAAGTTTGATTCGAATAGGATTGGCTTTCATCTACATTTCAGCTCAGTTCACCCACCAACTCAAATGTGAGCCCTGTCCTACCAAAAAAGCGGAATCCGATGTTTACTTTCAAATTTTTATATTATAGAATTCCTATGGAAAATATTGCACTAATTTATTAAACAAAAAAAAAAGGAAATTAAACTTAACCAAACCGGACAGCCTTTGGACTTGTGGTAATTTTAAACAGCATGTTGGTATCTATTAAAAAGCATTTTTGTTATATTGCAAATAGCTTTAAGCATTTTCAATTTTATGGGTTATTAGTAAGTAGTTTTCAATACAATGAAAAATCGTTTTCAAAAAAAAAAAATTAAATTTTTCCTGTGAAAATATTTTTCTTATAAATATATAATACATACATATATACAATTACTAAAAATATGTCAAGCTTTTACTTTCATTAAATGAAATTAAAAAAATGACGTTTTTAATTTGCTGATCTATATAGTCTTAGAAAATATTTCGATAACAACAGACAAGTTTGAATACGAAATGTAGTATATATAATATATAAGAAAATAACTTAATTAAAGACCAACGATACTTAACTACATAAATAGGCTACCGGTAACCTGGGTGTCTTTCAGTTATTATTTTGTGTAATATAATATATCCTGTCTGGATAGAAAATGCATTCAAGTTAAGGATATAGCATTAATATATTTAAAAATTGATGAATTTTTTTAACAGTGGTTGTTGTTTTTTTTGTAAACTAACTTTTCGTTTAATTCTATATAGATAAGCAAAAAAAAACGTCTTGTAATAAAGTCTACATAACTAATAAACACTCGTCTAGAAGAATATTCAGAAATTTGTGTGATTGCGAATAATTTTATATTCGTAGAATTTAAACTGAACCCGGGCTGATCACCGTAGATTTGTCTAATATATTGTTACGAGCTAAAACATGGCCTTGCTGTAAGCTTAATGATGAATGAGCAGCAGCTGCTTGAATTATTCGCTCCCCATTTGCACTCTCCTGGAGAAGTCTTTCTTGGATAACGTGTTGATCTTGCAATGCACGCTCTTGAAATGCGCTCTCTTGCAGTATTCTTTCTTGATTAGCCCTTTCTTGTATGGCACGTTGTTGTTCTTGAACTGCTCTTTCATGTATAACCCTGGCATCTTGAATTAAACGTTCGCTTATATTCATGCTTCTTACTTCATTGAGGCCTGTTAAAAATGTATACAAACATATTCTAGATTAAAAAACTATTTATTCTTATTACTTATTTGACTGCGATTTGCCTCTTGATGATTCATTGATATTGCATGGTTACTTTCTGATGGTGATAACTGAGAAACTGCTGGTGATCTATTCATCACCAAGTTCGGGACATACCTAAAATTTTGAAAAGATTTGTATTAATTGAAACTTATTTTTTTTCCTTTTGACGATATAATTCATACGTTTAAAGCACGCATATCACTCTAAATTTTAGCTACCTACAAACTTCTCTCTTATTTCACAAAGGTATCAATGGGAATGGAAACTAGTTTTAAATTAAAGGAATATAATTTGTTGCAAGCTAAAACAAAAAGAAATAATAAATTCCTTACAATTTTCTATGCCCTTTTCTAAGTCGATATGAAGTGTGGATGTTATTTAGTCGTCGAAGAAAAAATGGGAGCTAAAATTTAGCGCGTTCTAATAACTAGTATTTATTTAAGGACTGCTTAATTCTTTTTTATACAAACGGCTTGCATTAAATAACATTATGTAACATTACTTAAGAAATAAAAATAACCTTAAATCACAAACTTGGGAGCTGTTGGTTTCGAAAACATCCACACGGTCGGGTGTGTTAGCATTACCAATATCTTCTCCAGTTGCCACACTATTTATAGTTGCTATACTGTTTGCAGTTGTACGTTCTTGACGATGTACTCGATTATGATGTCTGTGTTGAAAAAAAAAAAAAACATTATAAAAAACGTCAATAAATAAAGCGCCTTTACACACGGAATGAACAACTACAATTTTATTTATTTATTTTTAAATAAATCTAGTTAGCACAGGTCCATTAAGATTTAAGCCTGATACAAAAAGAAGGTATCCTTTTTAAAGACGTGGATATCATTCTCAACAATCCACATCTTTTGAATCAGGCTTTAAATATTGTTTTGAATATAAAAATGACAAACCTTATAAGATAACTATCACGAATAAATGCTCGCCCACAAACATTGCATTCGAAATTTTGACCTGCCGAATGTGTACGAATATGAACCGCAAACTGTGATTTACTTGTAAAGGTCATCGAACAACGATCACAGCTCAAAGGTTTTTCGGAGACATGCGACCACCTGGAAATAAGGAAAAAAATCAAATAACTCCTGGACTATTTTATTGTTATATAATTAGACCAGAGTTAAACAATATAGGTAATTTATTAGATATTTAGTCACTGAAGCTTTTTAATGTAGTGTTGATTAAACCCACAATATTTTCATTTATCCATACTATAATATATAATATTAGCCGTGTTTTATTGGTAAGTGAATACGCTACCTCATTAGTGAACAAAAATAAGCTATTAATCAGCAAAAGTATTTTTTTTTTAGTGAAGATAGAGTTTCGTCTAGTTAAATGTAGGAGGCAGTCAAGTGGTGCAAGAAATATATAAATGTTGACAAACATGAGGGTGTGTTCGGTGATGAATATATTTTTTTTTACACTTCGCCTGGCAAAAGCAGTATGTCTCTGTCATACCACATGGAAAAAAAGTGAGTTAGCCGCGCTAATCTTTTTACTCCATTCGCTCGGTCATTTTATTTACAGCTCATAGAGCGCGCTCCGATTGAAAAAAGGAAACACAACCTGAGCGCTCTGATGTCCCTGAGCTAAAAAAAAACACAGATCTTTTTTTTATAAATTCTCTACTCGGAGCTTAAAAAGAAAAACGCCAAATTACACATTTTTCGAACACATTCCATGTAGAACAGCTGCTGTTTTTTTTCCAAACTCAAATTGAATACTTAACAAAAATGTAAAGAAGATAAGCCAGACATTGTTTAAACAAGCGAGTTTGTATATTTACAACTTTTTTTGCAATATTCATTTTATTTTTTTCTATTTTCAAGTGCACATTTCCCTTACATACTTTGTCCGTGACAGAAGATTTTGAAATTTTGACATCAATAATCTGACAAGTAATGTAGGGATACCAACTTTTGGGTTTTACCGTTGTCGTTTTTCGGATTTGATTAATTCGTTTAGTTTAGATTTATAACATTCCTGGACTTTTTAGGAATAAATCGCTTTGGTTTTAGATTTAGTTTTGCTTCGTGAATTGGTTTTGTTGTTTTTGGTTTAAAGGAAATATATACCTATAAAAACCCAGTCGTTCTGATGCGAAATTTGGATGCCCCGAGATTATCAGCGCTATCGAGGTATCCGTTCGGAAGAAAATTTTCTCCGATTTGTTCGAAATCGGAGAATTTTCTATCGAGGTATTCGTTCCGATAAGCATTTCGTATAAATCTTCCGACAAAATACATCGCATTCCTTCGCTCAGCGGTGCAGTGCGATTAGGCAAAATTTTTTGACAGCTACGAGTTGAATTTCTTCAGAAGTTGTCCGATGAAAAATCATTGCGAAATCTATTCGGAAATTTAAACTACAAATTTGTAAGGAAAATATTAAAACGAACGCGATTGTTTGCTTCATTTTATTTAGTTCCGCAATAGATACCTCGAAAGAAATCTGATTTCCGATCGGAATTCACTTTCGTTTCTTAAATTCTCCGAACGAATACCTCGATAGGGCTGTATATAATGGGACGAGACTTCGTGTCACACAGCTTGGCCCCAATATCATTAGCAGCACAATCTTATCCGGCGTAGGAAAGGTTGAAAATGTAATGATCCCACGAATCACAATAATTCCCACAGATCTATCGTTTCAGTTTAAAAGGCTACAATTTCATCTTTAGCTTAGTTTCGCTATGACCATTAACAAAGCGCAAGGACAAACATAAAAGGTGGCTGGGATGAACTTGAAATGGACAATTTATTGTATGTAGCATATTCTCGTGTGTCCAATGCCAAGAATCTTTACATTCTAAATGAAAAGACAGTTTACAGTAGCGTATCAAATTAATATTCTTTTCCAAGTTCTCTTCTGTGTTCCAAATTAGGAAAGGGGAACCGTGTTACCACGATTTTAACGCGAGCAAAAGTTAGTGATTTAAATAATACTAAAAAAGAACTAACACGTCCTGACGACGTTATTCTAACTATTGTAATATACATACATTAACAAAGTTATAGATTTTCCGTATATTGCAATTAGAAAAAGGTTCGAGAAACTAATAGAAGAAACTGGTTAATATTCCATTTTTCCTACGGATATCCAGATACAAGAATAGATTCAACGCTTATAGTATGCTACATCACAAGTGAAATGAAAATAACGAGAAATAAATTCAAATAAACGCCAAATTCGAGGAACAAATTATCTTTTTATCTTTCTTTTTAAGAGTCCAGTCAAGTCAGGCCACTAAATTACTTAAGAGTTATTACTTAAACATTATTCTTAGGCTGCATAGAATTTATTTTTTCAAAGATTATAATGATTTTTATTTTTCAATAAAGTCCACTTCTTTGTATAATTTACAATGTTTTACACAAAATATAAAGTGCAAGAAAGAGTCAACAGAGATATACAATTGAAAATATGTATATTATTCTACAAAACCTTCACCTTAAACTTTTAAGAGAAATAACGCTTTAGCGAGAATTAAGAGAATAAACATAATTTTGTTTTTGGTTTATTTTAGTTTTAGTTAATTACGTATCCTTTAATCCAGTAAAGTAAGTAAAAACCTTAGTACTTTCAATTTAAGAAAAATCATTTGGTGACCGATTTTTTCAATGGCTTAATAAAATCGCCCATTTTGGTGCTTATTTTGATATTCTCATGAATAGTCTATTCGTTAGAATGATTCTATTCGTTCGAATGAACTTTCTTAGTTTTGAGATTCGATCGAATAACATTCATTTGCGTAAGATAGCATAAAATGAACTTGAAAAAAGATTCATTTTCAGTATCAGCTGTTTGACATTTACTATGTTTCTATTTGAATTAGTATGACCGTTTTACAATTTTTAGTTTCTCAACATTTTATAGATGTTGGATAAAGAATCATAGAATCATGAAACAAAATAAATAATACTTTTTTTCATTTTAAAGTAATGTTTAACCATAAATAAATACATATTCATTACATGTTTTTGTGTCAACTCAGTTGTTTTGAAACTATTCTTAAAAAAAAAAGTTGTTCATGACTCGTTCTAAATTTTTATTTTTTCCGTACACACTTGGTCACACTAAAGATCAAACACAAAAGAGAAGTGTTTTTGAAATGTCAAAACCAAAAAGTGAAATCTTTTTATTTGTAATTGTTTTGTTTATTGTTTAATAATTTAAATTTGTTTGATAAAAACATAAAATAATTAAATAACAATGAAAAATGGCATTTATGTTGTTTATAAATAAAGATGGTGCTAAAGAAGTTCAGAGTAAAAGGATAGTGGATGCTTTAAACCCATTGCTACCTCCGAATTTGTCTTCCATTATTTTAATTAATTTTCCCTTTTGTTCGCAGTTTGTCCAGTTGGAATGCGACCTTTAAACATAAAACAACAACAAAATTAATAAAAGTAATTTATTTTCCATGAAATAATTAAAAACTACATGTTTTGTTTCTTACTCGACAGAAAAATTCAAACGACACAAAAATGACATTTAATTCTATTCTTTCGAATGTCAAAATTGAATTAGCTTTCGCGAATGAATGAACTTTCTATAGATGCGTGAACATTCGATTTGTGCGATTAACATTCTAATCGCCGAGTCTCAAAATTAAGTTTCAACGAATTCGACTCACTTTCGAACGAAAGAGAATGTCAAAATAAGCACCTTTATTTCTTTTATTCATTTACGTATTATTATGTATGTAAAACTAGCTGTTCCCCGCTAATTCGTCCGCCTCAGTTTATTATTACAGCAATTAATATTAAGTTTAAAAAAATATATATTTTAAAGTACTGCGTAAGGGACATTTAAGTTTTTTTTCTTATGGCAGAAGAACATACAGGTTTTCTCTGCAACCCGATTTTGACAATGGGACGGAAGCCCTTTAAGATGAGTAATTTTCTTTACTTGTGCAACATTTTCCACTGATTCGCTCGACAAATTAGCTATCCAACGCAAAAAGAATTTTTCAATTCAATTCTGCAGTTCCGGAGATCAGTGCGTTGAAAATAACAAGAACCCCTTAAAGATAAATAATTTTCGCCTTTATAGTAACATTTTCCACTTATTCTTCGATAATATTGTTCGCAGCGTGATATTATATAGCCTATAGCCTTCCTCGACAAATGGACTATTCAACACAAAAAGAATTTTCAAATTCGAACTAGGAGTTCCTGAGATTAGCGCCATAAAACAAATAAACTCTTGAGCTTTATATATTAGTATAGACAGGTTTCCTCATAGAAAAAGCTTGAATATAAGCCTGTAGTGAGTGACATCCTTTTTATAATAGAAATAAAAACAGGAAGGATCAATTCTTCCACGTTGCTAAAGTTGAAAACAAACGAGTTTTTGGATAAAAATAAAATACATATGGTTATAAATATAGTAATAATAATAAGTAATGTTCACAAATATACATTAATAATATAAGCCAATTTTTGTTTTATGTCATACTTACCGGTGTGCAGTAACATAACTTTTCACAGCAAACGTCTTGTTGCAAATATCACATGCATACGGCCTTTCACCTTAAAATAGAAAAAAAGCAACATATAGTACAACATTGTATTTGTTTAAGATTAAAAAAAAAAATTGAATTACAAATCTATATTTACGACTTTAACACTCATTGCAACAACACTAATTATATAGGCTTACTTCATTTTCTTTAATGTACATTATAGCATAGATAAGAAACTATACAGATGTCTCATCCCCATACAAAAAATATGTCCCATATTTTTTCCATTGCTCCTAAGCTATCAACCGACAAGGAGCTTTTTGTCAAGCACAAAAAGCTGTTTTTGATTTCACATATTTTCTTGCCTTTTCACAGCTGTGTTTGTATCTACATAACTATAAAAACTTTGAAGATTGTTTTTTTTTTTCTCAATTCACTGTCCAGAGAGAAAGAAAAACTGTTTTGGTTTTGATGTTACCATATTTCCGTTGTTTTTGTTTAAGCGATATATTTGATGCATTTTATTATTCAATATGAAATTTAAAACCAAAATTAGTAATTTTTCTATGTTATATTTTATCATTTCAAGCAAAAGAATATTATATACAATATACATGTATTGCACATGTTGAAAGTAAATTTAGCACAGAAAGCAAGAGTTAATTTTAAGAGTTAATAATTAAAAATAATTTCTATGGAGTCTTATGGTAACTCTTATGCACATGTACCTATGTAGGTACAGCTGAGTTGTGTTTGCCTTCGTTATTTTGATTTTTTGGCAAATATTCTGAACGTATGTATTTGTATATATAAATATGGGACATTTTTTTGTATGGGGATGAGACATCTGTATAGTTTCTTATCTGTGATTATAGTTTAAATACTTGAATAATAGAAACAAAAATATCAGTACTTATATCAGAGTCCAGTAGCGTTGAAATCGAGGTCAAGCAGATTTCGATGTTACGAGTATAAAATAGTCACAGGGACACACACACACATTTTTCTTAGGGAGAAAACAAACGAGAAATAGATTTTTTTTTAATCATCCGGTGGGTTTGCACATTATTCAAAGACAGGTGATTGCAAGCAATAAAAAAGAGTTCCTTCAGCAATGATTTTATGTTCATTTTATCAAGGTTGAATTTTAAACTATTAGTTTAATAAAGAAATGATTCTCAGTAAGAATAGATTTCAAATTAAGATGCAAGATAATTACAAATAGTAAATTGTGTCTTTACCCGTTATTTTATTATTTCTATGAGGCAAAATGTTTTGTTCATAAACTAATTTAAGTTCATATTGCAATAAAATTTAAAAATAACACAAAGGAAAAGAGAAAAAAATAACGCTTATATTAAAATAAATAGTTTTTTCTTAGAGTTGTCTGATTCGCTAAAATGCGTATTTAAACATTTTATCAATAAAAAACATATGAAACACACATTTAACAACGAAATTAGGAAATGTGGTGATATTGTTACAATGTAGCAATACGATTATGTAGTTTTGCCGGCCACCACTAGGAAAACACGCTGAGTAACTAAATTGTTTTCTACTTTCTACGTTCTTGTCTTGATGTTTAATAATATAAATGTTACCCTTATAAACTTAATTTGATAGGACTTTAGGGCCAATCAAAAATACCATAGATTTTAATATTGTAAAAACTAGGTTAGGTTAGATATTGAGAGTAGAGTAGTATATTGCCCGAGTTTGGCTGAAGGAAGTCCACATTGGTTTTATTACCCAATTTACAAGGAGAATTGAATCAGGATACCTGGACCCATGTTCTGTAACTTTCGAAGCGATAAAACTCGTCGAGAAACGGTGAGAATTGGGACGAAATGCATTTTATCGCATCGTCGGGTTTCTGTAACTTTGACTGTCGTTAATTCTATCGACTGGAACAAACGGAATAGGAATCCTGGAAAAATTCGATAAAATGGGTTTCTGTATCTCTGAAAGTCGATACGTTTTTCTCTTGAAATGTCAAAATTTATCACTACATAAAAAGCAGGCGAAACGCGAAGACCAAGAATAATGTCGGAGGCAAAAAAGGTAATACATAAATAATAAATAATTGATTCAAGAACTAAATTAATAAATATTAGGTTAGAGATTAACAAGATTATTAAAGGAGAAGGAGACACTGGTGGATTTTATGGCGGAGAACAAGCCGTTTGCCCGCGGCCAATTCACCGATGCCAACAGCCGACAATCAATTCTTCCTTTTTTTTCAATTTTATGTAAATGTATGAATCTTGTGTTTTTTCGTTTCATTAAAAAACTAATAATTTCATTAACTTTTAAGTTTGCATTTCATTCTTAACAAAAAAAAAGTTTACATGAACTTGAAAATACTCAATTGAGCAATGTTTTTGTTTTTAAAGCCAAAATGAGAGTTCGTCTTTATCGCCTTCCAATGGAAATTCCAGTGAAAATATATCTTTTACCCTGGTTACAAGAGGAGATCGAGGAATCGAATCGAAAATGAATTGAGATTTCGATCCAGGTATACGATGTCAGTGGATCGAGGAATCGAATTGAAATAGAATCGAAATAACATTTTGGTTATATTTGTGTGCGTACTGTGTTGTGACTTTGTGAGTATTTTTTCTCAAATAATTCAAACAAAATAATGCTTACAACAACAACACAACACAGAGCACCAAAATAAACGCATCTCAAAACAAACAAGAGAAAAAAAATATAACACGCACACAAGCAAAACCTCACACACCAATAACTCGATTCCCCGATTCGGGTTTACAAACAAATTTTCGATTCGATTCACCTCGTTTTGTGGGATCGGATTTAGTAATCCTATTTCGATCCGATCCGGGTATACGCGGCGCTAAATCCTGATTCAATTCGGATTCAATTCTCCTTGTAAACTGGGTAAAATACCCATCTTGAATTGAATTTATCGCAACAAGTTACAGAAACACAAATTTTTCCAGTGGCGATAAGTGGGGAACAAATCGTTTCATTTTGTAATGTGATAAGTTATCGCCTGAGTTACAGAACATGGGTCCTGGATCGGATCAAAATAGGATTACTCGATCCGATCCCACAAAACGAGGTGAATGGAATCGAACATTTGTTTGTAAACCTGAATCGGGGAATCTAGTTATTGGTGTGTGAGGTTTTGCTTGTGTGCGTGTTATATTTTTTCTCTTTTGTTTGTTTTGAGATGCGTTTATTTTGGTGCTCCTCAATGTGTTGTTGTTGTAAGCATTATTTTGTTTGAATTATTGGAGAAAAAATCTCCTGTTGTAACCAGGGTATATGAATATAGAACTCGGTTTATATGTGAATGAAAGATCAAAGAATTATAGTTTATTAAAACTTTATAAAGGGTCCGCCATCTAACGTTTTTTTTCAACTAGTGCTTATTTCGCGAATGGTAACTGGTAACACTTAGCTCATGTCTGATTTGACAGATAATTAGTTTTATCCTTCCGCTGAACGAATATAGTTACGTATACGCTTGAACAACGCTTGGAAATATTGCGAATTTACTTTGAAAACCATGGTAATGTTGCAGAATGTGTGCGAAAATTGCATACGGATTTTGGAAGAAGAGAAGCACCGTCAGCTCCGTATGCTCGTTATCTTGTGAAAAAAGTGAAAGAAACTGGCATCCTCATCGATAAACCAAAGCGTGAAAAGCCAAAACCATTGCGTACACCCGAGAATATTGCTCCTGTGGCAGAAAGTGTGCGTGAAGTGCCATCACTATCATCATACGTGCCACACAGCCGAAGCTACAGTCGATGTTTTGCCCTGTTTTTGAAGATCGTATTATCACGTTTGGCCACCTTGACATCGTTGGACTATTATTTGTGGGGTGCCGTAAAAGCTAAGTGTTACGCCGACAAGCCAGAGACAATTGACGTTTTAAAGGACAATATTCGTGAAGCCATTGGTGAAATACAGCGCACACAATCGATAATGTGCTTAAAAATTGGACCAATCGTGTAGGCTACTACATGGCCAGCCGTGGCAGGCATTTGAATGAAATTATTTTCCATTATTAACCGAAAGGATTGTACTTTTTAAAAACACAAAAATTATAGAAAATATTCAGTAGTTTTTTTTTATATCATTTAAAAAAAAGAAGTTACTATTTGGCGGACCCTTTATAATGCCAAACACTTGACGTATAAAGTATAAAATTAAAAAAAAAAAATACTTGTTCGCTTCTTCGGATTGAAACAAACTAAAATAGAACACATAAAGAGTTATAAAATATTAGTTGATACTTTGATTTAATTATCTTTATAAAAAAAAAAACGTATAGGTTAACAAAATTAAATGTTCTTTAAAAATACATGTATGCAACACAAAAATGTGAATATATATTCATTTCCTATCTTCTAAGTATTGAATTTGATAATAAGTGGTTTCCAAAAACAAAGAACCAGTTATAACAATTTAAAAATTTGATTTTACAACTGACCTGTATGAATTCGTTTATGTATATTTAATGTTGATCGTTGTGAAAATCGTTTCGAGCAAATTTCACATTCAAAAGGTCTTTCTCCAGTATGAGTTCTCTGGTGAATATCAAGATAAGGCTTCCTTACGAACGCAGCCGGGCAAAGTGTGCATTGAAAAGGACGTATGCCTACTAAAATATTGAGAGAAAAAAAAAAATCAAAAAGTAAAACATGATTAATTGAATCGTAGAGAAAAGTTATGCATTTACATTTCAATAACGTGATTTCTGTAAGTGCCTCTGGCCGATTCTGAATTAAAATCCAGAAGCAATGCCTCTTTTATCGATCTAAGAAATTGTCATTTTATAAAATTTAGCAGGCATCTTGGTCGATCAAATACAACATAAATTTTAATTGTAAAATATAAATACGAAATTCTCAGACAATTTAGGAAAAAGAAGTCTTACTAGCATTCTAGCAAAGCAAAGTGAAAGTGAAAAATTTATCATACGAAATACGAATTTGTTAATAATATTTTCTTCTTAAACCGATTCAGAATTTGGTTAACTTAAAAAATTAATCTTACATTTCAAGAATAGCTATTTACAATAACTACTTATAAATAATTTTTCAGAAATTTAAAAATTGTGTCCAGTTTAAAAATTGATTCTAAACATAACTTCCTTTTCAGACGAAAACATTTTTTGGAAAGAATTTGTAAAAAGTTTAAATGTCGATTGTTGGGTCGAAAACGTTCGCTCTTGCAAGATTACCCCTTTTTAAATGAAAGTAAATATTAAGTTTCGAAAAGTAACAGCTCTTCTGATTTTGATTTTAAAGTGGTTGACCAAACATCTTAAAACTATAATTCGACCAAATATTTACCTACATACATATACATATACCACCAAGGCAGACTAATAAAACGACTAAAGTAGATACTTTTTATAATTACGAATAAAATAGTTTTGGAATCCTTTCAAAAAAATATTTCCCCCGTTTAAACAATTTTATTTTCAATTCTATTTTATTATTATTTATTATTGTTGTCCCACATAAAAAAAAGAAATGAGGCCACAAGATTTTAGTGAGACTTAAAATAAATATAATTGCCAGTTAGTTGCCAAATTTTTACATTTCAGTCGACTGTCGAACGTTAGACGAAAAGTTGTTATGTTGCCTGTCATTCTGTGACCAGTATAGTTATTAAAATCTTTTATAATCAGTTTATCAGTGCGGTGATGAACGAAATTAAAACGGTGTAAAACAAGTATGCTAAATGTGTTTGAGTCTACGGGTGGGCTTATGTGAACTGTATGTATAAGTGGCGTGACTAAGACGTATCCGAACGAAATAAACATGAACTCAATACAATTGAAATAAATAATTTTATTATAAGTTAACTTTTTTTTAAGTAACGAAAATTTTGATTGGTTCCAATCTTATAGCCAGACTTGCTGATAGAACTCGGCTCTGCGAGATTCATTAAATCTGGGTGTACTAGAATCATTTCTACTTCTAACGCTTCGGTTTTTTAACTTCCCATAGGGAGTTATTGTAATGGGTCCCATTTGTCAAATTGAAATTTTTGACAAATCTGGACGTTTTATGCTTCCTAGAATCTAAATTCGTCATTTGTAGAGAGATGTCTGTGTGTGTGTGTGTGTGTGTGTGTGTGTGTGTGTGTGTGTGTGTGTGTGTACGTACGTTCGTACGTTCGAGATACCCTTTTTCGTTAACGATATCTCAAGAATGAATAAATATCAACTAGAATTAAATTTTGTTCGATACATTATAACTTCAAAAGACGCTGAAAGGACTTTTATAAAAATTTGTTTAACGGGGTTTTCACCATAGCAGTTTAAAATTCTATGAAAAGTTGGTAAAAGTGTGTTTTGACTTGAATATCTCGAGAATGAGCACCAATATTGACTTCAAACTTAATTAAGTTTATACAAAATGCAATTATTAATATATGCTACAATTTTGACAAATATCGAATTGATATTTTTTTACGAAAAATAAAAAACTAAAACCGAAATTTACAGAAAAGTAACAAAAATTGTTTTTCGGCTTAAATATCATCACAACAAGCAATGATATTGACTTAAAAAGTATTTTATTTTCAACATAATTCATTTGTCAATATATAAAAAATCATAAAATATTGACGAATACCAGATTGACATTTTTTTACAATAAATACAAAATGGGAAGTTATCAGTGTGGGTCGCACTCGCACTCGCACTCAGCCTCTTTTTCTTTTTTCTTTTAATGTTACTCTGTGTTTTAATTGATTTTTCTTTAGATTAGCCCTATATGCGTTTTGTTTGACTTACTTACTTAGGTCCTCAGACATACGAAGTCCGTTGGTGTTCCCTAGCGGGACATAGGGCCTCAACTACTCCTACGCGCCATCGTGTGCGGTTTCCAGCGATGTATTTTAGCGCCCTCCAGTTCTTTCCCAATCTCGCAGATTCCACCTCGACTGTTCTTCTCCACGTGCTTCTCGGTCTACCAACTCTTCTTCCTTCTTGTGTGAGTGGGTTCCACTGCATTGCTTGGCCTTCAATGCAGTCATTACCTTTTCGAAGCGTGTGTCCAATCCCCTGCCACTTGCGCCTTCGTACAATAGTGTCTATGGGTTCCTGACCTGTTCGTCTGTGTAGGTACTCGTTGGAGATACGATAAGGCCAGAAAACCCGTAAGATGTTTCGAAGACCCCTATTAACGAAGATTTGCAATTTCCTGGTTATCGTAGTTGTTATTTTCCAGGTGCTGCAACCATATAACAGAACTGATTCGACGTTAGAGTTAAACAGTTGTAGCTTTGTGTTCAAGCTGAGAGATTTGTTCCTCCAAACATTGGACAACATCCCGAACGCAGCCTTTGCTTTTCCGATGCGGCTGCCGATGTCTAGTTCGGTTCCTCCTTCAGTAGAGAAGATACTTCCAAGGTATTGGAAGCTATCTACTTTCACTACTATTTGTTGACCAATGTTCATCGGAGCGGATGACTGCGAGCTCCCGAGGCCGAACATCTTTGTTTTTCCCGTGTTGATTTTCAGCCCCACGATTGCTGCTTCTCTTTCCACCCTTGTTGACATTTGATGGAGATCTATGATCTCGTCAGCGTAGTCAAGATGTTTAAGGTAAGTTGTCAGAGTCCATCTTATTCCTCCGCTTCCTGTCAAAGCCATCAGCAGTACATCGCTTATCACCAATAAAAACAGGATTGGTGACAGTATGCAGCCCTGTCTGACCCCGCTTTGGACTTCAAATTCTTCAGACAACCTACCTCCGTGTAAGACGTGACATTTGGACCCATCGTAACTCTCTTTGATAATAGCAATGAGTTTCTCTGGTATACCCCTCCTCCGCAAAGCAAGCCAGATAAACTCCCTGTTGACGCTGTCGAAAGCCTTCTCGAAATCAATGAACAGCAGGTGGAGTGGTGATCGATATTTGACGCACTGTTCGATGATGATCCTCAAGGTGTTGATGTGATCAATACAGGAGGACCCAGTGCGGAAGCCTGATTGTTCAGCGTCGAGCCATGCTTCGAGGTGTTCTTTAATGCGATCTTAAACAATATTTGCTATTATTTTGGCGACTGCAGGCAAAACGCAAATACCCCTCCAGTTTTCGCACTTCATCAAGTCTCCTTTTTTTGGGAGCTTGACATTCATTCCCTTTTTCCACTCTTCGGGAAAGCATTCGGAGACCCACGCTGTCTCTATGAGCGGTTGCAGCAATTCGCTGGATGTTGTTGGCGCTGCTTGTAGCAATTCTGCGGGAATGCCGTCAAGTCCTACCACTTTGTTGTTCTTCAGTGCTTTGATGGCGGTACATATCTCTTCCTTACTGGGGGGTGCGTATTGGGTAATTGGTTGTATCGGGCAACTCGGAAAATGTCATTTGCATGTTACTGTCAAAAACATGATTTAAGACAAAGGCAAAATGCTCCTTCCACCTTCTGAGTTGGTCCTCCACCGATATCAGCAGGGTTCCATCTTTATCTTTAACCGGGTGTTGTTTTGAGCTCTGCATAACCAGCGAGTTCTTTGGTTATTTCATAGAGAGTTCTGCTGTCGCACCTGTTTGCAGCTTCTTCTGCTTCTAGGGCCAGAACGTTGGTGTGATTACGTTTATCACGTCTTACACTACGCTGGACCTCTTTCATCTTCATGCGGTATGTGGATTCTAACTCGTTTCTTTCTTCTCCGTATGCAGTGGCATGTCTTATGTTCAAACATGTTGCCACCAATCACAAGACGGTTGGCGTTGCAGAAATCCACGAACCGTTAGTTAGCAACAGCCCAACTCCAGCGTCCCAGACGCTTCCAGGAGGTTTTCCGGAATAGAGTACCACAGTGTTAGGCGTTGGAGACTTGTATTTGCCCGATCCCAGCCATCTTACTTCACTAATCCCTAAGATATCCAACCCATACCGCATGAACTCTTTCTCTAATTGGAGGAATCTGGAGTTGTGTGGACCCTCATTTCCTGCTTCCAGGAGCGTATTCACATTTCAGAAACCTATCTTTGTCCGGGTACAATAGCCAAAAGTCGTCAACATGTGATCAATCCTTATCCGAGGCGTAGTTTCGGTTTCGGTAGCAGGTTTTTTCAGTTACGAAGAATGCTAACCTCCGTAACCTATCCCAAAGAAAGCTGGGAGCTCCGCACTTACAAATTTAGCTTATTTTGTATATAGGTATACAAAAATAATTACCGGGGACCACAACGGGGAGGTAAAGTAAGCACTTCGTCATGTCTGAAAGTTGCGCTGCTGGCCTATGCCAAGTTATAGGCAATCAACAGTTATCCGATCAGACATGGCGTTTGACTTAATCAGCATTATTGTTTAACATTCAGCACAACAAAACAGATAATTACAAAACTAGGACATGAACTTCGGTTGTCCTGTCGCTCGATCTTGAAAACTAAAACTATTCAGTCATTCGATGAAAATTGCGTGTTATAGGTTAACGGAATTAACCGTGACAATAAAGTTCTACTCGGAACTAAAATAAAACTTTTCTTGACAACTACGCTGCCAAAATAAAAAGCCAAAGTGTTACTGTAGCTCATTTTTAAAATCAGCTCTATCGATGCATGCATATTTATCCGATCTGTTCGAAATCGGAGAATTTTATATCGATCTTCCGACAAAATACATACATTGCATTTTATCAATGCGATTAAGTCAACATTTTTTGAAAGCTATGCGTTGAATATCTTCAAACGTTTCCCGATGAAAAATTATTGCGGAATCTGTTCGGAAATTGAAACAAAATTTTAAGTATAATATCAAAATGAACACGATTGTAAACTGAGTTCCAGTCGGAATTCACTTTCGTATTGTTCGTATATCTTTAAAATACTGTTATAATATTTAGTATTGCCCGCTAAAAATCTATGATTCAATGAATTATTTTCTACGACTGACATTATCGATAAAAATGTTCAGCCATTTAAGAGTTTTAATGTCGTTAGGATAGGTAATAAAAAGCATAGAAATTATGGAATTTTTTTTTTCGCCCGGTAAGCCTATTGAGAAACTTGAGAAACTTTACTTATAATAAATCACTTTGAAATTTGAACAGTCTGGATTTTATTAATACTCTGGAGTTAATCTTATACCCGTGACACACAACACTATTGAAGGTGACAAACTACAGAACGTAGTATAGTTTGAAAGGTTGTCATTATCATATTGGGAGAAAAAAAATAAAAATTCTAATTCTTTCAGATGAAAATATTTGAATTTCTGATGGATTTTTCGAGCCCATCCCATATCAGCCCAGTAAAATTGATTGCCTCTCAAACCGTTGATATTGCTCTACGAGTAGGTATTTAAAATTTAGGCAACTTAGTACCTATAATATCAATTATCAATTTTGCATTTTGAGATCTGAAAATATTCAATTTGACAATCAGTTAAGTAAAACTATTATCCACTAAAAGAAATGGCGCTGTTTTCACTTCGAAAAAAACCCAAGTATGGATACTACGCTCATGCAATTTTGCTCGCCTGGTATTACCGTAGTATAATCTGACAGACATGTGGTTCATTCGTATACTATGGTGTCTATACTACATGTGTGTCATAGCCCATAGGTATTAAGGCTTTCAATTGGGGCGGCACGAAGTTCGGCCAGTCCTCTTGTTATAAATATATTTGTGATTTCAGAATCATAATAAAATAAGTCAGTCTTGCTCAAAACAAATATGTAGAACTGAAAAAGGTTTTAAGAATTATAAAAACATTTTTATTTTGTGAGCAGTTAATGTAAGTATAAAACGGGCATAAAATGATTGCCAAATATGCATTTTTAAATAAATATATCAAAAAAAAAAAAAAAATAGGTTCTATCAAAAACTTAAACAACACATGTGAACATTTTTGCGTTATCTCTTATCTACGAAGTTAATTTGCGAATAAGTGGTAAAGCCCAAAAATAATGACTCAGTTATAACAATTTAAAAATTTGCTTTTTCAACTGACCTGTATGAATTCGTTTATGTATATTTAATGTTGATCGTTGTGAAAATCGCTTCGAGCAAATTTCACATTCAAAAGGTCTTTCTCCAGTATGAGTTCTCTGGTGAATATCAAGATAAGGCTTCCGTACGAACGCGGCCGGGCAAAGTGTACATTGAAAAGGACGTATGCCTACTAAAATATTGAAAAAAAAATCAAAAAGTAAAGCATGATAAATTTTAACGTAAAGAAAAGTGGAAAGATAAATTAGATAAGCAAAAATATTCTCAAATTTATTGAAGTTTAAAAAGTTCTTACCGTTGTGAACAGTTTTGTGAATATTAAGTGATGACTTCTGAGTAAAGCGTTTGAGACACACATCGCATTCAAAAGGACGTTCGCCGGTGTGTGTCCTCATATGTATATCTAGATAAGGTTTGCGTGCAAATGTTGCTGGGCATTGTTCGCAGTGATAAGGTCGATCTTGAACTTTAAAAAAGAATTGCAATTTATACAAAAGAATAAGGAATACTCTTTTTATGAAAAACTAGTTATATTACTTTATACTATTTTCGGATGTAACGCATTTAAAGTCTGAAATATACTTCGTGTATTCAAATATTTTATGTCTTTGAATGAGTTTATTTAAAAAAGCAAGTTCGAATATCGATTTTTTTAATCAGTTGTTCTATTTAAATCGAACCTGATCCCTAATGTTATTTATAGTCCATATTAAACACAATGGCATAATAATCATCTAGTGCCCCGTATTTAATAATACTTAAAATGATTTAATTATTTAATTTTGAAACATTAAATTAATATACATGGTATAACGGCAGAATGCGGTATATTAGAGTAAAATCAAGGAAGATTGATTGTTATAATAATTATTTATATGCAACTCTTTTTTATCTGTATAAAGTAAAAGACTTATCCATCTTTCATTGAATTTTATATAGTTAAGGTTTTCGGTGATATTTTATTTTTTGATGTATAAAACTATTTTAAAAAATAACCACAATTTATTAAACTAAAAAACATTTCGTTTAATTTCTCAAGGACGATCTATACATTTTTTTTGTTTCTGTTAAGGATATTTAAACCTATTTTAATATATCATTTTGATCATCAAGCCAAAGAAAGTGATAATCTTTTTCAAGGAGTGGTTTTCAGCATAAATTAAATAATTAAATTATTTAATGTATACAATCATAAAAACACCCGAAAATAGTCTATTGTAATATTCAACAAAAAAGTACGACTACTGCAAATAAATTCAAAAAAGTTCTTAATGGAGAAAGTGAAGAACTATCATTAAAAAAGAAAGTGAATTATTATAGAATAATTAAGTTAACTGACAAGTCAGTGAAACTAACCCGAATGAGTCCGCCTATGGATATTTAAAGTAGATTTTTGTGTAAACCGTTTCAAACAAATATCACATTGAAATGGTTTTTCGCCAGTGTGTGTTCTCATGTGGATATCTAAATAGGGTTTCCGACAAAATGATGAACTGCACTGACTGCACTGGAACGGTCTATGAATGCTCCAATAACCTAGAATAAATAGTAGTAGGTTAATATTGAAAATTAAAAAGAAAGATTTTATAAAACTCAACTCTTACTTGAGTTTGTGTTTTTCTCTCATATTTATAAAAGATACATTGGAATTGGGTACAACATGTACAAGTTTAAAAAAAAAATTGTTTTTATTATTTATAAAAACATCAAATTCTGTACGTACATCATTAACGATCTATTAGCTTAGTTCTTATCATTATTGATAGCAAAAGATTTCGTTTAAAATTTTCTTCTATTATAATTTATACAACATAATTGGTATGACATTTAAGTCAATTCGGAATCAATTTTTTAAACATTGAAAATGAATAGCTGATACCATGAATAAGGTGCAGTTTTGTTTTAATTTTAATTGGACTTTCATTTTAGACTTCATATTTATTATTATCTTGCATGTCATATCTCATAGGCGAACGATTAAGTAAATTACATGAAATACAGTCGACTCCCTCAAGTCGAACTTTCAGGGGATGTCATAAATAATTCGAGTTAGAGGGAGTTTTTTTTTTTTAATTCGAGTTAGAGATGATATTGATATTATCTTATATGGGCTGATTATTTAGTCGTTTAAAAATAACTATTTTAAAGAGGCAGTTTTGAACCTCATCTGGTAAATTCTCGCATTTTTCTTTACGAATCTTACTGTTTTTTCATGTTTGAAATAATGTTAATAGTTGTGGTTATTAAAAATTAATTATACTCCAAGAAAATAAACATTTTGATTTATTCCTGACGCTCACTTCGCAGCTTAAGGTTGTTTCTTTTATGCTATGCGATAACGATTCGGAATTAAGACCGTTGAGTGCGTTGCGTTGCAAAATTTTCCTTCTCCTTGGTGTTAAAATCAATCTTGGATCACGAAAACTGAATCAGAAAAATAATAAGATCTTGTAGTGTTGTTGTAATACATAAAAAGTGAGCACCTGTCTACCTTTGTTTTTGGTGCCGTGAACTTTGTTTATGGAATATTATTTAGGTAGATACATTATGACATGCACACCGATGCACAACGCGGCAGAGAGAGTCAAAGTATGCATACTCGTATGAACAACAAAACAATACAAAAAGAGCGAAGGTGATTTTTAAAAATGTTTGTTTCTGCAATTAAAAAAATTGACTTAGAGGGATTGAAAATAGTCCAAGAACCTAAAATTTTGTTCGAGTTAGAAAATGGTTTTTGTATGGATATTTGAGAGGAGTGCAAAAATATGGCGACAAAATTCGAATTAGAAAGAAATTCGACATAGAGGGAGTCGATGTATGTATATCATGCAATATTTTTTTTGGTTAACAGGCTATAAAATTAAAATAAATATTTCGATAAAAAAACTATGTTCCCTATTAAAATGGAAATACCAAATAATTGAATAGGGAAAGGTGATAACCAAAAATTTCGGCGAGCTTGACATTTATATCGGACACCAGATATAGAATTTGTTCATCCAAGGAATATTTGTTATTTTAAGCTTATACAATGATAAAGTATTAATGTAAACTAGTTAACAACTTTTGGCATTGCCTAATCTTATTCAATATTTTTTTTTAAATGTGTATGTATGTATGTACATATGTATGTTCTTAAAATTAAGGAAAAACATTTTTATTAGAATCACGCTAATTAAAAGTAATTACATATTATGTAATTGGCAAATTAAAAATAAGCTAATGAAAAATAACACATTCTTTAAAATAAAAATATACTTTTCAGGTACTGCTCATCGCGTGTTTTAAAATTGTACATATTTTTTTAGTAGGTCGTACACAAACCTTTTCACATTATTAAATACTATTTCTAGAATATTAGGAAAAAATATATACAATATTACTAATTTTTTTTTTAAGAACTTGTGTTCCTAATCATATGAAGTTCAAAAACAGCAAAATAAAAATAAGAATTTTTACAACATTTTATAATACATATACATTAGGGTGGCTCTATTTTTTTTCCTAAATTCAGTTTACGGGCACTAGCCAAAAGTTGTCCCAATATATCATGATTACAGGTACATACAAATTTTGAAAAAAAAAAATTGCGATCTTGTACTGCCCCAAGGTCATTGAAAAGTCTCATGAATCCAAAAAAATACATAGAAAAATTAATAACTTTTTTCAAGCAAATAATTTATTTTTTAGTCAGGCTTTTTAAGATTTATTATTAAGAACAAAGGAAACAATTAATGAAGAAATGTAAAGACAAACAGAAAATTTAGAGCTCTAGTTCTAGAATACGGGTTGCTCCGATTTTTTTAAATACTGTATTTGGTAGAATAGAGGAATAATGGAATTTAAAGTGACTTTACAGCAATTTGTAAGCCTTTAAATTTGTACATAAGGATTTTTTTATTTAATTTTTTTTTGTTTTTACTAAATATAAACTATATCTTTATAGTCCTTGGGGCAGTATTCAGGATTAGAATTTTTTTTAAATGTTTTTGATTCCTATTGATAGACTTTTTTGACAACTTTCCTACACCGCCCGAACACGCTATAGCAAAAAAAAAATTCCATACATTTTTTTTTTCAATCGAGCCACCCTAATATACATACATATATATTTTTGAGTCGCCTACGTGACCCACAAATTGAAAGTACATACAAAAACATAAAAAGGTAAGATTTCATCTTTGAATACACAAATTTTATTTAACCGAAATATGTCTCTTCCCAAGTCTAAGATAGTGCTAACAACCTGCAATTTGGATTTTCACTATTATTTTCTGGATTACAAACATGTAACTATACTCTGTCTCCTAAAAATTGTCAGTATAGGGAAGATAGGATGTTTGCCTTTCATTTGCAATATTTTCTTTTTCAGTAATTCTTTCTCATTTGAAAGCTCTTTGAAGCTCTTTCAGAGTTGACTACTCCAAACAATGAAATTGCAAACATTTAAAGAAAATGTGTTCAGGGTTACCTTCGTTTAATATTGAAATTCATTTTTTATTTATAAAAATGAAATAATATTTATCTTCTTCCACACCACTAAAAGGTAAGATAAAAGGCGCGTTTTTGAAGGGTATCCCCAGTTGGCCTAATCCCTTTTAAATAAATAACAAGTGGGAAATAAACATGTATTCTTACATTTTAATATAATAAAAAACTAAATTAACAATCATAACATAAAACAATATCACAAAAATACACGAAGTATCAATAAACCGACCGGACGGAAGGAGAATCTACGACAATAATCATTTTCTATGCAGAAAAGAGCTTATACTTTTATAACTGCATTTAAACGGATTTCCCGCACATTGCAATGCAAAATGTTCAAACAAACACCAAGTAAACACTTTCTGCTTAAGAACTTTTTTAAAAGCCCTAAAAAGAAAAGCTCGTGAACAGAAACCATAGGAAGAACGACGATACAAGTTACCTACTATAAACTATACTTAGTCCACACTCAGATGTGTAGCAGAAAGGTCGTGTGGGAGCCGCGTCAGATTAAATGAGAAATTCAGTGGCGGGTAGTAAACATTTTGTTTCGACTTTTTTCAAGTCAGTATAGAGTGAAAATAGGGCGAGCTACTGCTTCAGTAAAAGCTCTCCCATAAGGCCTGTACTGACAATTTTTAGAAGACAGAGTATAATGATCAGTAATTATTAGTAATACTTTGTAGTCTAAATAGCGGCATGAATATATTGAAAACTAAACTTTCTTTAAGTCGTATAATTTTTAAAACAATGGTCGTTGACTGGTTCTTTTAGTTTATCAGCCACTTTGACTTTACAGGGTGGTTTCCATAACATGCTTCAAAGAGTGGCAACGAGTAGATTAGGTTAAGACAAGAAAATCTTATGGAAAGGTGAGGTCTATGTCTATCCGTTTAGGCGCGAAGCACAATTTTACAAAAACAAAAAATTGACTTAAAACATAAAAAATATGATTATAAAATAATGCTAAGACTTACATTGTCATGCTATACCTTTTTAAAAATGTCTTCTTTAATTTTCATTTTAAATTAAGTTAGGTTTGTTAATAGTTTTCGAAAAATTAATTTGATTAAATTGATTTTTTTTAATTTCAAAATAATTTTTTTTTTAATTTTATGTAGTTAAGAATATTTTTTTTTTTTTTTCAAAAAACATACGAAAGTTATGTATATATCATTATGGGCAATTTTTTTTATAGAGGTCATCCAAAATCTTTTTAATAAGGTTTTTTCCGTGGCTTTTTAACAAAAAGAAAATATTTTCCAATATTTGTTTTTACATAAAACTAAAAACAACTATAAATTCTTACCTGTGTGAATACGTTTGTGGGTATTTAGTGAAGATTTCTGACTGAATCGCTTTAAGCAAAGTTCACACTGAAATGGTCGTTCGCCTGTGTGTGTTCGCATATGAACTTCAAGGTAAGGTTTCCGGCAGAACGCCGCTTCGCACACCTTCAAAACAAACACATTTAAATCAACTAAGCTATATATTTATAAAAGAAATAACTTACTGTGCACTGAAATGGTTTGGTTCCAGAATGTAGCTTCATATGAACATAATAGCTGCTAGCTGATGAAAGCATTTTACCACAAACTTTGCATGCTTGAGGTTTACTTCTAGACTGTCCTGATCCAGTGCTGTTTGTGGACGATAGTGATATTGACATTCCATTATTTGATTGAATAATTTCTGGTTTCAGTCCATCAGCGACCGTAGATAAGGTAGAACTTGATTGTTGAGCCTGCAAAACGAAAAACATTAAATTTTCTTTTATTAATAAACTTGTACTTGTGAGAATATGTTATACATTGCTAGTTAAAAAAAAGTACTAAGTAAATATTTTAATTCTTGAATTTATTTAAATAATAATAATTATGAACATGTAAGAAAGTACTGTGAGTCTGGTAGTGCTCATGGTAACCCATAATTCAATTCATTCGAAATAAGAGTACATAAATAAGAAAAATTAAGAACGAAATTACTTATTTCACGAGCTTTGAAAAGTATAGTTCTGAGAAAGGCGTGTTCAAAACCATCGCACTGATAGAATTGGTCAAATAAAGCATCAAACAAACAAATTTCAAATTTTCAGAAAATTCCTTAAAATTCTTCTTCTACCCATTGCTAACCTAACTGTTGTGAGTTGGCTTAAATTGATTTTTTTAATATACGAAATCTATTGTAAATAATTTAGGGTTAAACAAATCCTCACTTCATATGTATTACCTATCTATCAAATGCAGAACATCGACACATAAATTTGTGTTTGAGAATAGCAGTGGAAATAACAAAGTTTTTTTTTTAATACAGCATTATGTTTCAGAAATATAATGTATGCATATATATTTCGAGTTGAATACAAAATGGCTTATTTTTAAAATCATTATATGAGGCATATGATCTGTCCATAATCGATAAAAATAAAATCAACAACACCAAAGTGCAGTATTTGTTTGAGTATAGCCGACAAACAAGAAAACAACAAAAAAAAATATTCTTCTTTGGTATAGTTGTCGTCTTATTTTCAGGAAATAATTTCAATTCATTTGAGTTCAAAATTCAGATATTGTAACCTAAAATTTTTGTAAATGCTATTTCAAAGAAAAACAAATTTACCAGCAAAATTTGCGAATGTAGCACGTTGCTTTTATTGTCAATTGCCGTTATAACAGAACGTTGTTGCTGTTGACCACTTTGTTGACCCTGCTGTTGCTGTTGAAGATCATGATGTGAATTTTGAGTTTCCTGGCCAGGAGGCGGACATGTTGAATAATAAGTCAATGGTTCCGATTTGATTTGCTGTTCGAACATGCTAATAGTAGCCAGTAAATCAGTTGTAGGAGGTACGGGCATACGCCCGACCCCCCAGTGAGCTGGGTAACTTATGTTGACTTCTGTATATTACATTCTTTATTGAAATTCACCCTAAACGCATTCCCGTCAAGATGTAATTAATGACCACTGGGAAGGCTTCAGGTTTTCTAAATGAAAAAAAGAACACGCATTCAAATGTTAAGTTTTAATTCAATTGTAATAATGTAATTAATGTTAAATTAATGTAAGTGCTTATAGCGAAGCTATGAACCCGTAAAAGTTGTGGGTTTTATGTGCGAGAAGGAGGCATCTTGTAAAGTGCTTTTATCTTTCTCATTTGACATAATTCATATTCGAGCGAGGGCAAATCAAAATTCAATATTATACGAATTTTTAAGTGCTCGTCAATATGAACATAAATTCGATTCACTCACAAAAGGAAACTAATTGAAAGGTCTTTATTTGTAAAACAATTTATTAAGGACGAAGACAAACAAAATTGTCATTATTTGACAAAATTTCATTTTGCCAAATTAGTGTTGGTATTAATTAGCAATCATTAAAGTCACCTTTCATTCAAAAGATCACTTGATCCTACAAATATTGTTCTTCGATACTAGGTTTGATTATTAAAAAATACTGAGACAGAAAACAAAGACAGAAGAACACAAACCGATTGTACTTAACTTCATTAAGACGAAATCAAGATGTTCATTGAGAAGAATAAAATTAGATCACGTAATAGAAAAATGAAAGAAAGTTTAAATGCAAATTAAATTTGAGTACAAAATAAAGCTCAATGTTGGTAATAAACTGTAATTATTTTAATTGGTACCACAGTTCCAAAATATCTAAATGCAGCGTTGAATGATTCAAATTATTTTGATTGGACAAAACAGACAAAATTCAAGAAGGACCTCAAGTAATGTCAGAAACTTTTACAAATTCGATTTATCCAATACAACTGAGTCACTTTGCAGAGCACTCACTTGCACCTATTCTTCATGTAGTTATTTTCTAAATCAATATTTTTTTAAATATTAATATTTATATATATATTTACTTCTAAAATTTTTTACAAAATAAATTAAATCAATCAATGGCTTAATTATATGTATAAATTTTTGTATTTACAAATTTTTAATTCTTATCGAAAAAAGTAATTTTAATGGTTTTGTTATATTTATTATTATATATGGGCATAAAATAATCTGTTTTCCAAATCTTATAATACTATATTTGTATATAAAGGAATCTCATGGAACAGATGTATCTGTGTTCCAAATCTTATAATACTATATTTGTATATAAAGTAATCTCATAAAACATATGTATTAATAGAGCCTGGTTACACGAGTGGAAAAAAGAATCATTTTTGTGGATACACACAAGAAGAAAAAGTGTGTGGGCACTCAAGAAAAATGGACAGTAGAGGAATGATCGGAAATTAAAACACTAAAAACTTCGGTGAAATAAGTCACATGAATTTTTTTTTTAAACTTGTGTTATTAATTTGTATTTATTATTTTTTATGTTGCTAGAGTTTTCATTTGGGTTACGGTTATGATAAAAACAAAAAACAAAAGAATTTATTAAAATTTATGGGCAGTAGCAGGATATAAATCATAGAAAAGAAGTCAAATTTCAGTGAGCCTTCTCCCTCGCCGGCAAAAATAAAAAGAGAATTTCTGTCAAAAAGAGAACGGTTTAAGAAAGAAACATGAGGAAATTAACATCGGTTGACATTGGCGTTCATCAAGTGCTTTTCTGGGTGACTTTTCAAGAGGAAATCACTAAGTAGCTGCATGTGGGTAATTCAACTGAATTATAGTGAAAGAAAAATTGCCAGAATGCGCACCAGTGATATCACTTGCTAAGTGGAGTTTGTAAAATACTAGGCCTTTACGCATAAGTGAAAAATGTGTGGAATGTATACCAAGGAAATCACATTTCAATTGTGAATCGTGTAATCATAAATGTATTTAAGTTCATGAAAAAGAACATGAACATTGACCAGTTATTTCATAAGGTAAAGAAAAGAATATTTATCAGATCATACCTTCGGATACAAAAATAAAAATACAGTTATATATGTTTTATAAATAATAATTTTCTTATTATTACTGAAAAATATAAGTATGTTATTACAAATAAAATAAAAAAATGATGACAGAAATACAGCCGGCTTGTTCTTCCTTTAGTCAACAGCTCTCTTGAAGTGCAGTTTTAGGATTTGCTGGACTGCTTTTCCATAAAGTTGAGAGGAGTAAATGTCGATTTAAAAAGCAACAAACACAAAACAAAAACACTTTAACAATTTTTTCTTAACTTTTTCATTGATCGCACTTTAAAAAACTTGAACCGGAATGTTTTATAATAAAAAGAAAACATTATGTCACATTAAATTAACCGCACGCGTCGCCAAAAAGCTGCAAATTCCAACGCTTCTATCTAACGCAATCTAAAAAGAAGAACGCAGGTCACTGCGCATTTTCATCTATCGCAGTTCTTGGAAACGATCTTATTTGCACAAGCAGAATAAGGTAGGTTTTAGAATTTTGATGTTTCCCTTTTTGAGAGGATAAAGAACAACAGAAGACCTAGCTCGGTGGACGAACTCATGAATCTATGCATTTTTGGTCATCAGTGGAATCATCGTACGATCTTCTTTACTGAAAAATTTACGGAACGACACTCGATGATTTCAGTTCAACCTTTTAACAAGTAAAAGAAGTGGTAGATTGTATGAGCTGATGAAAAAAACCATGCCTTTATTTAAGGAAATCACTACAAGCTGTTTCAAATATGTATGACAAATGATGATAATTTGATGGTTTGAAGCCTGAAGCGTTCACATTTGTCAAACATCATTTCTATTTAGAATTTCTGTCATGACGGGTATACAAGTAACTGCTCCCATTGTTATAGAAACAGATGAACAGGAAAAAAACCGAAGGCAAAAAAAAAAAATAAAAGAAAAAGGACATGCTCAAAAGAATGGATAAAGACACCCAAAATATTCTTCGTTCAACTCATTAACCTCTTAATTTTATTTATTTGTTCTCTTGTTATAGATCCACACTTATCGAAAACTTTTTAGGATGAAATTTCCTCCTCGTTTGATAAACGTGAGTTCACATTATCAAATATGTTTGTCAAACCACCGAAATACCAAAAAATTTTGATTTTCATCAAGCATGTTTGGCGGATAAGGATTGATCACATGTTGACGACTTTTGGCTATTGTACCCGGATAAAGATTGGTTTCTGGAATGTAAAGACGCTCCTGGAAGAAGGAAATGAAGGTCCTAACAACTCCAGATTCCTCCAACTAGAGAGAGAATTCATGCGGTATAGGTTGGATAACTTAGGGATAAGTGAAGTAAGATGGTTGGGATCGGACAAGTACAAGACTCCAACACGTAACACTGTGCTACTCTATTCTGGAAAAGCACCTGGAAGCGTTCGGGACGCTTGAGTTGGGCTGTTGCTAACCAAAACAGCTATCGATATTCTAATTTCATGGGAGCCACTAGGTGAACGTATTATTAAGGCCAGATTCCGGAGTAGAGTACGCAACATCATTCAGTGTTACGCCCCAACGAAACTCGCCCCAGACGAAGAGGAAGAAGGCTTCTACAGTCGGCGAAGTGCCGTATGGCTTTGACAAAAAGAGATCCACTGTTACTAATTTATTTAATTTCGTGTCCTTTTGTCTAGATGTTTTTGAAAAACGAGGGCAAGTTGATTGTGTATTTACTTACTTTAGTAAAACCTTTGACAAGTTATGTCACAATACACTAATTTTAAAATTATACCATCTAGGATTTAACAACAATTTTATAAATTGGATTTCTTCATACTTAAAAAATCTTCGTTATTCTGTCTTGTTTCGTACTGAAAGTTCAATTCAATTTGTTGTCAATTCTGGCGTCCCTCAGGGCAGCCACTTAGATCCTATTTTATTTATTAACGACTTGGTCTCTAACTTAAAAAAACTCGTCTGTCCTTGTGTATGCTGATGACATTAAGCTTTTCAAAAGTATAAAATCCTCCTCTGACTGTTTATTATTACAAGAAGACTTAACAATATTTAGGGAATGGTGCAATAAAAACCGACTTGTTTAAAATGTTGACAAATGTAAAACTATGAGTTTTACACCTAAAAAATTTCCGTTTTTGTACAACTATACGTTAGATTCTTGTCCGTTATGTAAGGTTTCTATGTATTCTAACTTAGGTATTATTCTAGATCCCAAATTATCATTTAATGACCATTTAAATTATATAATTAAAAACGCCAATAGGGTTCTTGGATTCATTAAAAGATTCGGTCGTGATTTTCGGGACCCTAATGTTCTTAAACTTCTATTTATTTCGTTAGTTAGACCAATTGTAGAATACGGCTGTGTGGTATGGTCACCTTATTACTCAATACATGTTACAAGAATTTAAGCGATCCAAAAAAGGTTTCTGCGTTTCTGTCTTCGGTCTCTTCCATGGGCAAGGGAAAATCTACTTCCGCCTTATTCTCAAAGACTAGCTTTGATCAGCCTCCCTTCTTTGACTAACCACAGAAAGTATATACAATTTTGTTTTATTGTTGGGATTATTAATGGTTCGATATCATTACCATCAGTTCTAAGTAAATTAAATTTCAGTTTCAGTCGTTCAAGTTTAAGGCGACAGCAACCTATTACTCAAATATTTAGCAGATCAAACTATGGTGTATGTAGCCCATTCAATCAATAAATAACAATTTATAACGAATTTCATTTTTGTTTAGAATCTGTAAATGATAATATAAAGTGTAAAAAATTTAAACTTGTGTTTTCAACAATGTTTAATCATAAATATAAATTATGATATTAGATTATAAGAACTATTTTTAACGCTGTTAACGTTAAGATTTTAACGAACTAAATAAATAAATAAAGCCGTCGGTTCAGAAGCAGTCTATTAGATGTCCGAAATAGAAGAGGTGCTGACATGGGGCTTGCCCGCGATCACCATCTTATGGTAGCTACCTTAAGATTACGTACAGCTGCAATTCGGAGATCGAACTCGAACATCAGAATGCCCAAGTTTAACACGGTCAGACTAAAGGACCCTAACATTCGTCAACAACTCAGAGACCACCTTTCGCAACATGAGTTCAATCAGCAGCACTGTACCCATGTTCTGTAACTTTCGAAGCGATAAAACTCGTCGAGAAACGGTGAGAATTGGGACGAAATGCATTTTATCGCATCGTCGGGTTTCTGTAACTTTGACAGTCGTTAATTCTATCGACTGGAACAAACGGAATAGGAATCCTGGAAAAATTCGATAAAATGGGTTTCTGTATCTTTGAAAGTCTATAAGTTTTTCTCTTGAAATGTCAAAATTTATCACTACATAAAAAGCAGGCGAAACGCGAAGACCAAGAATAATGTCGGAGGCAAAAAAGGTAATACATAAATAATAAATAATTGATTCAAGAACTAAATTAATAAATATTATGTTATAGAGATTAACAAGATTATTAAAGTGCCAGAAGGAGACACTGGTGGAGTTTATGGCGGAGAACAAGCCGTTTGCCCGCGGTGAATTGATGCCAACAGCCGACAATCAATTCTTCCTTTTTTGTTTTTTTTTTTTTCAATTTTATGCATATATGGGGAACAAATCGTTTCATTTCGTAACGATGTGATAAGTTATCGCCTGAGTTACAGAACATGGGTCCTGGACCCGAATCCATAGAAAACCAATGGACTGCTGTGAAAAATGTTCTCATATCAGGTGTTGAAAGAATAGTCGGTCGTGTGCAAGGAAGCAGTAACACCTGGCTTTACGAAGAAACTTGGGCAAAGATCGAAAGACGAAAGAAACGAGCTAGAATCCAAATACCGCATAAAGATGAAAGAGGTCCAGCGTAGTGTAAGACGTGATAAACGTAATCACACCAACGTTCTGGCCTTAGAAGCAGAAAAAGCTGCAAACAGGTGCGACAGCAGAACTCTCTATAGAATAACCAAAGAACTCGCTGGTGTGCAGAGCTCAAAACAACACCCGGTTAAAGATAAAGATGGAACCCTGCTGATATCGGATGAGGACCAACTCAGAAGGTGGACGGAGCATTTTGCCTTTGTCTTAAATCATGTTTTGACAGTAACATGCAAATGACATCTTCCGAGCTGCCCGATACAACCAATTCCCGATTACGCACCACACCCCCCAGTAAGGATGTACCGCTATCAAAGCACTGAAGACAAACAAAGCGGTAGGACTTGACGGCATTCCCGCAGAGTTGCTACAAGCAGCGCCAACAACATCCAGCGAATTGCTGCAACCGCTCATAGAGACAGCGTGGGTCTCCGAATGCTTTCCCGAAGAGTGGAAAAAGGGAATGAATGTCAAGCTCCCAAAAAAAGGAGACTTGATGAAGTGCGAAAACTGGAGGGGTATTTGCGTTTTGCCTGCAGTCGCCAAAATAATAGCAAAGATAGCATTAAAGAACACCTCGAAGCATCGCTCGACACTGAACAGGCAGGCTTCCGCACTGGGTCCTCCTGTATTGATCACATCAACACCTTGAGGATCATCATCGAACAGTGCGTCGAATATCGATCACCACTCCACCTGCTGTTCATTGTTTCAAGAAGGCTTTCGACAGCGTCAACAGGGAGTTTATCTGGCTTGCTTTGCGGAGGAGGGGTATACCAGAGAAACTCATTGCTATTATCAAAGAGAGTTACGATGGGTCCAAATGTCACGTCTTACACGGAGGTAGGTTGTCTGAAGAATTTGAAGTCCAAAGCGGGGTCAGACAGGGCTGCATACTGTCACCAATCCTGTTTTTATTGGTGATAAGCGATGTACTGCTGATGGCTTTGACAGGAAGCGGAGGAATAAGATGGACTCTGACAACTTACCTTAAACATCTTGACTACGCTGACGATGTTTGCTTGCTTTCCCATAAGTTCATGGATCTCCATCAAATGGCAACAAGGGTGGAAAGAGAAGCAGCAATCGTGGGGCTGAAAATCAACAAGGGAAAAACAAAGATGTTCAGCCTCGGGAGCTCGCAGTCATCCGCTCGGATCAACATTGGTCAACAAACAGTAGATAGCTTCCAATACCTGGGAAGCATCATCTCTCCTGAAGGAGGAACCGAACTAGACATCGTCAGTCGTATCGGAAAAGCAAAGGCTGCGTTCGGGATGTTGTCCAATGTTTGGAGGAACAAATCTCTCAGCTTGAATACAAAGCTACGAATCTTTAACTCCAACGTCAAATCAGTTCTGCTATATGGATGCAGCACCTGGAAAATAACAACTACAATAACCAGGAAACTGCAAACCTTCGTTAATAGGTGTCTTCGAAACATCTTAAGGGTTTTCTGGCCTAATCGTATCTCCAACGAGGATCTACATAGACGAACAGGTCAGGAACCCATAGACACCATTATACGAAGGCGCAAGTGGCAGTGGATGGGCACACGCTTCGAAAAGGTAATGCCTACGTTGCTGCCCAGGCAATGCAGGTTAATCCACTCACACAAGAAGGAAGAAGAGTTGGTAGACCGAGAAGCACGTGGAGAAGAACAGTGTCCCGCTAGGGAACACCAACGGACTTCGTAGGTCTGAGGACCTGAGTAAGTATGAATTTACTAGGTCAAATGGTATCCATCACATATTTTGTGCTCCATATCATCCATCTTCAAACGGACAGGCAGAACGTTACGTTTCAACGGTTAAGGAAGGACTAAGAACAATATTGAGCGAAGATGGCGATTTGAATCTCAAATTATGCAGATTTTTGATGCAGTACAGGAAAATACCACATGCAACGACCGGGGTTTCACCGGCTGAACTAATGTTCAAAAGAACAATTCGTACACGAATCGACCTAGTCAAAACTGATGTTAAATCTAAGATCACTGAAAAACAAAACGCTTATAAAGAACCCAAAGAATTTACAGACGGTGAAACGATTCAAGCTAGATTTTACAATAACAAGTGCTGCAAATGGAAATTTGGGAAGATAATACGACAAATAGGAAATAGAATATACGAAATTCTAATAGATAACCAGAAGCACACTCGCCATGTAGACCAACTGAGAAGAACTGATTGCCAAATAACCAATGATAAATTTAATGCCGATCCTTTAATTAATACAAATAATAACCACACCACGACACACCATAACGACACAAGACCTGACATTGAAATACAAGCAACGAACACCTCTAAATCACTACCAAATCAACCAGCTATCACACATGCACCACCGGAATTGTCACCATCAACTATTATGTCATCACCACCAAAAAGTCAACCAGTCATTATTCATAAATCACCGAAATTGTCACAGTCAACATCAGCAACGACCATACCATCACGATCACCACCATCAAGAAACGAAGCTACCGAATCCTAAATAGGAAAAGCACCAGCGAGTCCAAGACGATTTAACAAAATTAGAAGAGCACCAAATCGTCTTAATTTATAAGAAGGGGAAAGTTGTTATATTTCTATAAACAGCAATAATATTAACTTGGCATAACTTAAACTTTTCTTAAACGTCAGTTTCACCCTTGCTTTCACATTCATTTTTTTTTCTTCTTTGTTACCTTGTACGCTCTTCAAGCCAACAAGCCCATTGTTCCGTATTCTGATATAATATAATTATGTAGTTTTATCAAGACACAAATTTGAAATAAAAAGTATACTGAATTGAATTAAATAAAATAACACATCTTTGATTTATAAATGGAAAACCACTCAGCCACTGTATAAATACACAACAGTAAGATGATCACTTTTGTGTCACTTTTCTTTTGCATAGATTTGGTATCACTTACAAAGAAACTAATTGTTATTTTTCAAGTTTAAATTTATTTTAAAACAAACCTCTGAGAATTCGGAAGGAACTTTTTAAAATGTAAGTACATTTTAGTAACAAATTTAAAACAATAGCTTAAACATTTTAATTTATGCCTAGGACACACGGTAATAAACACCAAATGACCATCCTGGCTAATTTCATGGAGCAGCATTCCGATTTGGCCAAATCATTTGCTTCAGGGTGAAACACTATCTACCGAATTTAATTTTGATCAAATTGACAGCTAAATAGGTGTCACTTACAAAAGTCAAATAAAATTTTACAGTCAAATTGACTATCACTTTACACAGATCAATATTTTTAAATTTGACTGTCAACTATCAAAAATCACCTAACACGATTCCACCCCAGATTTTTTTGTTGGCTATCTAGCAATTTCATTATTATCAGGATTCATTGTTGCCAAATTTGTTATATATACGTTACATTGATGTATTTGTGGTGTTTTAATGTTTTGTAAATTGTTCGAAAGGGAGTGGAGTGGGTAAGTAAAAAAGCAGGCAGGTGTTGCTATTTGATATTAAGTTATGAGAAATACATATACAAAAATTGACGACTAAAATAATGTTTGAATAATTATATCAAAAGAATATTCATTTATGTACAGTACATATTATGATATGTAGGTATATTTGGTTGAAACAAAAATCTTTATAGGAAGATTGTTCCTTAATTTTATGAAAAAATATGTAGTAACGATGACAACCGAAATATTATTATTATTAATATTTTCATGTAGGTACATATGTATTTCACGTCATTTTTCATTATTGAATTAAAATAATCAAATTTGAAGACACACATAGAAAACGCAATTAACACTCATCGCAATGAAGGAATGAAAATATTGGTAATATCCAGCTTTCAAGAAACCCACATGAAACCGAAAAAGTAGTATCTATTTCAAAATTTAGCCATTCTGCGGTGAAAAAAATCTATCCCACGGGAACCATACATTTTGCCCGGGTAAAAAGTAACCTTCGTGCTATTCCAGACTATGTTATAATCTATCTCTGTGCCGAATTTCAACCAAATCCGCTCAGATGTTATTGAGCAACAAACATTCATGTATCCAAACTTTCACATTAAAAATAATAGTAGGATAATGCAAACGGATCTGGAAACTATAATATTTGAAACAATAAGAAATTGACTGCTGTTTTGAAAGAAAGCTTACAAATTGGATTGAGAATAACAACATTTTGAACATCTTTCAAGCGGGAGTTCGCGCTAACTTTTCAATAAGAGACCATATTTTTGGCATTTTCCATTTCATAATCAAAAAAATACAATCTGTTAAAACTTCCTTAGTCCATTTTTTGTAGCAGCCGATAACATAGAAGAAGAAATTCGTTGGTGGCTGCTCAAAGGCAGCAGAGACTACTATAATCTGTCAAAGCTATTTAAATCCAGAAACCCTGCCTGATGTACAGGACTATGGCTGCTTAGTTTTATTAAAAGGCCCTCCCACCTCTTAGACGCGTTTGAGAGAATTGTTGGCCCCGTATGTGAGGAAAAACGATTCAGGAGACGCTACAATCATGAACTGTATGAAATATATTTCGAAGCAGATATTGTGAAAAAATTAAGCACGGTAGACTCCGGTGGGCTGGTCCTCTAGCTCACATGAGCAAAAAGGAATCAGCTCGGAAAGTTCTTTTTAGTACATTTTATAGCAGAAGACAGCGTGGCAGACCAGACCATGCTTACGTTGAAGAGATGGCGTACACCAGGACGCCCGCAGCCATAGGGTGTGCAACTGGATGGCGTCGGCTAACTATCAGGATAAATGGAGACTTATTAAATGAGGCCCAGACCGGATCCCGTTTGTCGATTAGATGATCGGGAGTTCTTTTATTTGAAATTTAAACTTTCTGAAATGAAGTAGCAAAGCTTAATTGTCCCTAAATTTAACGTGGCCAATGTGGCTTGCTTGTCCTTTGTGTCCAAGTATTACACTCGATTTGAAGTGTTTAAAGAAACTTTTTTCAGGAATAACTACTACATAATTCGGTATTTAAAAAGCAAACGTTAGTTTTAAAACAAAAGTAATAATAAATAATACTTATGCATTCATATTACCACTTTAAGAAAATTACTGCGTGTAAATGAGACTGAAATCAGTTTGCTGAGGTTGATGAAAAAATAATGTTTGTTGATAATATTTTAAGAGGCAGGGGTGGAATCGCGTAAGGCGATAGGTGATTGTCACTGTTTTGATAGTCAATTTTGATTATCAACTTCTCTTTGCTCTGTGTAAAGCGATCGCTAAAAACTTAAAATTACTTGGTAGCACTTAAATAAGTTTGGGAAACTTTATGCGAATTTTAAATTATCAAACATGAATAAATGTCATTTCTATTAGTTATCGTGTTTTGTTATGAAAATTATTGTTTTTCATTGTAGCTGTAGTTTAGATGTTTTGTTTCTGCAAAAATGTAAGTATACCTAAGTACATACCTATGTATATAAAAATGCATAGTTATAAATAAATATTTTCTTTCAAAGGACTACCACGAAGAAGCAAACCGAAATTTTATCCAGCTACATGGAATCACATCCCGAGCTGGCCGAATCATACAATGCCATCTCAAGTTCTGGTAGGACCACACAAATTGATTCTTAGCAACTGAACTTTTTTTGTGGTCATTCCTTGTTGAGTTCCTCTCATCAAATAAATGCATTGATGTGAACATTATGTATTTATTCTCTATCTTTTATTTTAAATATGATATATTTCTCAATTTTTCAGTTGTGGTTTGTTTCAAATTGAAAAATAAGCAATTTGAAACAAACCACAACTTATCTCTGTCAAAAAATTAAGAAAATTGTATGAAAGCGACACCTAAATAGCTGTCACCAAAAAACTACACTAGAAAAGTGATAGTCAATTTGATAATCACCTTACGTGGAGCAAAATCATATATTTTGATAATCAACAATCAACTATCGCCTTACGTGATTCCACCCCAGATTTTGTGGTTTACTTGACAGAATAACTAACGAAAGTATGTATTTGTATGTGTATTTACTCGTGGCCTTGTCTTATTTTTTAAGTAATTCACTGCTTATATTTTAGGAATTAAGAATAAAATATACAATTTATGCGCTTTCTTCCCCTGATAATTGCAATTAGTTCGTATTTTTTCAAGTTATAAGAATCTACATATATACATATATATGATGTATATAAAAGAAAGTCTGTTTTTTTGTGTTCGTTCACTAACCAGCCAACCGGTTGACCGATTTTCTTAATTTTTTTTTTTTAAATTAAAGGGGAATAAGAGTAAAAGGTTTAGGGCGCAAAAAAAATTATAAAAAAATATGGAAAATATGTTAAACAAAAGAAATAAGTAGAGTTCGTGGTGTCCTCGTAAGATGTCCGCTCTAGATTTGGTAGGTAGGTTAGGGGTAGTTTTAAGTTTTATTTTAAGGACTTAGTATGTAAGAAAATAATAATAATAAAGTCACAGAGGTTAGTTTTTTAAATTTTCTAACGAAATAAACATTAAAAAAAAAATAGTTTATAGGCCGAAAGGCATTAGTTTTAAGTATTCGTGAATTTCTTAGAGTGCCCGTTTAGGGCCAGTAAGTTATATTTAAGTATCATTAAGTAGGCTAGTTTACTGAATTTTGTCTAGTATGTAAGTAGTTTTAAGTTAATAATGAATAAAAATTTGAATTAAAAAAAAAAAAGATGTCCGCTCTAGACGTGAGGGGTATTAAGTTCGATTCATATCGCTGGCTACATTTTTTTTCTTAATGCATGGCCTGACCCAAAGTTTTGGTAAGGAAACGACAAACAATGATTTAGATTTGTTTATACTTTTTTATATTTTTTATCCAATTATAGCAACAAAATAGTTATTTCAATTAATGTTTTTTTTTTTGTTTGCATTTTTAAGCTAAAAATATCCACTTTTAGTCTTTTAGTGTTTTAATTTTTTTTTTAACCGCATCCGTCGAGTATGGGTCATTTCTTATAAGATTAATAATGATGAAACCAAAGTTATTTTTGTTTATAAAAAGGCATTAGTATGAAAAAATATAAAACAAATAAAAAAAGAGGCTCGGTGCGACCCACACTGATAACATTCCATTTACTTTGAAGTTTTTCAGTTATTGAAGATTTTGCATTACACATCGCCTTTTAACAAAATAATTTTTTTGTTAACCTCCTATGGGAAGTTAAAAAACTATTTTTTTAACGCCCTGCAAAGCGGGCGGGGATTTCGCTAGTATAAAATAAAACTCACGATGAGAAATTAAATAATAAAGAAGCTTTCTATCATTCGAAGCACCTATTAGATCTTTCCACTTCTTGAGCAAATCTAAAATGGTTACCACAACTTTGGTTTAACTCATTCTAGAGTTCGTTAACGGTTTCTCAAAAACGGATACAGATTTCTACTCCAATTAAATTTTGTTATAACTTCGAAAGATTCAAGAAGGCCTTCCATAAAAATTGAGTGAGAGGTTTTTTCACTATACGAGTTTAAAAAAAGTGAAAATTTTGGTTGGTCGCAAATATCTGAGGAACGGATAACGCTATTGACTTCAAATAAATTTTGTTGTATGCATTGTGATGTAATATAGATTTGGTAAGAAAGCAAAATACCATTACTTTTTTAAGATAAAAAAAACTAAATCAAATTATATTATCTTCAAAACAATTTTGGACAAAAATCAATTGACAGTTTTTTTTACAAAAAAAGTACAAAATAATCAAAATTTGGTAAAAATCGTTTTTGACTCGAATATCTCCAGAGCGGAGAACAATATTGTCTTAAAATTTATTTCAGTTCATACATAATACAACTATTTGTTAACATATGGTAAAATTTTGTCAAATATCAAATTGACAGATCTTTTACAAAGAATAGAAAACTTAAACAAAAATTTACCCAAAAATGGCAAAAGTTGTTTTTTTCAGTTTAATATACTCAAATATCTTCACAAAAATTCGCAATTACAGTTGTAACTCGATTAACCGGGATGGTTGGGACCGAGCCCATTACGGTTAATCGAAAATTCCGGATAATAGAACTTTTTTTTTCTCAAAAAAATATGTATTTTTACACAAGATTACAAATATTCTATAAAACTTAAGAATTCATTCAGTACATATTTTTGTTTGTACATAATGTACATATATAGAAAGAAGTGCTTGAAGTGTACGGACGTGTTTTGAAAGAGTATCGTGGGGTGCGCATCTTTTGTACTTTTAACCCGTCCTTCTTTACATCACTTGCTCTATCTTTTTGAACTATGCATTGTATAATTTGCAATAACTTAATCGCACGCAACTGTGCCAAGATAATATCGTGCACCTAATGTAATTTATTTGCTCATGCCTCTTGTACGAATACTGATTCAGTTAACAGTTTATCTTCCGATAAAAAGAAACGTTTTCGTTGTGACAAGTGTGCTCTTTATCCGCACCTCAAAGTAAATCGTCTGTAAAAGTTTATACTCCAGATGATAAAAATACCCATATGCAGCCTCCACCAAAGCAACAAAAAAGAGCTAGAACTGGTTCGGAAGAAAAAATTATTTGTGATTTTCTCTCCACCGTTAAACAACTCAAAGAGGAAAACCAAACATTAATAGAAAAAATAGTAAGTCTGGAGAACCAATTGAACTGGAAAGAGCAGACGTCAACAACGACAACATCCATGAATACTTGCATACAATAATGCATAATGCACTGAATGTGTCTCTTTCCAAAGATGATATTCAGCAATGCTACATTAAACACAATTCTTCGAAGAGCGCTTATGGTATTCATTCTAACTCTGCTGTCAATAACAAACCCCCAAACAAAGTCATCTGTGTCAAATTCTTGTCGCACGACACAAAAAAAAAAATTATGAAGAGCAAACGATTAGCTCTTAAGAAACTTAATTCCTCATTATTTATTTCTGGTGGTGTCAGTAAAATTTATATAAATAATTGTTTCACTAATTATACTAAAGCTAATTATTGAAAAATCTAAAACGGGAAAAGCTCCGGGAGACGACCGAGTCCCAGTAGAGTTGTATAAAAACTATACAACCGAATTTCTGTCCGCATTGACGGAGGAATATAACAGAATATTTGAGAGTGCACATGTTCCGGAAAACTTCAAAAAAGCAATTATATTTCCTTTGCACAAAAAAGGACCATATGATATACCAGACAATTATAGAGGCATTTCCTTTTTGAATGCTTCTGTAAAGATCTTTAGTACTCTGATTTTCAATAGGCTAAGACAGTGGATTGAGGATAACAAAATACTCAAAATCAAGCTGGCTTCAGGAGAAACTATTCGACTTTGCACCAAATATTCAGCCTGTTTAATATTGCAGAGAGCTTCAAAAAAAAAAACATAAATTGTATGCCTTTTTTTGTCGATTTCCGTGCCGCTTTCGATTCAATTGACCGGGAAGCACTTTTTTATAAGCTATACAAATTGGGGATATCAGGTAAAATTGTTACCTTACTGAAAGCGATGTATGAAAAGAATGTAGCCTACGTGTGGGATGGGGAATCGGTTTCTGAAGAGTTTCCAGCTGAGATTGGAGTAAAGCAACGATGTATCCTGAGTACGTTACTGTTCAATCTCTTTATAAACGATATCGTGAAAGAAGTTGGCGGAGGCATCTAGTTTGCAAATACACAGATACCAGGGCTCATTTTTGCGGATGATATTGTATTTTTATCTGAAAGTGTTGAAGGAATGCAGCGAATGATGAATCATCTGGAGAGGTTCTGCAAAGCTTGGAATTTAACCGTTAATTTAGAGAAGTCCAAAATGATGATATTTAGGGATGGTGGTGGTAGATATGCAAGTAATGAAAAGTGGACTTATATGGGAGACAGTGATGTTATCGTTCGAGAATATAAATATTTAGGCGTATTAATCACGGCAAATCTAAACATGAAAAAACATTTCCAGTTGAAACTAGCGGAAGCAAAGAGAGCTGTATCTTCAGTGTGGGCCCGTTGTATTGAAAATAAATTCATCGAACACAGAGCGAAGATTAAAATTTTTCATGCCACCGCAGCTTCTATAATGCTCTACGGTGCTCAAGTTTGGGGGTACAACCAATTCGAAGAGGTGGAAAGATTCCTCAGGTATTTCTTATAACGCATTTTTCGGTTACCTAACTGCACACCTAATTATATGCTGCATTTGGAAACTACTGAACCGCCAATGTAAGCACACTAAAGCTACATTTTGAATATATTTTGAAGGTGATGGAGATGGATGATACTAGATTGCCAAAAAAAGTTCTTAAGAGGCTGCTATCTTCTAGGGGAGGTCTATTCAAAGAATGGAAGGAATTGGCGAATAGTCTAGGAGAAAACTTCCGCTGTTTGCCTGATATTAGTGTAGCGGACTTGAGAAAAGTATTTACAGCTATATTAGAGAAAGTCAGCAACACCACAAAAGCAAAATATTTCCGTAACCATTACCCCCTGCATATGATAAGCATTATATTCAAAGTTCGAGGAGAATTATTAAATTTAAATTTCATTCCTCATCGACCCGATATGCCGATTTTATGTGGCCTATGTAATCTGAAGGAAAGGGAAGATACATTTCACTTTATTGCCAGGTGTCCCATCTTAAAAGAGTTTCGAGTGAGGTATTTTGGGGTGGCCGCAATGGATTGGAACAACACCATGGAAGTTTTGAATGGAAAAGTAAGCTGGGAGATTTTATATAAATACACGTCAAGCGCACTGTGCTATAGGAAGCGTATTATCGAAGCAGACTTCTAAAAATAAAAAAAAAAACTACAATGTTCAATATTTATACATGCTTTAAATAAGTGTAAATCTGGTAGACGGACATTGGTTAAGCCATATTAAACTTAAGGTTAAAATTGTAAATCAAAGCTTTTTTGTTTAAATAAAGTTTTTAAAACTAACTACTAAAGCTTTGTTTATGGAAGCAAAGAAAAAGAAAACCCAACTAAAATATAAATATTTATGGTTCCAAAACTGTCAAATTTTAATGCGAAAAGTAGATAAAAGGGGGGTTCACATTATCAAATATGTATGACAAACATGATTGATTGACTGGAATTTGAGAATGTGAACTCTACATCAAACGGCTTGTCAAACATGCTTAATGAAAATCAATTTTTTTTTGATATTTCGGTGGTTTGAAAAACATATTTGATAATGTGAACGCGCGTTTGTCAAACGAGAAGGAAATTTAATTCCTAAAAAGTTTTCGACAAATGTGGATCTATAACAAGAGAACAAATAAATAAAAATAAAGAGGTGAATGCGTTGAAAGAAAAATATTTCGGGTGTCTTTATCGATTCTTTTGAGCATATTCTTTTTCTTTTATTTGTTTGCATTCGTTTTTGTTCCTGTTCACCTGTTTCTATAACAATGGGAGCTGTTACTTGTATACCTGCCATGACCGAAATTCTAAATAGAAATGATGTTTGACAACATGTTTGACAAATGTGAACGCTTAAGGTTTCAAACCATCAAATTATAGTCAAGCAAATTTATCATACATATTTGATAGTGTGAACCCCGCTAATGAAAGGAGTATTTTATTTTCTGTCATAAGAAATAAAGAGTGCGACATAGGATTGAATATACATGTATATATGTATACAACGATTGCTTTCAAATTTTGTTTCTGGCTGGCTAGCGACGGAGACGTGTGTGCTATACATTTGGCTGTAGATCTGTATACTTTTACCATTATAGGCATTTTGCTATTTCAAATTCGTTTTGAATTGATTTTTCAATTTTTGTAAAAACTGATTCTTTGTTGCCAAATTTGTAGTCTGTTGCCTTGATGTATTTGTTGTTTTTTATTATTTTGCAAATTGTTCGTAAGGGAGTAGGTGGGTAAGCAAAAGTAGCTTTGCAGGTTAGGTGTTGCTACTTGATATTTAAGTTATGAGAAATCAAAGGAATATTCATTAATATTTTATTTGGTTGAAGCAAAAATCTTTAATTTGTAAGGTTCAAGTGAACTAAAAAAAAAGTTCACATTGTTTTCACGTGTAATGAAATAAAATTCCAGCATTGACGTGAAAAAAACTAAAAACTGTGTTCAAATTTAGTTTAATGGCATTTTGACGTTTATGTATGTGAATTGCAATAATGTTTTAATACCTTTTTCATGTAAAATAAACTTTTTGTTTTCAAGATTTGCTTAAACATTTAAATTTTAATTGAATTTTATTTAAACATTAAAAATGAACATTGATTGATTGATGAATTATTTATTACAACACTAAAGCTTCACTGAATAACATTCAAATGTTCTACAAATTTGACTAAAACTTGATTTTTAATGTATTACGTCTTCAAAAGCAAATACTTATTTTGAATTTTGAATGAAGTTCTTAAAACTATTCTATCTATCACAAATATTTTTCATTTAAAAAGTTGAAATACCTACATAATTTAATTTACTTTTTGAAAATTATTTACATTATTTGAAAATATTTTTCTCATTGGGCAATGATTCTTTGAATTGGCTACTACATTTTAATTCTTCCTCCTCTTTGACGTTTTTTTTTTCCTTATTGTTATTTTTTTAATCTTCCCTCCCTATTAACTCTATATATTCGTTTCCTACTTTTTTGCGTTGACATATCTCTCAAATTAGTATTTTTTTTTAGTTCTCACTTATTTTCTTTTCGTCACCACTCTTAAATATGCATAAATATTGATTCCGAGGACGCTGGTTAGGGGTCGCGTCGAGCGTTCCTTTCCATGATTGTACTATTCCATTTTATATACAATGCTGGAATGAAAAAACTTAAACCTGACAACGAACAAGTTTGCTTGTTGAATAAGAACTTTTTTTAAGAAAAATTCGAAGGATACGAGCATTGAAAATTATGCACAAAAGCAAACTTATGCTCCTACAGAAAAAGCCTCCGAAGCAGAAATTGAAACCTTTTATGATGATCTTGACCACACCTACCAAGAAAGAAAATCAAATCAGAAATAGGCGACTTCAATGCCAAACTCGGACGACGCAAAGAATATGAAGAAAATACAATGGGAACATTTGGTTATGGACAAAGAAACAAGAGAGGAGAAAGACTCTTATCATGGCTTCATGAAACTAACTTGACATTTGCGCACTCTTTTTTCAAGAAACAAGACAAAAACAAATGGACATGGACATGGAGATCACCAGATGAAAACACAAAGAACGAAATTAACCTGATAATAACCAACAAAATTTCAACAGTAGCAGATGTTTCAGTATTAAACAACTTTAAATTTGATAACGATCATCGAATATTAAGAGCCAAAGTAAAAGTTGACCACCAAACATTAAGAAGAAACCAACAAAAATTCGGCATGCCAAAGAACGTTGAAACTGACCAATTACAAAGATACAAAGACTTACTATCCAACACCATATTACAAAACTTAGATTTTCAAAACATAAACATCAAAATCCAATCCCATTACTTATAACACACTTCAAGAAACAATAAAACAATCTGCCAGGTACACGATAATGAAAAAACATCTCAAAAAATTGGCAAAATCTCCAAACAAAACAACTCATTAATTTAAGAGAATCGTTAAAGAATGAAAAAAATCAAAGTGAATCGGATAAAATACAATTAAAAAACCTTCAAAAACAATTAAGACAAAAAATAAAGAAGATATTAAAAAAATTAACGAAAATATAATTAAAAATATGCTACAGACTACAAAATCAATAAAAAAGACAAAAATGCTTCTGAATCATGACAAGGAATGATAAACAAATATAACATAATAACAAAAATAATGGATATAAATGAAGCAGCAACAATTCTTTGAAATTCAAATTGTGAAGTAGGAAATCAAGACAACAATACCAATACAACTATATCAAATCAATCATTTTGACTGACACCGACATCAAAACCGCTATTGACAAAATTAAAAAAACTCAGATAGTGAGGGAATTCAAGCCGAAATGATAAGATAAACAATAGTAAGAAAGTACCATCATTCTCCTTCACAAAAAAGGAAACCACAACGACATCAACAACTTCCGACCCATCAGCATTATATCTACATTATATAAAGTTTTTGCCAAGACACTGTACAATGTATTGAAAAAGTCGCTAAATGACAATCAACCTAAGGAACAAGCCGGTTTCAGGGAAGGATACTCGACGTCAGATCATCTGCAAACAATTAACCAACTAATTAAAAAACATAACGAGTTCAAAAAACCACTGTATTTACTTTTCATTGATTTTACCAAGACTTTTGACACAGTAGAACACAATTACATTTGGAATACACTAAGTAATCAACGAATTCATCCTGTATTTATAAAAACTATAAAAAGCATGTACAAAAACAATAAGGCCAAGATAAAAACAGAAAAAATCGGAAGATGTTTCAGTATCAAGAGGAGTTCGCAAAGGAGATCCACTATCACCACCTCTTTTCTCAGCCGTTCTTGAGGCCATTTTTCTACAACTCAATTGGACAAAATATGGACTCGATATATGGTGACGATATGGGGAAATATATACTAGACTCAACAATACTATCAAAATTGACATATGGCTTAGAAGCATTAGGATCAACAACTAACTCACATGAAATTCTGAGGATTTGTAAGACAAAAATTGAAAGAAAATTGATTTAAGATTTTAACCTGAATTGGTACAACGACGCAAAGAACAGAATTATGGGCAGTTATGGGGGAGGCTTATGCCACAACATAACAATATTAAAGAACATGTAGGAAAAAATTAGAAAAAAAAAATTAGAATGAAATTGTAACTTTGAAATGATAAATGTAACTTAAAACCTAAATTAAAATATTAAATTCAAACTAGATAAAAATTGTTAAATAAGTAATGTTAACTTTATTATTTTGATTAATTTTCTTTCTTTTTTCTTTACTACTCAAATTTGAAAATAAAATAATCGGTGAATAAGGCTTTAATAATAATAATAATTGATTTCCTTATTGTCTCAATGCTCAAACTTTGTTAGATCAATCTTAGTTTGATTTCATGGAAAAAAAAACGAGTAGAAAAGCTTGGGCAAATTGAGGTGCCATAATCACGATCAGTAGTTTTTAAACGGTTTCCTTTTCTCATTTAATATGAATGCGTGTCAAAGAAAAGTTTTTCAATAAACATCAAACATTGTATTCAAAGAAGTAATTAACAATTATTATTAGTATAAACTATTAACAAATAAAATAAAATAACTTCCTATAGATTTTAAACAATAAACCTGACTTATTACATAAAAGAACAACTTACTTACACAAAATATGAATTGCATCACAAAAATAATTAACGCGGGTCGGCTAGTTCAATATATAATAAACAAGCGAAACCCCCGCCAGCTTTGCAGGGCGTTAAAAAAAAACAAACAATTTTTTAACTTCCCATAGGAGGTTTTTATTTTTGACATATCTGGAAGGTTTAAGGTCATACAACATATATCTGTCATTTTTAGAGAGATATCTGTGTGTGCGTACTTTTGAACGTTCAAAAATCATTTTTCGTCCGATATCTCAAGAACGCTTAGAGATATCGACTCCAACTAAATTTTTTTCGACAGGTTATAACTTCAAAAGATGCAGAAAGGACCTTAATAGAAATTCAGTTGATGGTTGTTTCACTATAGCGATTTAAAAAAACAGTGAACATTATGATTGGCTGCAAATATCTCAGCAACGGACAAAGTTATTGACTTAAAATAAACTGCACATTCCAGTGTAATACAAAATTTGCTATAAATTTGAGCAAAATTTAACATACCGTTATTTTTGTAAAATAGAAAAAAATAATTAACAGTTTTTTTTTTATAAAAACTACAACAAAAATTTACGAAAGTGTCAAAAATTGTTTTTCAATTTGAATATCTCGACTGCTCAAAATGTCAATGATTTTGAATTCATTCTATTTTTCAAAAATAATAAAATTTCTTAAGTCTGATAAAGCCTTTTTACTAAAATTGTTAAATTAAAACCGAAAATAGATCGAATACATAGTTTTTACAAAAAAAAAGAGACCGACCATTTTGTATTTAATGTCAATTTGATATTCGTCAATATTTGATCATTTTCAAGGTATTGAAAATGCATTATGTTGAAAATAAATGCTGAATACAATATCATTCCCCGTTCTCGAGATATTTGTCCAAAATTTCAATTTGACAAATCGGACCGATAACAATATCTCCTATGAGAAGTTAAAAATAACAAAAACATTATTTTGTTAAAAGGCAATGCAAAATCTTCAATAACTGCCAAATTTTCAAAATAAATGGAAAGTTCTCAGTGTGAGTCGCACCGAGCCTCTTTTTTATTTGCTTTATATTTTTTCATACCAATGCCTTTTTATAGACAAAAATATCTTTGGTTTCATCATTATTAATCTTATAAGAAATGACCCATACTCGGTGGTTACAAAAAAAAATGAAAACACTAAAAGACTAAGAGTGGATATTTTTAGCTTAAAAATGCAAAAAAAAAATAAACAGTACTTGAAATAACTATTTTGTTGCTATAATTGGATACAAAATATAAAAAAGTATAAACAAATATAATTCATTGTCTGTCGTTTCCTTACCAAAACTTTGGTTCAGGCCATGCATTTTTATTAAAAAATAAAGTCGCCGTGACAGGGATCGAACTTAAGACCCCTCACGTCCAGAGCGGAGATCATAACAGTATACCACGAAAGAATAAATAAAATTAGAAAAATATGCGCAAGCGTTATTTTCTCTGGAAAGCTAATTGTTCTTTGGGCTTTTTCAATGAACATTTAAAGTGTTAGTAATTTTTTTTCGAAAAAGTCCATCCAGCACTCCCAAGGTAATTAACTAAGCTATTCAATAAAAAATAAAGTTCAAAAGGCTAAATGAACAATGAGGGATATTTAACAGTCCTCGAAAAAAAAACGTTTTTTGGGTTTTTTGGGTTTTTTTATTTTTTTTTATTTTTTTAAACTTTAAAAGTGAATTATTTAAAAAAAAATTACTCGTAAAAAAAATATTTTAAACTAGCTTTACAATACATTTTGTTTCGATGAAATATGTTGTAGATTAAAGAAGTTATACCTGTTCAAACACGCCAAACTGCATAAGATTGGACTAATTTTTTGCCTATAAAAAAATTAAATAAATTAAAGTCAATCCGTCACTCCCTTAATTAACTTAATCTGCTTTAAAAAAAAACAAAATTAAATAAAAACCTTAGTTATAAAAAAATAAATGGTGCATTTTAAACGACTATGAAAATAACGACAAAATTATAGTTTGTTTAACTCTCAGAATTACTATATTATACATTTAAAAATTATAATGATGCAGTGTAGTAGCCCTGTTTATTTAGAATGCATTAATTTTATTTCATCAATTAGCATTCGAAATGTAAAAGTTATCGCTTTATTTGTAACATTCCAGCCTTTTTTTTTCACTGGTCACCCAGCCTTAACATCAACCTCAGACCAATAACTCTAATGTCGTTTTCAATTGGCAATCTGGAATCAGAAAAAAGCATTCTCAAAGCGTTCAATTGGGCAAAAGTGACAGTTCTAATTCTGAAAAAGAAGAAGAATTCTGGATTTGAAGTCAGAAGCAAAAACAGAATCACTCACACATTCAAAGATTTTACATGTCACACTTGACAAATGTCATATTTTTGAATTAACAATTGTGCGAACTGTGAAGTGATTGCTTGAAATTAAAACTAAACTATAAAAAAATGGATAATAAATATTGACAATATCTTAGCAATTGTTCCTAATTTTCTAGAAACATTGTTGGAGTCGTCTTCCTCATCTTCTTCATCAAGTGATGACGATGCAAGTGATGCAGTTAATTTTCTATTGCAGGAGTTTTCCAAAAAGCCAAGATTGCAAAACTACCAATACAGTCACACCAAACTTAAAATTTTTCAGAATTCACAAAAAGTGTTCAATTGGGATTCTGCTTCTACTTCTCATTCCGGATTGCCAATTGAAAACGACATAAATCCGACATTCAAAACCTCTCATCAACAATAACTCCCGACAACCAATTCCATTCAAATTCTAATGATCACGCTTATCACCAATCACCCATTTCACCAGTCTCCACCCAGAATCTCGCAAAGTAAATCATCACAAAAAGATACAGATCTTTCACCTATGTATAACTAAATTAACTCAACAAAAATGAAATCAAAATAACTATTTTAACTAAAGAATACTGACCAAATAGACGATGTATCCACATAATATTACAATAATCTCCATCAGCTCATCATCGAGCCTTCTTGACCCAGAGCCCGGACGTCGGAGTCAAATCAATCATTCAACGGGCTTCACACAGTATGTTTACTTACATACTGCGCAGAAGCCCCCTCAATCTCCGACCCAATGTAAAGCTCAACAAAATATTCCTCATAGAGAAATTTCTATCAACCCGAACACTATGTACTGCATTAGAAATCATGTTACCAATCAAAATTTGTATTTTGTCATTTTACATTCCGCCACATCAAAATTTTTCAAAAAACCAAATTTAATCAACTCTCTCATCCGCTCATATTAGCAGGAGATGTTAACTCTTGGAATACCCTTTGGGGTTCTCCTTATATAAATAATAGAAGTAAAATTATTGAGGATTTTATTTTGGACTCCGACCTTTCTATCTAGAATGATGGTTCGCGAACCCATCTTTCCACCCATAACAACCTCACCCATGTCGACATCACATGTAGCTCTCCCGAACTCTTACCAAAATTACAATGGCACACCATTGATGACCTTCATAGCAGCGATCATTTCGAAATAATCACAACCATTAATCTTGATCACCATACCAAATCCATTCCAAAATTCAAAATAGACTCAGCCAACTGGCCCATATTATATAACTGACAAACATTCTTCTTCTAACACTAATAAGGAAGCCGCACTCATCCTAAAAGCAATCCGTAAAGCCAAAATGACAGCCTGGAAAATATTCAAAAAACAAACAAATCAAGATAGTTTAATTAGCTTTAAAAAAGCTAATTCGAAATACAGAATACAACTTAAAATTGGGAAATCAAAAAGCTTCGAGGATTTTACGTCTTAAATGAGCCCAGAAACCTCACCAGGTAAAATATGGATTAGTATCCGTTCTTTAACTGGCAATTCCACTTCACTAGCTATCAACTACCTTATTTCACCAAACGGCCCACTCTCAGATCCCACTGAAATTGCTCATTGCTGGTCTAAATACTCGGAAGATTCCAATTTTACAGAGTAATTCAAAACATTAAAATATGAGGCCACTACCCAATCAATCGTCTTATCTGCAGCTAATTCCCAAGTCCAACTCATAAGAGAAGGAAATAAGCAAGTTATCTGTACAGACAGTCTCTACGATTAAAACTGTTATAAACACCAACAACACCACCAATCTAATCAACAACATCCGTTCCTTATTGGTAAATTCAAACCAGCACATAAAACTAATGTGGACCCCTGGACACGTTAGCATCTGTGGCAATGAGCTCGCAGATAAAGCTGCCAGGCTTGCAAGCAAGTCACCAACCTACCTTTATAACATATATACCAAGAATGACCTTGTGAAGAACCTCTCAAGAAAACTAATCAGCTCCCAAGAAAACGAATGGAGAATATACACTTACCACTAAGTAAGAGTAAATCCAAAAAATCAAACCCCTTATACCCCACAAACTGCGCAAGATCAAAAATAATAAACTTCATCCGACTCCGACTTGGCTATACCTCTGCCACCCACCTCCACCTCCTCAAAAAAGAACCTCCTCCTATTTGTCCTACCTGCAATACTACATCTGACCTCCTCCACCTGCTCCAAAATTGCAATAGAACTAAACCAAACAAATTATACAGAAAATTTTAAATGGAAACGATATTATCCAAACTCTAAGATACCCAAGATTGTCTAATATAAATAAGATCAATGCTATACTTTTAGAAATTTTAACCATTGTATAAATGTATATATGAATTAAGTACATATTATAGAGCGGTAGGCCTTTGCAGCTAGAAGCTCAACACTTTTATATTAGCTTGTAAGTTATTACTTGTTTAATAAATATTTAATAATAATAATAAAATACTAATATTATAAATGTGGACGTCTTTGTTTTTCCGTCTAGCGAAATACTTGAAGATGATCCCTCAAGAATTCGCAAAATCGGGACATGAAAGGGAAGTCATCAACCGTAAGAATAACTCCCGGGCTAATCGCTGACGATATTGCAACTACTTAAGGAGTCGACAAAGGAGAAACTTCTCTTAAGCCAGCTGTTGTAGCTAAAGCCATAGTTGCATGAGGTGAGGACCAACCGAAAAAGACCGCAGAAAAGGAGAAGTTAACTGCGCCAAAACGCAAACGCAACCTTGTTCGTCTTTTGGAGCAGGAAAGGACTTTTTTATTATATTCATTTTTATTTTTTATTTAATCTTAAAAGTACTTAAAGCTAGACAAAAATTCTTAAAACTAGCATAGATATCAATAACTTACAACTAGCTTACTAGCTCTATGCGGACGCTCTAATTTAAACTAATATCTTAATGCTATGCCTTTCGGCGTAAGAACTAACTTAAAACAAAATGTCTATATCTTTTTTATCACCAAGAAGAATTTGCAACGGCCTGATTTTGCCTTCGGTTCAAATGGCTGGTAATTCCTTCTGGACTAGCTCTCTTCGCGGGTTCTTGAACCTAGACCGCTAACAATAAAATCCAGCCTTTTATGCGTCCAAAGATTTAAATAAGACTCGCGAGGAAAATTTCCTCAACCCACCCTACCATGATTGCCTCACTCGCCAGGGCAATCCCTTACCACGCTCCTTCATCCTTATCCTTACCTCATCATCTTTTTGCTCCCCTTCTTACCCTCCTTTTATTTTAAAGTTCTACTCCATTTTTCTTTTTATAATCGGTCTATTTCAAATGGGTTTTTCAAAAAAATATAGCATCCTTTATATTGACAAATATATCACAATTTTGTTTTATTATTAAAAAAAATGTATAAATAAAAAAATTAAAAGTTTTTATGTAAATGATTAATACCAGTTTTAATGTAAATTTATTTAATTAAATATTTTATTTATTTGTATTTAATTTTAATTGCGGAATTTATTAGAAATAAAACTTACAAATCTCGACAACCATACGTCATCGACTTTATTCACAAGTTTTGGGAATTATACTTCCTCTTTTGTCTTTTCTTTCAATGTAAAACATTTAATCGCGTAGCGTTTGAAAGTAAGTACTTCAATTATTATAATAGATAGGTATTTATAACCTTATATTTGCTAAGCGAATAAAAAAGTTACCTGCTCATCCGTTGAAGTGGCCACTACATCCGATGAAGCAGGTTCCTCTCCTGACTTTTGATAAGAGGATATATGGTTTACACTTTTGCGAACAAACAATAATTTAAAGCACTAATTTTTGTATGCGAAAAATATATTATATATCTATTTTTTCGCGTTTTTGCACTTTTTATTTTCTTTAGTAACCGCACTTATTAAATTTCCTTTTTTATATAATTATATATACATATATATATGAATAAATATCCAATGTACAAATAAAAAATTTAAATTATGAAATTTGTTACTTTCCTCTCAGCTCTACTCTCCGATATCGTATACTCTACTCAATGAAGGCAACCATGTTTTTAGGACTATTAATGGTATAATTGCGTTCTACGATCTTTTGAGTATTTACGACCTTGACAGATTACCGTGGGCGGCTGCAATCAAAACATATTTTTTTTGTGTTCGTTTCCTTTTTTTTCATTTGATTATTTCTAATCATAGTTAAAAATAAATATTATCGTTACAAATTGCAAAAAACTTGGTTTCTCTATCCTAGCTCTGGCCAAGGCAGCACTTATATGTCTATCGAAATATAAGTACTGATCCAACCAGATACGTGGGTATTTTACTACATTTTTATTCCCCAGTGGTTGTCTGGTCCTACGATCACTAGATTCCTCCACTTCTTTCTCGTATCCCTTGAGGCTCCAGACAATGGAGTCCTAAACAGAATAGTTTCCGATTTCTGGAAGTTGATTTCTAACTTCCAGTCATCGCAATATCGCTGAATCATGTCGAAGTCAAGCTGTAAAAGAATTTTGATGTCCTCGACTTTTGAGGCCGTTCTGTACGCTATAAGGTCATCGGCGTACGCAATTGCCTGAGTTAGACTACCTATCAGATCGCTGGTGTAAATGCTGAATAGAATCGGCGAGTTAACGGCTCCTTGCTGAAGACCATTTTTTATATCAAATACTGTGGTAGAAGCTATATTGCCACTCTTGACAACAAACTTTCTACCATTGAGCATATACAACAGGGGCTTTATTATACCAAGTCTGGCTAGCTTGAGATACAGACCTTCTAACCATACGGTGTCGAAGGCCTTCTCCAAGTCAACTAGACAGGCACCCGTTCACTGTTTTTTAGATTTGTTCCATTGGATATCAGATACAAGCTTAGACGTGGCATGAATAGTGTCATGCCCAGCCCTGAAGCCGAACTGATTATCCAGTATGATTTTGTTGTCCTAAGCCCACTTGGACAGAGCTCTATTAATGATTTTTTCAAATACCTTACTGATACTTGGAAGAAGACTTATCGACCGGAGATTTGCCGGATTGGAGGAGTCCTTTCCCTTTTTCGGAGGATATACCACAGCTGTCTTCCAACGAACTGGATAATATGCATTATTCAAAGCGTTGTTAAACAGTGTGGCGAAAATGTCAATTGCTTCCTTTGGTAAATGTCGTAGTACAATGTTAGATATACCATCGACACCTGATGACTTCTTTTTCTTTATTATATCGAAGATGAGCTGGAGCTCTACCTTTGAGACTAGCAGGGAATTTGCACCACTTAACTCGGCGATTGTGGCATTTGCCAGGTTATCTTTATTGAACCCAGTGAAGCCGAGGTTCTCCGATCGCCATTACTTCGTTCCGCAGATAAACGTGGTGAAGAAGAGCTCTGTTCTTTAGGTCGTGATTGGGGCCAATGCAAGCATTCACCTTGTGCACTTGCTGGAAAGCAGCCCCCACTGCCTCCACCTCTTCCTGAGGATCTTCGATCATATAAAATTCATCCTCCAAGACGGCGTTCTCTGGATCTATCCCTACTGTCAGCAGAATGTCTCTGTTCTCTGTTGTCCTTTGGAGCTTAAGACATGGAAGATCATTATCGTTATTTTTTCTGAAGATCTTGTTAATTCGCGGGAACATACTCGGGTCACTATGTAGAATTAACGGCCCGAATTTTTCGGTCCCAGTACAAATTAACAGACAATCGATAATTCTCCTTGATCAATTGGTTAACGTTTTTGATCGAGGACTTCAATGTCCTAATCTCCAAATCGTTCGGGTCAGTAAACCATCTGTACAAAAGTTTAAGTCTTGTTAATAAACCACTTTTTTGTCTGTGGAGTGAGTCAATGGTTTCATTACGGTACAAGTTAGTCGCGTCGCGTTCTTTGTACTTAGGAATTGTTCTTTCCATGGTTTTTATTGTAATTGTAAGAATGCACTGGTACATACTCCTCCAATTCGACTGTAGCTGAATTACGGCGGGCGGCGAGTCCGCAGTGGTTACTGTCGTACTCGACCGTCCGCAAGCAGTTCCTTGGTCTTTCACCCACAGTGTCAGTAATCGTTAGTTTTGAGTCCATTAATAATAGATCAAGATACGCACCGCTCCTTGGAAACGATGGTCTATCAGTAGCCAAGAGGTCGAGCATATACTCAGCATTGTATTGAACAATCCAGTTATATAACTGGTAACCTCGCGGATTTTATATTTGATTTCCCCAATCTAAATGTTTGGCATTGAAATCACCGACCATGAGATAATAATTCTCTTCCGAAAAAGTTTTTCGAGCTCTGCGATAAAATTAGTTGGCTTAGGTGATTCCGGTACATAAGACGCTACCGCATACAAACGCTTCCCCTGTTGGAGAGGTATGCACACGATACATGCCTCATGACATCGAAATCTGCGTACTTCGCTATTGCATATAATTTTATAACTAATGCTTTTCGCACGAAAATAACGACCCCATCCCCTTGTGTGGAGTTGGGCCGCACAGTGGGGCGACTTGTATGGGAGAGTGGAAAAAACTACATAAAATCTAAACCACTGAAACGATTTTGTTGAAATTTTCAGGAATGATACACAGTTTCAAGAGAAATTTTCCCTATTAATTTCCGCCCACTGACACGCCTACTTATTGTTCGTTTCAATAAAAACTAAATCTTTAAACCGATTTCAATGAAATTTTCAAGGTTGATAGTCAATGAAAACAAAATTATACTATTAATTTCCGCCCACTGCCACGCCCAGTTTGATCTCCTTTAAATATAAACCTTTTTTAATATTATTTTTTGCATCGATGTGCTCTTAGTTCGTTAAAATTTGAACTAATTGCACGATTTTTATGAAATTTTCAGTACAAGGAAAAACCAGTGGATATTTCAATCCACTTATAAAAAAAATCATTTATCTAACCAAGGTTACTGTTTAATGAAATAAATGGGGAAAAACAGCATTAAAAATGAAACCACTCATTTAATTTTTACGATTATTACGGACATTATGTTTATCATTTTATTCTATAATAATCGCCAATTTTATGGAAACTTTTTCCCTGGGAATTTTTTCTCTCACAACTTAGTTACTGAAATATTTGTATACAAATAAGGAGAAAGTTGCCTGAAAACAGTTGTTTACGATATCAAAGTTCCCAAAATGAGAAAAAACTCGGGGGAATATTTATTCGTGATAAGGCAGAATGTTTACTACTTAAGTATGTACCTACATACATATATTTTTAATTATTTCTTTAAAAGTAAGGTCAACTAAATTTTAATCAATTTATTTCAATTTCACTTAGTTTTCGACTTTATTTTAATTAAATTGTAAATTCATTGATGAAAAAATAAATAAGTAAATAATAAATTAATTGTGCATCAGAGCAAAACTTCGTAATTATACTCTCTTGCAAACAAAGTTTCAGAAAATTAGAGTTTCTTGACAACTTAATTATTTAAGGACGAAAATTAAAATAAACAATTAATAGGTTTTACTATCAATGCTTAGTTTAAGTTTGCTTAAGTGTTTTTATACTTTGGTACCCAATCTTATATCATATATTCAAAATACTCCACAAAATTTTGAATAAATTGCACAAACCAAAGCTCATATGCAACTGCAGTGATGACTACATAAATCTATTCTAATGTTAACAACTTTTTTTTCCAAAAAAGCCGTTACATTAGAAATGCATATGCCAGAAGCCGATTTCAGGTGCTGATTGCGTGGCATGCATTGCTACGCATCAAAGTCTCCTGCTGCTAAATGGGACAAAATGGGTTATTTGTTTTAACATCATGAATGCAATATATTATAAGCATCATAATAAACTATGATTCCACGTGGAGCATCGTGGAGCTTTTTTTTTATAGACCGTCAAACTGGAAAAAGCTTATCTTCAAAGGTAGCTTCAACTAAGAGCCTCCAATGTGAAATTGATAGTCAAATTAAAAAAACGGTAAATGTAATTTTAAAGCCAAATACTATATTAATGAAAATAAAAAATATTTATTTCATTAAAATATTATATGTACAAGAAATTCTTACTCTAAAATTGGCAAACAAAATATATAAATCTTGGATTTTTGGCATAAGTCACTTTGCTTAAGCCATACTCAGCTAAAAAAATAAAAAAAAAAAATGTGGATTGTACTGCTTACTCATACATATATTAAGAATCGAAAAATATTATTAACTACATTTCAGAAAATACTTTGCATTTGGGGTTTTTTCCACCTGGGAACCACTGTGGGCCGGTCCCTTCGTACGATATTGTAATTATTGTGCGTCAGTTTGTGTTTCTGGTTCAGCTTAGTTTCGGTGGCCAAAAATACATCAGGACTTTGGTCTTTCAACAACCTAGCTAACCTAGCTCTACGTTTGGTCCTAATCAGTGAATTTACATTCACAGTTAGGATTCTAAAAGGCGTTAAGCTCGGCAACTGAGAGTAGAGATAATCCACCCTAGACGCCTGCTTCCTGATCTGTTTTTCAAGTCCTGCTAACTGGCCCTGGCTGGGCTGTCTTTGGCGCAGGCTGTACCGTGCTTCCGTGACGCCATTTGGGCGTAAGATATTTGAGGATTGACGGGCCTTGATGTGGGAGCACGCGTAGGTGGGCGAACTTCTACCACTGTTTGCTTTGCTTTTTTTTGTTTCAGTTGCTGAAACGCCGGACATCCCCGATAGTTAGTGGGTGCCCTTCGCCTTGGCAAACTGCACATTTAAGATGGGTCTTGTCCTCGACCCGTTCCTTTCCAAACTTACACTCGTCTAAGATGTGGTTCTTGCAAACTTGATGCAGCGTGACTGCATTTCGCAGTTTGCTGCAGCATAGCAGAACCTTTGGCAGCGCATGCATTGAAGCATGTCGCCACGCCTCTTTAATATATCCCATGTTACAACCTGATAGTTGAGGACGGAGATACTCTTAAACTTATCCAGTTTGCTGCTGGGTGAAAGCTGAACAAGGAAGATCGGAAGTTTGCGCTTCTCCCGTCTGGCCTTGCCCGTAAAAAAAGGCATTACCCCGATAACCTCGAGATCGTCGCCCGCTTTATGACGGAGCTCTTATAGGAGCGCGTGTGGTTCCGTGCAGGAATCTATGCTCTTCAGGAGGACCGTTTGTAACTTTTCAACTTTAGGGGTAGAGCAGAAGAACTCTCTGGTAAGTTTGCTTTAATAAATTTGTAATTGTTTTATAGTGTTCCAAACTGGAACATTGTATGGAATGCTTATCTCTACTTATACTACGTTTTCACCGGACACTACACCGAGATTTAGGTAGATTTATCATAAAACTCCTCTAAATCTTGAAGATTTACCATACAAATATAAATCTCCTCAAATGAAGATTTGGAATAAATCTCCTCTAAATCTAGTTGGAAACCTTTCGCTGAATGCTTTCAGTGAACTAAAACACCTATTTATATGCAACGGACACCTAATTGTAAGCAACAAACTCATTAAAATGGCATTTTGTTTGTTTGTTTTGAAACACAGCTGTACGTAATTAAGTGAACAATTTTTCAAGGTTACAATTGCAAATAATTCTAAAATTGATTTGAAGTAAAATAATGAATTTAAAAAGCATAGAAGATTATTTTTCTATTATTTTATTCTATTAGTAATGATGTGAATTGTAAAATGTCGCAAACCAAACGTCAAAATAAATCTGGTTGCGCCGCCGGTGAAAACACTTCGAGATTTATTCTAAATCTCATTCGCTAAATCTCGGATTTAGGGCCGGCGAAAACGTAGTATTAGTCTTTTAATAATAAAATTTGTACCTATGGTCGACTTACATAGATTTATTGTATCCTGTAACTACATTTTATAAGCATTTATGGGTGGCACTTACTTTTTTGTTGGGTTTTTGCACCTGTGGCTGCTGCTGCTTTCGCTGCTTCTGCTGTTTCTGCTGCTGTTGAATCTGATGCTGTTGTTCTTGTTGCTGCTGCTGTCGCTCTTTTTGTTGCAGTGTTTTAGGCAATTGCTGTTGTTGTGGCAGATGGGGCTGCTTTTCTGACGGTTGCTGTGCTTCATCATCCTCCTGTCGCGGCCCGTCTTTCTTGGGCGCCTGTTGTCGTATTTTAAGCTCGCGCTCCTGCTTTTCACGCTCGCGACGTGCTGTTTGTTTCCTCCTTAGAGCCTCTATGAGGAGAGATAGTTGCGCCTCTAGGTTGCGGATCTCCCCCTGCACCACACCTATGCGCGCTTCTATTGCTTCCTCTTCAATCTCTTCGTCTGATGACGACTCAGTCGAGGTGATATCCACATGCAAGTTACTATCACCCGTAGTGTACAGGCCTTCTCAACCTTCGGACCTATATGTGTATTCCTCATCATTAGACGGAGAAATATTTAGTTGTTGTTCTTACGTTTTGGCTACAGTTATTGTTGTTGTCTTTAGCGCCGCCTCACCTGAAGCTGGCAGTTTAGTTGAGATTATTGTGGAGCGACGCTTGGCCAAATTCGGGACACTGCGTGTTCTCCTCCTCCTTTTCAAGAGAACATTTTCTGGTGGGGGCATTGTCTTTACCGCAGTTGCGGTGTTCTGCTGATGTTCTCGCTTTAGTTATTGTTGTTGCTGGTTTTATGGCCTTTGCCGTTGCTGGCTTTATGGCCGTTGTCGTTGTTGGCTTACCAGTTGTTGCCTTGCTGGCTTCATTTATGTTGTTGTTGCTGTTGCTGGCTTCTTAATTATTGCCTTAGCTGACTTTTTCGATGCCCCCGCCTTGTTGTTTTCGCTCATTGATGACTTTTTTCCACTTAAAATTGTCCACTTAAATTAATTGGAGGAAAAAAAGATGCAAATGTCAGGACCCTTGGCTTGCAGTCCGACACATCCCCTTATGTGCTGCTGCTCTATTAAAAAATTGTAGTTTAAATGTTTACTTAAACACACGCGGAGATTATTTTTAAATTCTGTAAAAGCCGAAGCACGTCTTATGGCTAGCACAGTTGGTGATCGACTGAGCAGGAAAGGACCCAGTGGAGCGGGATGCTAAATGGTACCTCCGCTTTCTTGCACAAGGTCTATCCCCCAAAGAAGCAAGAAAAAGAGTAGATGACAGGAGAGCTGAACAAGTGCCTCCCAGCAAAATGCAAAGGGAAAAAGGAAAAGCGACCAGGTATTCCTCATAGAGAATACCTCTAGTAGGAACCTTAAGAAAACAGACTGGGAACTATACAGAACTTTTATAAAATCAAATCTTGATTTTATAGGCCCAGCCAGCACTACAAATAGCAACTTGAAATTAAAATTTAGGGTTAATGAGCTTAGTGCAGTTATAAATAAGGCTCATGAACTCAGCTGCCCACTCAAAACTAAAAGAAGACAGAAAGATGTCCCTGGTGGAATCAAAATCTGTCAAATCAAATATCCAAGGTAAGGAAACTCTTAAATGAGGCCAAAGGAACGAGGGAATGGCTAAGCCAAAAGAAAGAGCTTCACAACTTTTTGTGAAGAAATTTCATCCACCCTTCTGCTGCAAGAATACATAAAGTATTGTAGAGTGAAACTCACTCTTCTTTTTTTTTTTAGTTATACATACATAGTGGGGTTCGGTGCCAATAGCCATAAAAAAAAAACACACAAATTCTTTGTTTTTATAAGCCCATCCCTGTTTTTGTAAACAAAAACTTCAGCTGAAGCTTCGGTAACCAGCTTAACACAGCTTTGAGTGTGACATGGGAACATTACAGCAGGTTCTTTAACTTTTACGTCCTGCTGATTAAGTCCACATAATCATCGGCTTTAAAATTTATTTTAGGAATTAAAAATTTTCAGGATTTGAAATACGTGAAAGATTTTCAGAAAAGTTTTCATTTGGAGTATCAAGTTTCTTAATCTTTATTCATTCAGCTCTATCTAGCTTTCTTTTTAAGCTTTATTTCTAGTCCACGAGTAGCAGCCCAATCAATAATTCCGATACGTATTTTCCTCGAAGATCTTTGATCCATTAGAAAATCTTGCTCTTTAACAGACACTTTTCTTTCTATAAGAGAGGAACAATGGTGAAATGAATCGCACTGGCAAGAGCATATATCAAAAAAAAAGTGTTTCAGAATGAATCAAAGATAGTTGCCTTATTCCAGACCTCAACCACTTTGTGATCAACTTTTTCAGAAACTTCTAAAAAAGTTGGTTCTTTTTTCTTTGCATTTTCTCGAATACAACATTTAAATATTGTTTAATAATATCTTAAAAGTTGGCAAGCATGATCCTCTAAATGGTTCTGGCTTCCCAAAAATTAAATCAATTACTTTTTGTCTAGTAGTAGACATTTTCAAATAAGCGAAATACCAAATAAAGTAATTACTATATTTTATTTTAGTAGATGCTAAATAAAATATTATTTTCTACTAAAGTAAAGCACATGTGTACCTCATAGCCAAAAATATCCAATGAAAAGAAATTAAATTACACTATTGGAGATTAAAATTAAATTCAACTCATTTATTACCCGGGCTCACGAAAATAAAATTACTTTTATTTTTAGGCCAGCTTTAATTAAGTTAGTTAGAAGGTAGTAATGATTGGATTTTGTTTAATTATTGACATTTACAGTCAAAGCTCTCTTAAGTGATTTTCAAGTGGACAATTAAAAATTCGATTTTTAAGTCGTTTTGATACAGTTTGAGTAAAATGGTTGAAATCGGTGTTTTTTGTATGAATGGTTTTAATTCGATATAAAGCACGTTGGCTTTCACGGTAATATGAACACATACTTTCTTTAGGAAATCTCATTTAAGGAAAAATAGAGTCAAAGCTGAAGTATAAATGAGCCTTTATATTAGTCTTAGGACCGTTTTTAAATTTTTCAAGTGTCTTATGAACCCTCCAAAACTTTTTTGATCGAATTTTTCCCCTTGATTAAGAGTCCGAATGGCACCCATTCTGCTTATGTATATCAATTACACTATTAACCACACATTTTCCAGGCAGTCTTCCGTTGGAAGAACCAACACCAGAACTCTCAAACCAAATAAACAATAATATGCTGTTATAATAGAATTGACTGGGCTTTAAATACCTCCCAACCCTTTAAATCACCAGGGGTAGACGGTATAATCCCAGCTTTATTACAAAAGTGAAAAAAATAACTTATGTCCTATTTAATTAGCTTACTCTGAAGTAGCTTAGCTCTTGATTACATACCAAGCCTCTGGAGTAAAAAAATACAACCCATCCAAAGACTTTCAAACCGATAAGCATAACATCTTTTGTTCTGAAAACTTTAAAAAAAATTAATTGACAACTTCTTACGATCCGAATTATTGTCGATTAATCCACTAAATCCGAAACAACATGCTTACAGAGCGGGAAGATCCACGGAAACCATTGCATGATCTTACTAACACCATACATCAAGTCTTAGACGCGACAGAGGTAGCCATTTCCGCCTTCCTTGACATAGAAGGAGTCTTCGGTAACACCTCACATGAGGCGGTTAACAAAGCCCTTGTAAGGAAGGACGTACCAACCACCTTAATACGTTGGATAGGCGAGAGAGTACCTAGCACTAGCAGGTAGTAACAGCATAGAAATCATCACAACCAGAGAATGTCCACAGGGAGGAGTTTTATCATCCATACTATTGAGTCTGGTAGTAGATGAACTGCTAAAAAAACTAACTTCCCAGGGTAAAAGATGTTTTGGCTTTGCTGATGACATTGTTATCACGGCTCTCGGAAAGAGGTTTAATAATTACAGATAAATGGTGTCAAACTTTGGGTCTCTCAATAAAACCAACAAAAATGACAATAATTATACCATTTACCAACAGAAGATTATTACCTGACAGAACCCGAATCATCGGTGAACATTTTTGATCCAAACTATTAACAGGCATAAGAATCCTTTCTCTGAATAAATTTTGTTTTGATTTAACTAATCTAAAAGTCCTTTAAAAATGTTTTAACTAAACTGAAAATCCTGTCAAATTTTGTTTAAATTTATTTGAATTCAATAGAAACTACGTACAATTTTTTGATTTAACTAATCTAAAAGTCCTAAAAATTAGTGTTGACTAAACTAAAAGTTCGTTAAATAAAAAAAAAAATATTAATTTGTCTATTTTGATTTAACTACGTAATATAAAAGTCCTTAAAATTTGTTTTAACTTAAGTAAAAGTTCTTTAGTTAAAGAAAAAAATATTCATGCAGCAAAACCAATACAATTTATACGATAAGTAACGTAATTTAAAATGAACATTTAAAAAATAATAATTATGTTTTAATATGTTAAATTACTTAATTACAATATATAAACAAGAATGCCCCTCAGGCAGACCACAGTGCATGCCATGTCTTTAACATTTATTCAAAAATTATAAAAATGTAGGTATAAATATAAAAAATATCTATCTATCTATCTACTAGATAGATGGAAGAAACATACAGAAGTAATGGTTAAAAAAGCCTAATGATTTGCAAGAGACTTGTAGGAAAATCTTGGGGTGTAAACCTTATATCCTGAGATGGATGTACACCATGATGGTAAGACCAATCTTTACCTATGGTGCGGTTACATTGCATACTAGAACCGAACTTAAAACTACTAGGAAATCAATAGAGAGAGAAAGTACAAGGGCTCGCAGGTACATATATGTATTACAGGAGCAATGACAACATGCCCCACCTCAGCAATAGAAGTAATCCTTCACCTATGTATCTCCTTTATACGAGGTCATTGATAGTGCTGCAAAGAAAGCAATTATGAGATTCGCAAAAGAAGAAATTGGACCAGGAAAATGTATAAGTTAAAGAGAAAGATTCCGCATTCCAAAATCTTCTGTTGTGAATCTTATAGACATCCCAAGAGATGGCATGCACAAAAGATTTAACTTTGACTCGACAAAGTTAAGCTGTAAAAATTACTGGGTAAGCGAAGCTACCAACTACAACATAAACACAAATGCCATCAGGTGGTATACTGATACGTCGAGAAAGTCCGAGGGGACTGGTGCAGGTATCTTTGGGCCAAGATTTCGATACCAATACGACAGTCCACAAGTATTTTTCAGGTAGAACTGAATGCCATTGCTAAATGCGCTGAACGTAACCTCGAAAGAGACTATCGTAACCAAAAATAAGCCATAATGTCAAATAGTCAAGCAGCTCTTAAAGCGCTAGCCTCCTACACTGTTAGTTCAGAAATAGTTTGGGACTGTATTGAAACACTGAATATACTCGGTAAGGAAAACACTGTCACACTCTATTGGGTATTTGGACATGTAGGAGTTCAGGGAAATGAAGAGTCAGACTCCTTAGCGAAGATGGGTGCCTCAACTGCACTCTTAGGACCATTACCTTACTGTGGATTAGGGGAAAATGTAATTAAGGAAGCAAAAAGAGCAAAAATCTTTAAATGAGGAAAGAAAAATGCTACTTGGTAACTAAAACCAAAAACGTTTCACAGACTGCATGAAATAAAGTAGGAACAACCTAAGAATAGTGACAAGCATACTCACTGGTCACTGTAAACTAAATAGGCACTTAAATATCCTTACCCCATCAGACAATACCTATTGCAACCATTGTCGCAACCATGAAGAAAACAATTTGCAAATTACCAAGTAGAAGAACCAAACCTCCCCCCTCTGACGGTACCGCAAATACTCAATTTCCTAAGGAAAATTAAATTAGAGGAAAAATTGTAAAGTGGGAACCTCGCCAGTCCTAGTGGGGGGCACAATAGATCTTTCGGGTCACGGCGCTCCGACCCCAAAATTATATTCATTCATTCATTCCGTCTTTCACGGCAAAACAGAGCGACGAATTGAGGTGATTTTTTTAAGTGAAGAGAATTGAATTGATGGAGAGTGACATAGGCTACTTTTTGTCTCTTTCCAACCCCCACTCCCTTTAATGAGGGGTTAAAGTTAAAGTATGGAGCATTCCGCAATTTTCAAGGTAGAAAGCTAAAAATTTGTATGCGGGCTATGTGTGACCAACAAAAAAATCGTGCATTATTTTTTTTTGAAAATCTGCCCCAACCCCTTAAAAGAGGTTGTGAAATTTTCTATGGGACTTTTCGCAGCTTTCAAGGTAGGAAGCTAAAAATCTCTCAGGCTCTTTGGTACCAACGAAATACACCTGCCTTATTTTTTTGGAAATCTTCCTCCGGGGATTGGAAATTTGTGTGAGACTCTCTGCAAAATGTATACAAACGAATAATAAAAAAAGAGGCTGGGTGCGACGCACACTGATAACTTCCCATTATGCAAAATTTGAAAACTTGGCGTTCCTGATAATAATTGATTAACTTTTGATGTTAATTGATAACAATATTATTAACATAAAAATATAAGAGATATTGAATCTATAACAATATTTACCCATTTTTTAGAAATATTTGTAATTCTGTATTTATTGTGAAAATTTCAATTTGATATTCGTCAATATTTTACCATTTTTCAGGTATTTACACATGCATTACGAGTAGGTTGAAAATAAAATACATGTAAAGTCAATATCATTGTTTGGAGTGATGATATTTAAGCCGAAAAACAATTTATGACACTTTTCTGTAAATTTCAGTTTTAGTTTTTTATTTTAGTAAATAAACTGTCATTTCGACATTTGTCAAAAATTTATCATAAGTTGACAATTCTATTATGCCAAAATTAAATAAAATCCAAGTTAAAATGATTTACCACTCTGGACATATTCAAGTCAAGTAACTACTTTTGACATTTTTCGGCTAAATTTTGTTAAAGCTTTTTATTTTTTGTAAAAAAAAGTCTGTATATTTGTCAAAATTGTAGCGTATATTAATAATTGTATTTGCTTTAAGCTAAAATAAATTTGAAGTCAATATCATTGCCCATTCTCTTGATATTCAAGTCAAAAAATATTTTTTACCAACTTTTGGTAGAATGTTTTGTACTTTTTATGTTTTGTAAAAAACTGTCAATTCAATTTTTTCAAAAATTTTACCAGATGTCAAAGGCTACTTTTCACATAGTAAAAAAATGTTCTGAAGATGATTTCATTTTTCCTTCATTGTATATTTGCGCGCCAAACACTTTTTTTTAGTTTTTACTTTTTAAAAAAATAACGGTATGTTAAATTATTTTCAAATTTACACCAAACCTGTGTCATATTGCAATCTACCCAATTAAATTTATTTGAAGTCAATAACATTATTCGTTTCTGAGATATTTGCGACAAACTAAAATTTTCACTTTTTTTAAAAACTGCTATAGTGGAAAAACCGTTAGACAAATTTTTATAAAAGTCCTTTCAGCTTCTTTTGAAGTTATAACCTTTCGAACAAAATTTAATTGGAATCGATATCTTCTGGTTCTTGAGATATCGTTAACGAAAAAGGGTATCTCAAACGTACGAACGTACATACGTATGAACGTACGTACACACACACACAGACATCTCTCTAAAAATGACGAATTTAGATTCTAGGAACCATAAAACGTTCAGATCGGCCTGCTCTTGACACTACAGTGCATAATGTACCTATACTCTGTTATTTAACAATTGATTCACGTTGATTTAACTGCTTTCGATTTTTGGCTATTCGTGTTTAGCTTTGCGATTTAGTGTAGTTTTTTGGTTTGTTTTTCGAAAACAAAATCGGCTTTGGATTGGGTTTTACCGTTGTTGTTTTACGAATTGAATTTATTCGTTTAGTTTACTTTTATAATATTACTGGACTTTTTTAGAAATAAGATAATCGCTTTGGTTTTGGATTTAGTTTTACTTCATGAATAGGTTTTTTTTGACTTGACGTCGGTCGTATCACTCAATTTGGCCGCAATATCATTAGAAGGGGCCCACCCATGTAACTCGATTCTATAATAAAAATATTCGAATACGCAAATTCTGGACTCTATAACTCCTTTAATGACACTTTAATATGCGATAATCGAACAGCTATAGTGGTACCAGCTTGGTTTTTATGTACTTTCGTATAATCGGAACCACCTAACTCCAAAGCTAATGTCAAAGCAAAGCAAACATCTAATATGTTTGCGAGCAGATTGTTCGAAAATCCCAAATTTGTTGAAAAATGCTTGGCATTACTGGCGCTCTATTCTTTTTTCATACATATTAGCAATTAAAAGTAGAATCGCAAATAGGTTTCGAATAGAACCAAAAGTAGAATCGAGTTACATAGTAGAGCCCCAGCACTATTTTAACGCGCGTAGGAAAGGGTAAAAAATTTAATGATCGCACGAATCACAATAATTCCAACAGATCTATCGTTTCAGTTTAAAAGGCTACAATTTCATCTTTAGCTTAGTTTCGCTATGACCATTAAAGGTGGCTGTGGTGAACTTAGAAATGGACTATTTAATGTATGTGGCATGTTCACGTGTTTCCAATGTCCAGAATCTTTACATTCTATCCCCAAATGGAAAGACATGTTATATCGTCCACAGTAGCGTATCAAAATAATATTCTGTTCCGAGTTCACTTCTGTGTTCCAAATTAGGAAAAGGGAACCGTGTTACCACGAATTTAATGCGAGCGAAGCCGCGGGCAAAATCTAGTTTATAAATAACACAATTATTTATAACCTTATTACGGTTGTCAATTATCACTACGATAATTGGTATTTATTGATAAAAATACTAAATTGGTAATATCGTTGTCAAAAATAAAAATTTTTGATGAATTGTGAATATTCTTCAGATTAAAGAAATATTGTGAATGGGTACATTGCTAATTTCGGTATCATAGATGTCAAAATTTTTGCTGAATGCCAAATATTCCTTCAATTGAAAATTTGTAGTTGGTGAAATAGTTTTTCGGATCTCAATCAGCTTAAAAGTAATTAGAACTGTTTTTTGGAGAAAATTATAGAGGAAGAAAATACTTTTGAGCAAACAAGAATGCGAAGAGTACTACGTGATGCTTCTTGTCCGCTAGATTGGAACGAACATATGTAAGCATATTCAATAATACTTTCAATTAGCAATAACAATTTGGTTCTATTTTAGATTTGTACAAAACTTTAGGATTTCTAAAGCCTTCTTTGCCATACTTGTCGATATAGACGACATACTAAAACCAAATAAAAGGCTACAATCGATCCCGAATATTTTAAAGCTAGCATCTGCTTTAAGATTTCTTGCACAAGAAAACTACCAGTTGGGTGTTGGAAACGATTTCCATATTAGTATGACGCAACCAACTGTGTCTGTTGTTTTAAAAGTGTGAAATGCATTGGAGACATATTTGTCAAAAATATATAATATTCAATTATTCACAAGAAGAACGACGGGCTAAAATATACTTTTTTGAAAAAAGCAACATTCCAAATGTAGTCGGGGCTATAGACGGAACCCACATACAAATTACACAGGTCAACAAAAAAATATTATTGCGATTTTCTCAATCTTTGTATTGAAAAATACATAACTGTTTTTTTTTTTTTAAACTTTGTTTTTTCACCCGTTACAATGATAAATAAATATTTGGAGAAAAACGCGTTTAAAGTTTTTCTATTACATTGTATTTATATGGAAACACGAAAACATATTTAGTTTTTTTATGGTGTTAGAATTCGAATATCTCTAAATTATTGTAGGAGGTGATTTTTAAAGGTCTAAAGAAGTGAAAAATGCAAAAAAAAAAATTTGATTTCTTGAAAATTATATCATGTACTAGTACCATACAAATTTGGTACTACTTTTAAGTCCATAATAACAATATGGTAGCTATAAAAACAAACATTTTCAGGTAAAAGTTTTTTATAATTAATTAGTAATGCAGGAGGAACAAGAAAATCATACCAAGAACCCAGAAACAAAAAGTGTGTTGACCCCTGTTATTGGTCCGAAAAAATAGAAAAGGATATTATAGCATTGCTATGCTTGCAAGTTTTTCTGCATTTAAATTCCTAAATATGTCTACTAACTTTAAGCTTTGTTTTAAAGATGTGTGACCACTAAATGTGCATTAGGTACATAAATGCCAAGCACCCAGGCGCGTCGTAAACGTCAAGCAAAGTATCAATTGGCATTCATAATACCGATTTATCTACCTAAAAGGCAAGTGTAGAAAATCCTGTTCTAAACTGTTCTAGATTACCTCAATGAACAGCAAACTAGAACAGTTTGGATCAGCAAGAATCTTATAGCTGTTCTAAACTGTTCGGAACAGCTTCATTGAACAGACTTATTACCTGCATGTGTTTCTGTTTATTTATTTTTTAGCTTTATTTAAAATTACTTCCTTTTTTCTACTAGTACTATTCAAAATTTTTAAACGATTCGAAAATCGGCATTGGAAAAATGATGAACTATAAATACTGCAGCACACCGACAAAGCCACTCATTCGAATCTCAGCCGGTGTTAAAAACGTCGACTGCCTCGAAGTCGAAATTATCTATATCACGAATTTGTTCCCTATATTTTTGCATTTCCCTTAATTTTCCATACAAAAACCATCCTCTATGTCGAACTCCCTCTAACTTGAACAAATTCTTAAGATTCTTTTTTGCAGGAACAAACATTTCTAAAAATCACAATCGCGCAGTTTGTTTTTTTTTTTTTCAATCATAATTCCATCTAATGTAATATTCAATAAATAAAGTTCATGGAAACAAAAACACAGGTAGACATAAAAGTTGTACACGTGCGCAAATTAATCCCCTTGCTGTATTCGAAAATGCGATTGAAATGACGGAAGATGTACTAGATGAGGTTCAAAACTGCCTTTTTAAAATAGTAATTTTTAAAGAATAAATAATCCAGCCAATATACATATGGTCATGGCTTCGAGAAATGAAACCGAGTGGCATTCTTTTTTTTTTAGAATTTACCGCTATTATGTTCATTTTTTGAGAGAATACATCTCATAGGAACGATCGATATCAGTATCAACAGTATAAACATTTCTAGTTTGATGTAAGCCACAGTTAAAGTCAGGCTGTTGATCTCTTAAAAAATGACCGGAAATTCAAGTGCTCGTAAAAAGGTAATTTATATAATTTTTAATAATTTATTTTTTTTGAATACAATTAAGTTTTCAAGAAAAGATCTTACCTTACCTGAATATCGCATTTTTTTGTCAAAAAAGAAGTTTCAAGTTTGTAAATTTTAAATAACAAAATTCGTGTAATTCGTGTAACGTTATAAGACAAAATTCCTTAAAAGTTTTTTTACTTTTCATATGAAAGTTTTAGAAATTGAATTTTTTGAATTTTATTGAGTATTTTGTATTTATTTAACAAAACTAAAAAAAAATATACATATAAAGCGACCATTTTCATTTAAACAATAGTTAAGGATGTGTAACGTTATAAGACATTTTTTGCTAAAGTCAATGAAGATGAAGTTTAAGACGTTCTTGGACTTCAAATATATTAGTGAACTGTCTTGATTCTTTATTTATATGCCAAATTATTTATCTGCTTCAAATTTGACGAAGAAAAATTAATTTTAAAGGAAATTTTAAAAATATTTTACCTGTTTTTCTAAAAAAACACAACATTTACTGTAAAGGACTATAACTTCTTACAGGGTTGTCCAATTTCTTTGATTTTGGTTTTAATGGATTAAGCATCGAAAGCTACCCTAAAATCATGTATCATATGTTTGGGTGTACTAAAACGATTAAATGAGTTTGTTTTACCTGGACCACCACCCACCCTCCCCCTTTAAAATACGATTTTACAAAAATGGGAATTTTGGAGAAGTTTTTGTTGTGTTGCATAGAATGATGTTTGGTGTCGATTCCAATCGTAAAATTTCTTAAATTAATTTTTTTGGACCTTTCGGTTATATTTTGGATTTTTTATCCGCCCATTTACGTTATAACAAAAAATGAAGTACCTTATGGTAAATAAATTATTTTTTTATATAAATTTGTTTTCTTGTTTATACTTAACTAGAATTTTTCCTTTCAGTCATATTATCAACAATTTTTACACAAGAATTCGGAAGGTAACGTTATAAGACTTTTTTCTGTAACGTTATAAGACACACATTTGACCTCAAATAACACATACAAACATAACTTTTTCTTAAACAAAAAATGGTAAACTGTTAATTGGAATTTTATCTAAATTCTCTAAAAGAAAAAAAATTAATTAGCATACCAATTTCGCAGAGTTTTTTAAATATGTCCAGTAACCTCAACAGCTACTTCCAAAAAATGTAACGTTATCAGCCAATTCGGAGGGGAATATTTAAAAATCTAAAAGAGATAATTAAAAACTTTTTTCTACAAAAAATAGATTTTGAAGAGATCTTTCAGACGTATGTTTAAAAATCAGATTAGCATTGCAGTTTTTCGAGTAATAAGGAAAAAACACGTACAATGTAACGTTATAAGACGGAAGCCATGACCATATGTATATCAATCAAAAATTACAAATTTTTTGTGACAGTAATTTCACAATAAATAACAAGTCATAAAAGTAAGAAGTTTTGTTTATTTATTTAATTTATTAATTTATTCGTTGTTATCATTTTTATAATCAATAAATCTAACTCGATTTTATTAAAAAAAAAACCCCTCACACTCCAACTAATTATGACATCCCGTGAAAGTTCGACTTAAAGGGAGTTGACTGATTTTTTTAGTCGTTTTAAATCTTGAGATTCAACCGATTTAATGCGATGATACCAATGGCAGTGCCTCTTGTTCAATTTATCAGATAAAAAATATTTGGGCAGGAGGCAGTCGAAGTCTTTATACCGACACTGCAAAGAAAATTGTTTTCAAATGGTTTTAGTTCTTTTACAAACCAAAATGTATGCGTTGTACTTAAAGATGAGCAACTAAATAGGTACATTTTTATTAACATACATACAGTGAACAAAAAAAAAAGTTGTACAGACGATTTTCTTTTGTTAAAATCCAATTATCTATGGAGTTAATTGTAATAAAAAAAAACAAAATACTTACCAAAAATAGGGATTTTTTTTAACCTCCAGATTAAGTTAAATACATTTTTATTAATAAATTATTTTAATACAAAAAACCAAATTAAACAAAGAAAGTCTATTTTATAAAACAAAAAAAACTTGTACATTTGAAAAATTTAATTAAAAAACAGCAACATTTCGAAAACCCAAATCGTTTAATATTTTGTATAATGTCCTTTTGCATCTAAGACCATTTGCAACATCTTTGGCATTTAAAAAGCCAATTTTTTTTAACATCTGGCGTAATTTCAATATCCTCTGTATTGCATCTTTTAACTGTTCTTTATTTTTTATTTTCCTTTCCCTCAACTTCTTTTCAACATGAGCCAAAAGATGTTCAATTGGTTTTAAATCCGGACTTTGAGGTGGATGAGCGAGTACTTTTTAAACGTTATATAACAACCATTCCTCCACAATCAACTAGGAATGTTTTGGGTCATTCTCATAAACAAAACTAAAATTATCTCCAAGTCCAATTTTGATGCAGTACTTCTTAAATTATTTTTCAAGATGTTCAGGTAATCGAACTTATTCATTGTCCCTTCCACAAACTGAAAATTTCCAACTCCATTTGCTCCCATCGCACCCCACACCATAACGCTGCCACCGCCATGTTTTACTGTACAATTTACATTCTTCGAATCTAACGCTGTACTCCTTTTTCTCCAAACAAAACGTCGCCCATCGGATCCAAAAATGTTGAATTTGGATTCGTCGGTATAAATAACGGAATTCCAAAACTCTATCGGCTCATTTATATACTCTTTGGCATATTGTAGGCGCTTCTTTACAGTTATGGCGGATAAAAGTGGTTTGTTTCGAGGCGTAAAACCTCTAAACTCTTCCGTATGTAAAAAATTTCTTACTGTCTGTTGATGAACTTGGACAATTTTGTTTCTATTGAGGTCTTCCGCTATTTCCACTGCCGAAATTTTGGGGTTACTTTGTACAATCCTTACCACACGCCTCTTGGTTTATTTAGTATCAATTTTCCTCGGTCTCCCACTTTCACTTGGTCTTGTTAAAAATCCGTTTTTTTGTAAGAATTAATAACGTACTGAACTGTGGAATGTGGTTTTTTCACAATGTCAGCGATTTGTCTTAGACTTTTCTTTTCGTCCCACAACTTAACAATAAGTTTTTTCATTGTTTGTTTTCCATTTTTTTTTAATTTCTCTTATAAATTTTTAACAAATTATTTCTCTGGCAACATGAAGAAACTAAACCTTTCAAAAAAGAGATGATCTGATAAAGCCTACTGGATAACGGTTCTATACAATATTGTAACTACAAAGTGTACGTTTTTTTTTTTTTGGTTTCATAAAACGGACTTTATTCATTGAATTTGGTTTTTTGTATTAAAATAATTTATTAATAAAAATGTATTTAAATTAATCTGGAGGTTAAAAAAATCCCTATTTATTCTAAGTATTTTTTTTTATTGCAATTAACTCCAAACAACTTTTTTTTTAGTTCACTGTAGATGGAAAATAATTTTAATTTGTATGTATTTATGACATTTTATTAAAATATCAATTTGTTCGTAATTGAAATGGTGGTAAATAAAAACTAAGTAGGAACCTTGTTAAACATTAGCAAACAAAAAGTAAATAAATTACAGCACGAGTCTTAATTTAGTTATTTATTATTGCCATGCATTTTTTTAAAATGCGCTAAAAAACGGCATATAAAACAGAAGGCCGTTTTAAAGTCGTTTGAAGTAAGGAAATTTTGTTGCAGATATTGATAAAGAGCACCATCGAGTGTCGTATGACAAAAAATTAATGTTTGTCCTGACTTTTTTTGCATCAAGTTTTGTCTAGTCAAACTTTTGCGAAACAAAATTCGGAACCAAACATACTATAAGAGATTTACTAAGGGAATTTATCAAGCACTTACCGCAAAAGATATCAAATAAACCAACTATATCCTATGTATATTTCTCTATATTCACACAATTTTCACATGAAAACGATTCAATGCATTTTTATTTTATTTTCAATACACTCAATTCCACACACGGCCTAATTTTTTTTTTTTTGTAACAAACTAAATTTATTCAAACTTGTTTTAAAAATATGGCTACCCGATGGTGAACATGAATTTAAGTAAAACGGATGCATTTAAAAGAATTTTTAAAATCCATAAAATTCCTTAATAGCAGTTTCAAAATATGTAATGAACTGCTGTCTAGAGCCGAGCCTTCATTACTTTTAAAATAAATGTACCTATTCCAAAATCCAATCAATATATATATATATATATATATATATATATATATATAATATATATATGTACATAATGTATATATTTAATACATAGGCAGACAAAATTGTAAGGTGATAGCATTTTTTTAATGGGAATTTAAATGTTAGCTATTTTACTTTTTAACTTTTAATGCTAATTGGAAATAAAAATAAATTCTTATTTGAAAAAATAAATTACAATAAATAGGTAAAAGGAGTTCGAGGCTGAAGCTCCTCCAGAGCGCAATTATATATGGGTGTGATCATGTGTTATATGAAACAGGGAATACCTACCCATACTGAAAGCGAATTAATATAATATATTATGCACTTGTTTTTCCTACCGTCAAACAGTTTTAAACAAATTGTACTGCAATTAACTTAATATCGTTTTTAATCAACATAAAAAGTACCAAAACAAATATATATGCAAGCAGTTTATACATATATATGAATTATAACCATACATACATTTCATTTCTTGAGCTTTTAGATGTCCGCTGTTACTCCAGTCCCAGCCGTACATTTATTTAAATTAATAAATTTTTATAAAATACCATTGCACTATATCAAAATGAAGTAAATTCTTGAATATTGTTGTTTATTTCGAATTATGGTGTTTTATCGGCTCTTTTAAAAGTATATCTATGAATTTACCGAGTCGATTCAACTTCCGCTTATATTTTAATGACAGGCATATACCCATTTGCCTATTCAAATATCATTTTACATGCACTTTTTCATATATATATCTATTTTTAATATATAATATATACAAACCAAAGCTGAACACTAGGGGACATGAGAATTTCCAGTTTGAATATATACGACAAATTATTTTTCCAATGCGCAGCACACGTTTATGTGCAGTGTACATAAAGGCTAAGAGATAAGCTTGAAGTTGAGTTAAAATTCAAATCTTATTCTTATTGACAGTTCTGGGAAATAGTTCTCAGAATTTGGTTTCTTCTTTTCTGTTGCCATGGTGGATTTGAATGTATCTGCATTTGATTTCTGCAAATATAAAGGGATGACCTGCCCAATACAAAATTCATACTTCTTAGATATGGAGAAAAGATAAAAATGCAGAAGAACTCAATTTCTACATTATAGGAAATTCGAGAAATGCAGAAGTAAAGATTATAGTGAAAACGAACATTTTCATCTATCAGTCGATTTACTTGTTTCTGCATCTGCCAAATGCAGAAAAGTAGAAAGAGGCAAATATACAATCAAATCCGAAGGTGGAACAAAATTTACAGCTGGAAACTCTTTTTTAATTTCTATAAACTGCTATAATGAAAGCTGTAAATCATATGTTTTCGTTCAAAGTTGGTTTTTATTTTGTGTGAAATTTGAAAATTTTGAGAAATTTGAGAGTTTGTCATCATTCCTATTTGAAGACGAAAAACAACCCAAAAAGAAAGAAGGTTCTGGGTTCATCCATACCTTCAGGAAAGATACCAAAATGGTGCATATTCTGAGAGAACTTCAACCAAACTCTAGGAATTCTGGTTTTTGTGAGACCAGCTAAAACCGAGAAGGATTATATCCGGGAAACAATTTGTCCTAAATTACGATTGTTCACAACTCATAACACTCAAATGAATAACATACTATTTTAATGATTTTTGCTTCAAATCTAAAGAAATTGATGTGCAACTTCGATTTTGCTTTCGAACTCGCTTACATACTTAGGTCCTCAAACCTACGAAGTCCGTTGGTGTTCCCTAGAGGTACTTAGCTCCTCAACTACTCCTACGCGCCATCCTGTGCGGTTTCCAGCGATTTATTTAAACTCCCTCCAGCTCTTTCCCAGTCTCGCAGATTCCTCCTCAACTGATCTCCTCCACGTGCTTCTCGGTCTACCAACTCTTCTTCCTTCTTGTGTGAGTGGGTTCCACCGCATTGTCTGGCCCACTTGCGCCTTCGTATAATCGTATGGACGGGATCCTGACCTGTTTGTCTTAGTAGGTCCTCGTTGGAGATACGATTACGCCAAAAAACCCGTAAAGAAGGTTTGCAGTATCCTGGTTATTGATGTTGTTATTTTCCAGGTGCTGGAACCATATAGCAGAACTGATTCGACGTTAGAGTTAAACAGTCGCAGCTTTCTGTTCAACCTGAGAGATTTGTTCCTCCAAACATTGGACAACATCCCGAACGCAGCCTTTGCTTTTCCGATACGGCTGGCGATGTCTAGTTCGGTTCCTCCTTCAATAGAGACGATACTTCCAAGGTATTGGAAGCTATCTACTTTCTCTACTGCTTGTTGACCAATGTTCATCAAAGCGGATGATTGCGAATTCCCGAGGCTGAACATCTTTGTTTTTCCCGTACTGATTTTCAGCCCTACGATTATTGCTTCCGTCTCTACCCTTGTTGCCATTTGATGGAGATCCATGATCTTATGGGAAAGCAAGCAAACATCGTCAGCGTAGTGAAGATATTAAAGGCAAGTTGTCAAAGTCCCTCTTATTCCTCCACTTCCTGTCAGAGCCATCCGCAGTACATCACTTATCACCAATAAAAATAGGATTGGTGGGTGACAGTATGCAGCCCTGTCTGGCCCCGCTTTGGACTTCAAATTCTTCAGACAAGCTAACTCCGTGTAAGACGTGACATTTGGAATCATGATCGAAATTCGACGCACTGTTCGATGATGATCCTCAAGGTGTTGATGTGATCAATACAGGAGGACCCAGTGCGGAAGCCTGCCTGTTCAGTGTCGAGCAATGCTTCGAGGTGTTCTTTAATGCTATCTTTGCTACTATTTTGGTGACTACAAGCAAAACGCAAATACCCCTCCAGTTTTCGCACTTCATCAAGTCTCCTTTTTTTGGTAGCTTGACAATTATTCACATTTTCCACTTTTCGGGAAAGCATTCGGAAACCTTTGCTGTCTCTATGAGTGGTTCCAGCAATTCGCTAGATGTTGTTGGCGATGCTTGTAAGAGTTCTGCGTGAACTGCTTTGTTGTTCTTCAGTGCTTTGATGGCGGTACATATTTCTTTCTTACTGGGGGGTTCGGTGCGTAATCGGGATTTGCTTGCATCGGACAACTCAGTAGATGTCAGTTGCATGTTACTGTCAAAAACATGGTTTAATACTAGAGCAAAATGCTCCTTCAACCTTCTAAGTTGATCCTCATCCGATATCAGCAAGTTTCCATCTCTACTTTAACCGGGTGTTTTGAACTCTGCACACCAACGAGTTCTTTGGTAATTGTTGATTTTAAGCAGAAAAAAAAACAGACCGTTTGCTTCAGAAGATGAACAGCAAGTAGTTGTAATATGTTTTGTCATATCATCTGCTTATATAATTAGTATACATATATATATGTGGGTTATATTGGCCCCACAACAAGAGCGCAAGCGCGACGCAAGACAGGCAATGCATCCGCACCTGGGTTAACTTGCCCAACTCACGCACACGGAGACACTTTTATTCTGTTATTGTCCATCTCCTTCATCTCTTTTTTTGGCAATCCTTCTTTTTGTAAAACAAATAGTCAGTCGATTTAGATACCGGAGACAGAAGCTAGTGTTCGGCGGAGTGTTCTAATAATTATTATTAATTAAATTGTTAAATGCTAAATAAGTGATCGTGTGTTTATTTCGATTCCACATATATATGAACGTCAGTAGAGTGGGTATATAAATAACTCCGAATATTAAGTTTGTACCTACAAGAAGTGTAGAGTACATTGAGTACAAAGAAGTACTTTACATAATAATACAATTTTAACAGTTATTCTATAGAGAGTTCTGCTGTCGCAGCTGTTGCTGCTTCTTCTGCTTTTAGGGAAAGAACGTTAGTGTGATTACGTCTACACGTCTTACACTACGCTGGACCTCTTTCATCTTCATGCGATTCTAGCTCGTTTCTTTGTTCTCCATGCGTAGCTGCCAAACTAGTCGATCTTTGCCCAAGTTTCTTCCGAAAGCCAGGTATTACTGCGTCCTTGCACACGACCGACTATTCTTTCAGCAACTGATATGAAAGCATTTTTCACAGCAGTCCAGTGGTTTTCTATGGCTTCCGTTTCAGTGCTGCTGATTGATCTAATTCGATCTCCGAATTCCAGTACGTAATCTTAGGGTGCATTAGATGGTCATCGCATTTTTGCTCAAAATGTTAAGAAATTGATGAAAAAATTGATTAGACAAATTAGAATAATAACAAGTAAAAAGAAAAACCAAAATCATCAGTTAATTTAGTGTTCACAGAAACAAAAATACTTAAATTAAACGATAATTAGATCTATTCGGCGAAATATTTTATTCTGCTATTCTGTTAATCTGTTATGAATTTCCTTTTCCATACAAAAATTTGACTTGTCAGTATACTAAATCTGTGTGAGAATTTATAATTTGACAGGTCGTCCTCAGATAAATCACATGATAATACTGAATTTTTATTTTCAACAAAATTGCTTTTTTATCGAAAAATACCAGAAAATATCAATTAATAAGGATTTTACGATAGTGTAATTACGTAAATAAACATCACTTCAAATTACTTTGTGTTGAATATGAGCCTAAACTTATTTGTGAAACGAAAACTTGTTTATCCTAATTAAATATGTTTTGCACGATTTGACACAGCACCGCATATTGTTCTGTATTGTTTTAAATGAAATATTACATATATTTAAGTGAATCGCTACTCTTTAATTCGGTTTAAAAGCTTGATTATGACTATTTTTACAGTATTAAAATTTAGACACTCTCTATCGGCTAGACAAAATGACAGATGAGGTTCAAATTTGTTTTTTTTTGTATTTATTTAAATGCTACTCTATTTCTTATTAAATGGTCAAACCACCGAAATATTAATTTTTATCGATTTTCATGAAGCATGTTTAACAAGCCGTTTGATATAGCGTTCACATTCTCAAATTCCAGTCAATCAAGTATGTTTGTTATACATATTTGATAATGTGAACTCCCCTATTGGAGTCAGTTGTTGTCACCTGAGAAATTGTAAATGCCAAATCATTTGAAGTAAACATTCGTCTCAATAATAAAGGAATTGGAAAAGAGTTTTAGAAAATGGAAAAGCAAGTTCTTAAGCATGTTGTGTAAAATTAATTTGATCTAAAATCGAAATCTTTAATGTCTAGGTTAATTATTAAATACAAAAAGAATATACCTACAAGAAGAGCTCCCGCCACTGGAAAAATGTATTATATTTAGACCTATTTGGCGAGATCTTTTATTCTGCTATTTTGTTAATCTTTTATAAATTCCTTAACAAAAATTTGAGTTGTCAAAAAGTCTTTTATGAATTTTAATTTAGGTATTTAGCATACTAAATCTGCTATGAAATCTGCAATAATATCTGTTTTGAAATCTGCTGCAAGGTACTCTATTAACCAAACTAGTAAACTCAACATAAATTCATTCTATGTTTCATTTCCATTTGCTCTTAATGGTGGACTTACATGTTTCTGCATTTGGTTTCTGCAAAAATAAAGGGATGCCAAATAGAACATTCAAACTTGTTAGATAGAGAGAAAAGAAAAAAATTCAGAAGAACTCCATTTCTGCATTATAGGAAATTCGACAAATGCAGAAGTCAGGATTATAGTGAAGACAAACATGTTCATCTTTATTATAGTATCTTCTTCCGCATTTTGTAAATGTTTGAAATCTCCACATTTCCTATAACTTTTTTGATGGTGCAGGAAAAAAAAAAAAAAAAACAAAACAAAACATTATATTAAAATGGAAATGGCAGAGAACAAAGGTAAGTTAAATTTCCATTTGTTTCTTACATATGTGTAATTGATTTTGTATTTTGTATTTTAGATTTTCGTAATTAGCAATATTTGGAAGAGAATAGAAGTCTACAGGTGCAGGGGTCGATGCAAATAAATTGAGTTTATTGGCGAGAAAATTGTGCTGTAGAATGAGAGTAGTGATGGTTGGGGGGAGATGGAGACACACCAGCTCAACCAGGATGGAGTTACCGAGTTGGAAGAGAAGTTGTACGAGATGACACTGAGTGGCAGGGATGACGACACTAAATCAGTATAGTTTGTCACACTGTTATTATTTTCTAATTTCATGTTGTTTTTTATTATTGTTTTTAATATTTTGGATAGTTTGTATGCGGGGGTGGTGGTGTAATTAATGAGAGGTCTTATTGGAGTATCGACTTTATGTATTTTAGGTTATCCCGTGAATTGTGGTGCTTTAGCATTCGGTTGTTTTAATTTTAATTTTGTGTAGTTGTCAAATAAGTTATTGCAGTTATTAATTGCATTATTTATTTCTTTTGCATATTGTTTTGTTGGGTCACTTTTCAATGTTTGTATATTGTTGTCTGCTATGAAATTGTTAGTTTTGTTGATATATTCTTTTTTGTCTATGATAACAACTGTGTTACCTTTGTCGGCTTTAGTGATTGTTTCCTTCTAATGTTGTTCTTATGTTTTTTATGTTCGTGTTATTTTCTTTGTGGATTTTCTGATTGTGAAATTGTTTTTGTTTTATGTTAAATTTTAATTTTCTATTAATGATGAATCTTGCTTCATTTTGTGTTTGGTAGTCTGGAATCGTTTTAATTGCTGGTTCTGCATTTATTACTTCACGTATAATGTTGTTTTTGTTAAGTTTGGGTATATTGAATTTCAGTCCTTTGTTAAGTAGTTCGTTTTCTTGTTTAGTTAATTTTTGTCTGTGCAGTTTACTAATCTTGGGTAAAATTTATGTGGTTTGTTTTGATTGTTGTTTATTTGCTTCCTTGTGAACTTCAATAATTTTTTTTTGTTTTATGGAGATTTTATTCGTGATTTTGTTGATTTGTTTTTCTATGTTTTCTATTAACTGTCCTATAATTGCTGGATGTACTGAGTTCAGGATTTTTAAATGTATTTTGTAAATTTCGTGGTTAAGTTTTGTTTTCTTTTTGTATAGTTGTTTTATTTCTTCTCTTATCCAAAATTGTTGTGCTTTTATTTTTGTTTTTGTTGCTGCTTGTTCCTACAAAATTAAAAACAGTAATTAATAAAATTTAATAAACAACAATTTTTATTTTTTTAACGGATACAAGCGTTATATGCTACGGTTAAACAATGAGTGTCGACCGACCAGAAAGTTTTCAGAGGGAAAACTAAAAATTCGCCAGTCAGCATAATTAAAATGTCAGCGCGTGAGACAAAACATTGAACTTTTATTAAGGATCATATTTCGTCTGGTCTCACGCAGCTGAGGGAGTTAGGTGAAATAGGAGTTGTGGGAAAGGTATAAATTTGGATTAATATGGAAATTTGGATTATTGTGGGAAATGATAAAAACATCACTTCTCATCGTGTCAGCAATTTAAATAAGTGTGATAATTTACCAGTCGGGTGGTTTTTTCTTAACACTGCTGTTGATGTATTTTTAATATTTATTTTATATTTATATTTATTAATTATTAACATAAAACAAAAAAAATTTCACAATCAGAAAATCCACAAAGAAAATAACACTAACATAAAAAACATAAGAACAACATTAGAAGGAAACAATGCCATCATCACTAAAGACGACAAAGGTAACACAGTTGTTATCATAGACAAAAAAAGAATATATTAACAAAATTAACAATTTCATAGCAGACAACAATATACAAACATTGAAAAGTGACCCAACAAAACAATAAGTAAAACAAATAAATAATGCAATTTATAACTGCAATAACTTATTTCACAACTACACAAAATTAAAATTAAAACAACCGAATGCTAAAGCACCACAATTCACAGGAATACATAAAGTCGATACTCCAATAAGACCTCTCATTAATTACACCACCGCCCCCGCATACAAACTATTTAAGATATTCACAAAAAATGGCAGCTTACGTTGCTTTCATGAATAGATTAATAACAATACCCATGGACAAACAAGATTATTTAAACGAAGTAGACATAATTAAACAAATTGCAATTTCAAATGAATTTAAAATTGAAACTATCGAAAAACTATTATTAAAAAGGAAAAATAAAATTATAAACATAAACAACAATAAAAACAAAAACAAAGAAAATAACAATAACAATAACAACAAAACTTTCATTTCTATGGAATACACAGACATTTTACCACATCACATAAAAAATGAACTTAAGAAACATAACATAAACGTATCATTCAAAACTACCAAAAAAAGAACAAGTCAAACTACTTAATGATAAATTAACTTTAAAAACAAACGCATTATATGACACAGCACTCACACATCACAAAAGAGGAAAAGAGTAAACTACACAATAAACAAAAACAAATAAACACATATTTGACAACCATCAGTGGCAAAATAAATAAATACATCAAAAACACCTGAAGATGGAATAAATAAAAAAATTCCGAAACGCGTAGAGTTTTAAATATTAAAAAATAAGTTGTGTATAAAATAAAGTTTTATTTTTAAACTAAATAAAAAGACTTTATTGAAATTTAATTTTATTTCTTTAGTTAATAAAACTTGGATACTTCCAAAACTGTCACTAAACGTCGAGTACTTTCGGAAGCATCTAAAATCTTCGACCCAATCGGATTTTTTGTACCAATTGTTGTTAGGGTAAAAATTATTATGCAGGATCTCTGGAAAGATAGGTTATCGTGGGACGAAGTAGTTCCAGAGCATCTTGTTCATCGTTGGACTCTAATCCATCAAGAACTTTATCAACTTGAAAATTTAAGAATCCCTAAAATACTGTGGTCGGATAAAAACAATTATGAATTGCATGGATTCTGTGATGCTTCTCTGGATGCTTATGCGGCCGTTGTTTATTGCAGAACTGTTAATCCAGACAACAGTATATCGGTTACGTTGGTAGCAGCAAAAAGCAAAGTTGCACCAATAGAAATAGTTTCGCTTCCCAGACTTGAACTCTGTGGAGATCTTCTTTTAACCCGTCTCATAAATAAGATTCAGATTTCTTTACAGGAGAAAGAAACTAAAATTTTTGCTTGGACGGATTCATCCATAGTTCTCCATTGGTTGTCAGCAGTACCAAAAAGATGGTCAATCTTCAGTGGTAATCGAACCTCCGAAATTTTATCTTCAATACCTCGAAAGATGTGGAACCACGTACGCTCGGCCAGTAACCCAGCAGATATTGCTTCCCGTGGTATTTTACCATCTCATTTGTGTGTAAATGAGATGTGGTAGAATGGACCTGGAATAGCTGGTTAAGCTATATCAAACCTCGTGCCTGAAGAATTTTCAAAGGAAAAACTTGAGGAGAGAAAATTAACTGAGGGCAAAACAAAGGTATTTGTATCTTATTTAGAAGCACACAATGTTATAGATACAACAATTGTAGATACATTGATATCTAGTGTATGTATTGGAAAAAAATTATTCGTGTAGTACATATGTAGCTGGTTTGGTTTTGGCAACACTGGTTTTTACAGCTGACGTGTGTTTAGTACCTTGTGTCACTGTCAAACAGCTTCAGTTTGGTTTGCAATTTAACCATGGATAGTCTTACAAATGAACAACGCTTGCAAATTATTGAATTTTACTATCAAAATTCATGCTCGGTTCGAAATGTTCATCGCGCGCTGCTCCCATTTTATGGTCGGCATTCTCGACCTTCTGAGCAGTCTATTCGAAAGATTGTGACCAAATTTCGCACCAAATTTACTTTGTTGGACATTAAACCACCAACACGTTTACGTACTGTGCGTAGTGAAGAAAATATTGTGGCCGTATCAGCTAGTGTGACAGAAGACCGCGAAATGTCGATTCGGCGCAGTTCCCAGCAGTTAGGCCTTTGTTACAGCACTACGTGGAAAATTTTGCGGAAGGATTTGTACGTAAAGCCTTTTAAGATACAGCTGGTGCAAGAACTAAAGCCAGCCGACCTACCACAACGCCGAATTTTTGGTGAATGGGCTCTTGGAAAGCTGGCCGAGGATCAGCTTTTTTATCGAAAAATTGTGTTCAGCGATAAGGCTCATTTTTGGTTGAATGGGTACGTAAATAAGCAAAATTGCCGCATTTGGAGTGAAGATCAGCCAGAAGCATTGCAACAGCTACCAATGCATCCCGAAAAAGCCACTGTTTGGTGCGGTTTATGGGCCGGCGGCATTATTGGGCCATATTTCTTCAAAGATGATGCGAATCGCAGCGTTACTGTCAATGGTGAACGCTACCGAGCGATGATAACAAACTTTACTTTTTTTTGGCCGAAATGGAAGTTCTTGACTTGCATGATATGTGGTTTCAACAAGACGGTGCCACATGCCACACAGCACGCGAAACAATGGCGCAATTGCGAGGCGAGTTTGGTGAACAGTTAATTTCACGTTTCGGGCCGGTCAATTGGCCGCCTAGATCGTGCAATTTGACACCATTAGACTATTTTTTGTGGGGGTATGTCAAGGCTAATGTCTATAGGGACAAGCCCGCTTCGATTGACGCACTGGAAGCCAACAGCCATGCATTCATTCGTGAGATACCGGCCGATATGTGTGAAAGAGTATGCCAAAATTGGACTCAGCGGATGGGCTACCTGAGACACAGCCACGGTCAACATTTGCATGAAATTATCTTTAAACATTAAATTGCAAGGTTCAAACTATCGATTCAAATAAATATTTCATTCATTTTTTGAATTTTTTGTGTTTTTTTTTTAAGTTCTAAACCTCTTAAAAAATCACCCATTATTACATTCAAAAATTTGTATTATTAAAAAAGTTCAGCATTCTTTATTTTCGTGATAAATTGGCCTTTTGAAGAAAAAAAAACCATTGTAAAAAAGGAATAAACTCGTATCACTAAGTTCTTTTCTCGATTCTTTTGGAGTGCTTTGCATTGGACGTCGTATTCAAGAATCGACTTTGAGCTATGATCAAAAACACCCTGTAATTTTGTGCAAATCTCATCCTATTTCCACACTTATAGTTACTTAAAAACATAAACAATATTTACATTCTGGTGTGACATTAACTTTTTCGCTTATAAAATTAAACTTTTATATTCTCGGCTGTAGAAATTTAATTCGTAAAATTGTACACAAATGTATAATTTGTTTCCGTCAACGCATCACCACGTCACAGCAGTTAATGGGTAATCTTCCAATTGATCGCTTTACTTATTCCCGACCATTCAGTAAAGTTGGCTGTGATTACGCGCCGGTCCAATTACATTGCGTACATCTCGATTACGAAATGCTAAATTTGTAAAGTCGTATAAAGCGCTATTCGTTTGTTTCGTTAAAAAAGGAATCCACCTGGAACTAGTGGGAGAACTCTCAACGAATGCTTTTTTGTTAGCTTTAGATCGATTTGTCGCTCGTCGCGGTAAACCAAGCGAGATTTGGAGTGATAATGGTGCAAACTTTCACGGCGCGAAACATACTCCAGATGAAATGTATAATCAGCTTCGAAGTCAACACCATAACACAACTGTTAACTGTAGCTGACCACCTGTCAAGGGATGGCACAAACTGGAGATTCATCCCTCCCGTAGCCCCTCATTTCGGACGACTGTGGGAAGCAGGTGTAAAATCAATCAAGACCCGCATCAAACATGTCATTGGTGATAACAAGTTAAAAACGAGGAGATGTACACATCATTAGCAAAAATCGAGGCTTTGCTAAATTCTCGCCCAATGTGGCGATGCAGATGGTGAACCATCTGCATTGAGTCCATCACATTTTATGATTGGAGAACAGTCCCTCAATTAAATATTTCAAAAAATTGTATCAAAACTAATTGGTTTGCTTTACAGACTTTACTCCAAGGCTTCTGGAAGCGATGGCATCAGGAATACCTGACATCTCTTCAACATCGACCAAAGTGGCAAAAACTCAAATATAACATAATCTTCAAGTAAATGATATCGTCCTTCTCAAAGAACCCAACCTACCACTCTCCAAATGGATAATTGGTCGTATCTCAAAAATACTTCCTGGAAAAGATGGTGAAAAACCGGAGTCTTTCAGGGGGGGCTGAATTTTTTGAAATGTGCTGCAAGATACTCTATTAACCAAACTTGTAAACTCAACCTAAATTCATTCTGTTTCATTTCCATTTGCTCTTAATTGTTGTTTTCTTTAACATCTTGTAAAGGCTTTTTTGCTTTTGCCTTTTGCCTTATCATATTTTCATTTGACAATGCTAAACTTAATTCTGCCTCTTTGCTGTCTAACCATCATCGTGAAAACATCTAAATTGTTTAACTGGCCTATAAATTAAAGAATTACTTGTTTTCAAAATTATATTAAATAATAATTATTTATTAAACAATTCAAAATCTTGCAATTCATTTTTTATTTCGAATCAGTATCTTTTATAAAATGTCTAGAATTCGAACATGTCAAAAAATCTTTTATAAATATTATTTTTTGTATTCGGGAGGCAAAATATTTTATGATATCTGTTATGAATCATAAAAAAATAAAAGAGAAATGTTTCCGACTTTTATTATAAAAGATTTCATTCAATACGTAGGAAAAGTTTATATATAAATGTAATTGGGAGGAGAAAAATAACAAAATATAAATACTTCCTTAGAAAAAAGAACAGAAAACTTTTATGCAGCTATTCTGATTAGACAATTTTAGTGAAAGAATTTTAGTGAACAAATTGGAACAACCCAGTCTTCAAACACGACCATTGCATTTTATTTTTAATTTCAGCTGCTAATGTTTCCTTTTAAATAAAGTGAATTTCCTCCAAGAAGTAATAGCAAATTTGTTTTGCTCTTCTCGACCACGACGACGTTTGTTGGTCGCCGATTTGTCATTGCTGAAATTGTCGAGGTTTAAGTTTAATAGGTCTTAACTGGTGATCATGATACACATCATGATAGGTATACCAAGTTACCTTCCATGTACCTATGTTTATATCTTACAGGAAATACCATGAGAGTACATTCCCATTTTGCTTAACACACTTAACAAAGGACCCTAGAATTTTAATTGCGGTATAGGCTAAAATGGTAGTTCATATGATATTTCATTTACGTACTCAATAACAAAATTGTTTAATTTTGATAACAGATTTTATTTCTGTTTGCTTATTCATTTCATTCTCGAATGTTCATAACAGACTTTATAAAAGTGCGAACTCCTGAATACAAATTATAAAAGATCTTTTATGATGAAAATCTTTTACGATTCATAACAGAAATTTCATAACAGAATAAAAGATTTGGCAGAATAGCTCCCATTATATTTTTTTGTCTTGAATTATGTTTTGTTAAGTTTTATAAAGCTTTTGAAATGTACTTACAAAATATTTCAATAAAATTATAATGACGGTTTTAAAAGATGTTCATAATCTCCACGAACGTGATATACTACCCTATTAATCTTTGAAATACCCACCAGTGACATATCGAAACGGCAGCCCTTTATCAATACTTATTTAATTAAAATATTTGTTTTCTTCTGTGAACACCAAATTCACTGATAGAATTAGAGAGAGGCAGCTATATGTTGAAACCCGAAAGTGGGAAAGAATACACAGGTTGTGGCGGCCGCTTTCGGAGCAATCGAAATAATAATAATTCTTCTTAAAGTTGAACGTATAATAAAGAATAATTTTATTTCCTGAAGCAATAGTTATAATTAATATACTTGAATACAAAATATATATTCTACTTACACTTTTTACGTGTTCCTTGATAAGCGTCGTCTCAATAAATGACGGTTACTTACAAAATTCCGCCAGAGAAGTTTTGTCAGGCTTTCAACTTAAAAATAAAACATGAAATGAGTGTGTTTAGGCGCCTTAGCAAGGGTGACGTTCAAAGTTTAATTGAATCTACAAGTTTTATGAAATTGACAAATAGATGGCGATAACATCCCGGACCCCGTGAATCTCCCTCATCAGGATTCACCAACATCAAACTTCGCCAGTAGGCGGTCGCTTCAGTACACCTGTCTTCGTCGAAACTTCTGCAACTCTCACCTGAGAATCTTTGCCAGGGAATACTGTGATAACTCTTCCCAGAGGCCATCTCGATCGATACACGCTGCTGTCGCATATCAGAACCACGTCACCCAAAGCTAAGGGCTCCACTGGCTGAAACCACTTCGTACGTCGGCATAAATCGGGTAAATACTCGGCCAACCATTTATTCCAGAAACGGTGTTTCGCTTGCTGCACCTTGCGCCATTACTTTCTCGTCACACTCAAATCCTCGGCTTGAGGGTGAGGGGTTTACTGTGAGTTTGGTACACCTAAAAGAAAGTAGTTAGGGGTTAAGGGTTCATCATTGGGTGTGTCTAGCGGAATATGAGTTAGGGGTTAAGGGTTCATCATTGGGTGTGTCTAGCGGAATATGAGTTAGAGGTCGAGAATTCAGTATGTTCTCTGCTTCACACATCAAGCTAAAGAGACTATGTTCTTGAAGATTCTCACGGTACAGCGCCCATCCCATTGCTCTCTTGACACTGCGCACCAAACGCTCCCAACATCCACCGGCATGAGGGTTCAGTGGGCAATTGAAGATCAATTCTATGTTCGAGCTCGCAAGAGTATCTGAAATAAGTCCATGGTTCCATTGGTTGATCTGTCGTTTAAGTTCCTTGTCCGCTCCTACGAAACAAGTTGAATTGTCTGAGCGGATGCGCACTGGAATCCCGCGTCGATTGATGAAATTACGGACACTCATCAAACATGCATCAGTGATTAGGTCGCCCAGTGAAAACGAAGAACGGTCCCATATAATCTAGTCCAACATATGAGAATGGTTTTACAAACGGCGTCAATCTGTCCTCTGGCAGCTGTCACATGAGTGAAATGTGTGGCTTGGATCGTTCTTTTTTGCAATCCAGACATCTTTTGGAGGCATGTCTCACAACCGTTAGTATGTGTGGTATCCAGAAACGACGTCGTATCTCATTGATAATAGTAGCCTGGTTCTGATGTTTCCATTACTTATGGTAAAAATCAACGATGAGATCCGTGACGTGGTGCTTCTGTGGCATTATAATAGGATTACGGACAAAAAATGGGACAGCAAAGGCTGAGTTTATTCGGCCATCAACTCGTATCACACCATCATCATCCAAAAACGGGTTCAGCTTTCGAATACTGCTATCGCGTTCCACTCATTTTCCCGTCAATAACTTTACGTACTCTTTCATATAGACAGCCATCTGGATGCCACGACATATTGCTAATTCTTGTCTCTAAATTCTTCTGCGTTCTTGTTCTTTACAAACTGTGCCGAGCGCGGTGAACATGTAGCTCCAAAAATCATTGATGTCAAGACATACTCCCTTATTGACTCTTCGGCACAAGAACGCCACAAGAACCGCTGTGCCATCTGATCATCCACTCGAATTTTCACCTGGTGAATTATTTCGACTATGTCTGCACAAATTCCAATTCGCCTTTGCCTAAACTTCATCAGGACTCCTGTCAATGGTTGACATCCATCTGGACCACTAAGCAGCATTGAGAGAAATTCTATTTACCTCGACTGCAGCATCAAAAACAATTCGCAGCTTACCAGGTTGACAACGCCGAAATGTGGCAAGTACCAAGTGCGTTCATCACTTTTCTGCGCCTCAATAGAGTTTAGCCTTCAGCAATATCCCTTCCTCTCATAACTGTCAATAAGTCGCGAGTATTCACGGTGAAACTCTTCATTTCGCTGAAACTTCTTTTTCAGTTTAAAGAATCTTTTCTCAGTCATTTGTTTACTTGGCGGTAGACTAACATCATCGCTTCTCCACAACAATCCCGTTTCGAACCGTATACCTATTCTTTTTGTTGTTTGTGCTAGTATTTCCTTAGCTTGAGTTATGTCGACCGACTCAACCTCCTCGAAAGATCTCGCCGCAAGATTATCATTGGCATTAGATAGAGTTTATCAACTCATTACCAGTTCGTCCAGTCGATATAGGTAACCAATCTTGGCGAAGTACATGGCTCTACTGATGTCCGAGCGATTATCGGTACTGCCATATACCATCCAACCAAGTTTTGTAGAAACCACAGCTGGTCCCTTCCAGCCATCAGCGATGATTTTACGTGAAACTCCCAAATGAATATTGTCGAGACCCATAAGTAGCTCAGATATTGCAGCTGTGTATTAACGATTGGATTCTTTGGAAAACGACACCCCGTGCAGGTCTGTGACTTCTATGGTTTGTGAAGGTAGTCGAAGATCCGTTGCTGTTCTCACGTTCCTCATTTCAAAGGTTTTGTTACCAGGTCGCACTCCGGAAATTTTCACACTAACCCTTGTGGATGGTTCTGTTATGGTGTTGTTTGCAAACCATTGCATAGTCAAAGTCTCTTCAGGTCCCTTCAGCCCAAGGCGATCTGCTAAATATTTATTCATTAATGATATTGACGAACCTTCATCAATAAATGTAAAGGTTTCCACGACCTTTCCATTTAGTTTAACTGGTAGTATTTTGAAAAGAAGCCTCTTGTTTTGAAAATGAAATGATTTTGAAATGAATGTGAACAATTGCCTCGTTTCAGATTCAACCTGTTGACCCTGTGCCCTATTCTCATTCACATACAAAAGCTTATGAATTTTTCGCGCACAATTTGCTTGGTTACATTCATGGATCCTAGTGCACGTATTTGTCTGATGCCCCACATCAAGGCAGTTAAAGCACAATGTCATGCCTACCCGAAGAAACTTTGCATTGAACACTTTCTATATTACCAACCTGATTGGCCAAGTTCATTTATCTCGCCTTACCATATTTTGGCTCATTGGTCCACCTAAATCAGAACAAGCCACCCTAATCTTTTGTGCCAATATCTGCAGCCATTCACTAAAATGTTCCACTGTCGGAATCTCAGAAATATTACCAACGTATCGCGCCCATTCTAACCTTAACTTAACAGGTAACTTTAACAACAACTCGTCCATCAGCATTCGGTTGGACAAATGATGACTACACTTTGCAGCTTTCAAAAATGATGAAAGGTTCTAAACCTTGACTGCGAACGGAAGTATCTGTACCAAACAATTCTCTGGTATAGACGGGATACTTCTAAGTTTGGCCATTTGACTTTTAACTAGCAGCTCAGCTCTACCAAACTGCGTACACAAAGTATCCATTATTTGTCCTACATTGCTATTGTGAATGAGCAAACACTCAATTACTTCTTTTGCCTTACCCTTCAACGCCCTTTGGAGCCGCATAAGATTCTGTTGATTGCTGTAGTTCTACTCGTCAGTCGTGATATTAGGCGTTTTTCTTTTTAAGTTCAGAGCAGAGAACTGAGTTGTCAAAAAAAGATCTGTGTTTCTTTTTTAGCTCAGACACTTCAGAGCGCTCAGTTTGTGTTTCTTTTTTCAATCGGAGCTAGCTCGGAGCGCGCTCTACGAGCTCTAAATAAAATGACCGAGCGAATGGAGTAAAAAGATGAGCGCGACTATGTCACTTTTTTGTTCAAGTGGTATGACAGAGACAGACTGCTTTTGGCAGTTCAGTGCTTAAGTGTGTTTCTTAAATATATCGGAGAACTCTGGTCAAACTCTGCTCAGAGCATACTCGACGTGCTCAGGCTCTGCTCAGAGCTAAAAAAGAAAAACGCCTATTGAATGACTCATTGAACATAGGCCAGTCCAACCGCTGTTGGATTCAGTGTTCGCAGAATTAACACAAGAAGAGACTGTAGTTTTTGTATTTAGTCTCGCCAATTCATTTTGCAAGAAATTTTATTGATTCGTTATTTCTTCCAGTTTGGAATTCATGGGCAACAATTTATAATAAATTTCTAGCCCTATATAACCCTGCGACTATCACACCAAGAATTACCCTGCCCAAAACCAAATTCAATCAGGAAAAAACTCACCAAGATAATTTTTCATGAATTCCTATGTCTGCTTCTTGATATAAAGTTGAAATAAAAGATGTGGCGGCCGCTTTCGGAGCAATCGAAATAATAATAATTCTTGTTAAAGTTGAACGTATAATAAAGAATAATTTTATATATGTGTAAGTAAGTGTAAGTAGAATATATATAAATATATATTCTACTTACACTTTTTACGTGCTCTTTGCTAAGAGTCGTCACAATAAATGACGGTTACTTACAAAATTCCGCCAGAGAGGTTTTGGCAGGCTTTCAACTTAAAAATAAAACATGAAATGAGTGTTTTCAGGCGCCTTAGCAAGGGTGACGTTCAAAGTCTAATTGAATGTTCAAGTTTTATCAAATTGACGAATAGGTGGCGAACACAGGTGCTAACTCTTTTTGGCCTGCCATAATTTGTTGAAAGCTTGTATTCCTTCAAAGATAATTTCTATTTTATCTGAGATTTGAATTTTTTGTTAAATAAATTTGTTTTTGAAAATGAAAAATGAAATAGGCAAAGTACAGCCGAGTCTTTTTTGTCTATCCTTATTATTTTGAGACAAGAACAAAGTTTTTGATACATCATTACCCACAAAAATAAAACAAAAATGGCGAATTTGTTTTAATTGTATTTCTTGTTATTATTATTTATTTATATTGTTAACTCATAGATACATAAATAAATAAAATCTAATCCCAAATCTAAAAAATTTAGAAAGTGTTTATTATGCAAAATAAAGAGAAGTAGAGAGATTTATGTCAAAATCCGAAAGTGGGAGAGAGGGATCTCATTCCATCTTATTTCCAAAAAAAATTCCCTTACCTAAGTTTTAAAATTATTATAGGCGTTTTTCTTGTGTAGTTCAGAGCAGAGACTGAACTGTCAAACAAAAAATTGTGTTTCTTTTCTACCTCTGAACGTTGCTACTGCCAAATGGATAGGAGATGAGATGAATTATGGTTGAAGGAGAATCGGTAATGTAGTCAACCACAAAGGAACGGACCTAGGAAGAAAAGGAGCTATATTTGGAATGGAGAGGAAATGGAAGGAATTTTTAATTCCGAGGACGCGGCCTGCTTGCGATGCACAGCTGAGCTCGCTGGATGGGGGGATCTTGCCTTCGAAAATAAACCTCACCAGCAGACAAAAACATATATCAGGCCTAAACATGAAAGAGGTGAAAATCGGACGGACTCTAACCACAACTAAGGGTACTGCACATGACGGTGCAGTATGGCCTTAACCCACTCAACCATGGGAATCCGCCGCCAAGTTCTTGGATTCCCCCAAAGATAGTGTATTGTCGTATCCGCCTCACACCACCGAAGGATTTCGGCTACCTTAGGCACCTCTGGAAAATAAATCGCTTACATCCCCATGTTCTGCTCATCCGAAACAGATAAAAACAAAGTTTTCATCAAAATTGGGGTTTATTTGAAGTTTCCTCTTACAAATCATTAACTATTCACACTGATAACAAATAAGTAAACAAAATACAAATCAAAGCATAAGCGATACGTAAACTACGTTTAACCAAAAAAAGAACAAAAAAAAGAATTAAATACAAGAAAAAAACGACCCACTGTACAAATCATTAACTATTCATGATAACAAATAAGTAAATCAAAAATACAAATCAAAGCATAAGCGATACGTAAACTACGTTTAACCAAAAAAAGAACAAAAAAAAAAGAATTAAATACAAGAAAAAGTAAAAAACTACCCACTGTGTGAAAAAGGTACCCTTTTTGGTACTGAAGGAAACAAGAATCTAAAAGTACAACTCCCTACCTACATAGAACTATATATGTGCGGGTGGACAAAAAAGAAAACTCAAGACACATATATCTGACAGACCCAGAAACAAAACTTTCTCACTTACAAAGCATATAAAGCAATATCAATTTAATTTAGGTTTAATATATTGCTTAAATAAGAAAAAAGAATAGAAAGAAAATACTAGTGATAAATGAAATAAAAAAGGAATATAGTAAATAAAATGATATATAATAATTGTATATGAAATGATAAATAATAGTACTAAATGAAAAGATAAATAATAATATTAGCCGCGTTTTATTGGTAATCTATCCCTTACATAGTATTCGAGTACCAATAAAACGCTATATTCACTTTTATATTCACTTTTAATTTTTCTTCTTAAAGTTGGTGTCCCTACATTATTTGTCAAATCATTGATGTCAAAATTTCAAAATCTTCTGTCACACACAAAATAATAAAGGCAAATGTGCACTTGAAAATAGAAAAAATTGAATGCATATTGCAAACAAAAGTTGTAAATATACAAACTCACTTGTTAAAGAAATTTCTGTCTAACATCTTTACATTTTAGTTAAAAACTCAATTTGAGTTTTAAATCAAAATAAACAACAGCTGTTCTACATTGGGAGCGTTCGAAGAATGTACAATTGCGTAAATTATTGGGTCGAGTTGGAAAATGCATGAAAATGGTTGTTGAGTTGAAGTTTGCATGGAAATGCACACCGAGTTGGTTTCGAATGTGTTTTACTTATATTTGTAGTAAAACTTTGAAAATATATTGATTTTCTTGTTATATTTATCACCCACAGATTAAAGTTCACCATTTTATCAACTCCCTGTTCAATTCTATTGGTTTATATGGAAGAACGAAAAATATGGAACTAAGTTTCTGGCAACTTTAAAGATCAGTTGAATAATCGTGGTTCACTATTTTCCTTAAATTATTATAGAATTTTGTACACAGACTATTTATTTGGATAGTAAAAATTCTTTTATTCTTTTTATTCAATAAATAAAATATTTAAAGACAAAATTCAACATGAAATTATAAAGAAATAATTAATAAAAACTATGAGAAGTTACTTCAGGTTGCTGTAGAGTCAAAATTATCATTTTATTCTACTCAATACCGTATATATATAACTTTGGGTGTTTTTATAAACACATGCATTGTATACATTTGCATACATACATACAATTGCAATTATATTAAAGTCAAAAAAATATGTTTGCTTGTCACTTTTTATAGTTTCACATTTGCTCAGCAAATATTTGAGTTTTGCTTTTAAGAAAATCGGGCATTTAAAAAAGATATGCATTCATCAGACTTTCACAAACATGCATTTATGGGAGCAACCTTTGTCAGCTTTTTAATGAGAACAAGCATATTTCAATAATTTTTCCACAATATGTGATGGTAAAATACACTAATCCTAAAGAAAATTATTTTATCTCTTATGAATTGTTCCTAAATGTTTTAAAAATTTTGTAAAGTATTAATTTTAATAAATTTTTTAACGAAATAATTGCATTTTTATAATTTCAACCCAAATAAATGTTTGGTTTGAAATTTGTGGATCGCTTGCACTTTTCAATGCAGGCGAAGTGTAAAAGAAGTGTATTTGTTACCGAACACACCCTCATGTTGCCAACATTTGCATATTTTTTGCACTTCTTGACTGCCCCTACATTTAACTAGATGAAACTCTATCTTCACTAAATTACTATGGATAAACACTAGCTTATTTTTGTTCACTTTTGAGGTGTTGTTGTTTTCCATGTAAAATTTTACTAGCTAGTATTTTCAATTACCAATAAAACACGGCTATTAAATGAAAAATGAAAAAAATAACAGCAACAATCTCATTTCCAGCTCTCATTATGGATACAGATTCTCCTTTTTTTGTAGTAAGTATAGGGTTTATTTAGATATTGTTCGGGAATGTTACTTCCGAATCGTTGTTTGTCAGGGGCCTGAAATAAAGATTTCCAGAGGGCACTATGCCGAACACAAGGTTTAAGTTCTTAAATTGATTCTTTATTTACAAATTATTATCACTATCAGAATTCTAGTGCCCACTGCGAAATACAGATTAAAGTGTCCACGACGACTTGCGAAATAAGAGTGTCCACGACCACGTACCGAATAAAGGCCCAACTATAATAGGCATAAGCAAACATAAGCTTACCCATAACGGCGCATACCCATAATGAAATTTGGCTCACGTATCTTCATGTCAAAATAATATTCGCAGCTGTGTAATTTGGTTGATTTTTTGATTCAAGGTAACTTTATTTTTGTTTAAAAAAAAATGAAGTTCAATACCAAATTAATTTGTTTTATTTTGATTCTTTTTTCTTTTATTAACTATTTAATTTTGTTTTAAGCAAGAACTCGTCACAACAATCACAATACACAATAGAATCAGAAACAGAATGATAAATTCACATACACACTGTCTCTTTGTGTGCTAACCCCACAGGAGATTTTTCTCTCCAACTAAATGTGAGATATCTGATATATTTGATATCAAAAGATTTTGTCTTTTTTCTATGGGCATAGTTGGATATTTTCTGTCTTGACAAACATTCTGAGAGAAATTATCTCCAGTGGAGTTGGCCTGTGCGTATTTGATCAAAGCTGTCAGATTTTACTTATGCGGCGAGCGACTGGGATCGCTCTTGCTTATGTTTGCTTAAGTGAACGAAACTGAGAAAAATTGAACGAAACGGAGCTGGACTCCATTATGGTCACTCGCATTGAGTCTCTTTGTATTCGCACGTTTACTTATGCACGCATATGCTAGCTTATGCCTATTATAGTTGGGCCTTAAGACTGACGCCAATCGCCATAGCCAGTCTCCAAGTCGACCACTATCTCCAGGAGAAAAGATGCAATATCTCAAGTGTGTTCAACACTTGATACCATGCCCACGCTCTTACCATCCAACGGCACACAATGAAGAATGTGCCGACAACAGCCGTAATCGTCAAGAGTCGTGGGATTGTTATTGACGGACAGGCCATCGTCGTCAGGTGGTTTATTTGTTCTTCCAAGAACTATTTGCCTGACTCCCTATGAGGGGGATTTATCCATGAAGCAGCGACGATTGATAGTCAAAACTTGAACTTCAATGTTTATAGACCAAATTATAAACACGATGTCAGCATTACGAGGAGATTTCTCGGTTGCTAACCGAACAGATATATATATGTTTATATAGGAGTTGTTACGGGTCTTTATGTTTGAAATAATTTTTCCTTTCTTTTGCTTAGGATACTAGAAAATTTGTTTGGATACGATCTAGAACTCACTGCGAATACCCTTTTACATATGCATGGGGTGGGGGTTGACTTTATCTCCCAACTTGTACAGTGGGGCCACAGTGGACCGTCTTAGCGTTCCCCGCATCTGCCGATTAGAATCCATCGTCGTTGGCTGGATTATCGGGAACGATTGAATGGATTTCCTCAGTAATTAATATGGCGGCCGACGTCAAAACGAGCACCTCAAAACCAGCCGCGGTTTAGGAATGGCACCAGAACACACCGTTTCTAATCCGTTTACCCTAAAACAGGCCACTTGTGGGTCATTCCTCCCACACCATTTGTATCACCCGATCATCACCAACAAGACCGATGAAATTTTGTTGTTTTTTTTTAGTTTGTTTTGTTTTGTTTTGTTTTGTTATTTTATTTTATTATATTTCTTTATACAATAAATGACTTTTTCTTATATACATAACCTAGTGCATGTTTTGACATTTCAAATTCCAGCCTCTTCCTTTTGCGATCGCCTAAAAGAGGCCGCTATCACATTAGGAAGATAAATTTCGTTGATATTTCCAGGCCTTAACTTAAGGGTGCTATCAGGTGCCCACTACAACGTTCAGAGCATCAAGTTTGTGTTTGTTTTTTCATTCTGAGCTTGTTCAGAGCGCTCTATGAGCTCAGAATTAAATAACTGAGCAGACTGAGTTGAATTTTTTTTAAGAGCATGTTCTGAGCTTGCTCGATATGCTCGGACTCTGTTCAGAGCTCTTTTCTGAGTTATCTCGTGGGTCAGAATTTCTTGTTACCTTGGCGGTGCCTATGTTGGCGCTTGTTGTACGGAATTTTCCGACATTAAGAAAATGAGAAGAGAAAAATTAAAATAGTGTGGGAATGATAAGAATATTTTATTTTCAGTCGTAAGAAATAGAATTGAAGGTTGGCTATTTCCCGCCCTATAAGAAGGAAGAAAACGTAAACATTAACAAAAACTGACGTTTTTTCCTTATCTAAGCATTATTCGTCTGCTGTTTTACTATGTCTGCTATTACACGATGAATCTAGATGCATGCGACATCTACGAATTCTTCTTTGTTTTGATCACCTGTTAATTAAGTGGTATTACACGTCGAAACCAGATTCATGAATCTATTTGACAGTTCTCTTTCTTTTATATCTTTTATCAAAAAAAGTAAAGTTTTTGACTTGAAGGTTTTCTTTGAAATCAACAAAAAAAAAACATTTAAATTAAGTTTTTGTTTATTTATTGATGAATTTTGGAATACAAATTTGTATACAAAAGTTTTCTTATGTAACTATGCATCGAAATTTCCTTCTCTAGCAAGCAAATTGTAGCGCGGAAATTTTACCCAGGTGGATTTTCTTGCGTCTCACGTTTTCGAATATTTTCTCTCTTTTGCACTTATGTCGTTCGAAGTGTCACATTCATCTAGGTTACTGTGTAATAGCAGACTATTCTAAATTCTCTTTCAATTTTGGTAAAAACTGAAAATTTGAAATGAAAATTTCGAAATTTCATTATTATCAGGATTCAATGTTGCCAAATTTATAATATGTGTGTTGTATTGATATATTTTTTGTTTCTTAATATTTTACAAATTGTTAAAAATCGATGGGGTGGGTTAGTAAGAAAGTATGTATTCAGACAGGCGTTGCCATTTGATATTTATGTTATGAAATATAATAAAACAAAACAATTTGTTTAACTATAACAAATTTTGGTTGGTGGCAAATATATCAGTAAAAGATAATATTATTGACTTGAAATTTGTTTTATGCATTATGATAAAGTACAGATTTAGTATAAATTTTCAAAAAATCAATATATCCTTATTATTTGTTCAGAAAAACTAGACTGACATTTTTCTATACACAAAACTTAAAAATTCGATGAAAAAAAGTGTCAAAAATTATTTTTCGACATGAATAGGTATTTCGAGAGAAGGCAATCATTTTAATAAATTCAATTCATTTTATTTAGCAAATATTGAAATTTCTTAAGTCTGATAATTTTTTTTGTGAATCAAATTATTTTCAATTAGTAAAATCAAGAATAAATCGAAAACACAGTTAAAAATCAAAACCACAAAAATTACCAAAAAAAATTTTTTCAACATTAAAAGTAAGCATCTAATACAAAATCTTTAATAAATAACATTCTTTCTTCTTCGTCTTAAAAAACATAATCAATTGAATGAAGAAAATTGAAATTAAATTTACTTTTTGTGTTCCTTATTTGAGAATATTTTTCTTAATGGACAATGATTTGAAATAAGTAGGCACGTAATTTTTCAAATTGCCAAATATCAAGGAACTACAAAAAAGTTCTCACTCTTGTTTTACGTTTTTTGTTCTTTTGTCATTTTTTTACTATGTTTCTCTGTCCTACTCTTCGTAACCACTTGAATAGTAAATATTTAAGTAAATAATAATCACAAAAAAACCATTTGGCTGAACTTTCCTTTAGGGTAGCACGAATTTTCACAAGCGGTTTTTTTATTCAATAGATATACGCAAAAAAATAATATTAATCGCAATTTTATAGTGAGGAAACATTTATTTATATTTTTAAATAATATTCAAAGTTTCACTTTCCATACAAAATTCACACAAAAATGGCTTTTTTCTCACATACTTGTTGATTTCGATACTGATACTGATACTGGACGTTAAACCCACCTAAAGGAGTCAAAAGGCCTTAGTTCGACTTGGACATAACAAAGTGGTCTACACCAAGATATTATCTACAAACATTATCTACAACAATTGGCGTAGGCGGTTACAGTGAGGTAAAAAAAAATTGCAAGAAAAAAGTGAGGTTAAAAACGAAAGAGTGAATAATTTTTTAGAGTTATAAAAAACCCTAAAATTTTAATCCTGTTCTATTGAGATGCCTACCTAACTGTAAAAAAAATATCAATAAGATACTCGTGCTACCCTAATGGAAAGTCGCCCCAGCCATTTTATTGTAGCCCTCGGATCTTACTTTCATTCGTATCTATTTATGTTATAAATTAATTTCATATTTTTTGTGTTGACATTATCCTCAAATTTATTATTCTTTTTTTAATTTTCTCTTTGGATTTTTAGTGCAGCAATGTTGTGCTTCTACGAGTTGTCGTCGTCCGGATGATGACCACATGTTGTCTTGCGATAGATGCAAGCGTTAGTGGCATTATAGTTGTCACGGATTCGACCCTAACAAATTTAACACAATTACACCATGGTATTGTGAAGAAAAAAATTGGGTTTTTCAGTAAACGAGTTTCTTTGCCTGCACCTGCCGCTATCTTCATACAACGTGAATTCCAAGAAGAAATGGGTATGATTGTGGAGCCTGCCGAAGCAGAACGTGCCAAGGATTTGTTGGAGTTACGTGCGGAGCTTTCAGAAGCAAAAAAGTCTTTTCGAGACCAAGATATGGCATCCCTACTTACGATTTTGAATCGTAGTAACGTTCAGGAGCTGCCAAGTTTTTCGGGTGAGAATAAAAGAGAGTGGACGTACGTCGAAGAAGTTTTTAGGTCTACGACTATTGAAGGACGTTACACATCAGAATAGAACGTGGCACGTTTACAGAAAGCACTAAAAGGTGAAGGGTATCAGCTTGTTAGTGATCGCCTTAATTATTCATCTGATGCAGACGCCATTATGGATTCTCTAAGAACAATGTTTGGTCGTTATCACGTGCTGGTGCAACGACCTCACCTCGGATTTATTAAATTTACACAAATTATTATCTAGGGCGGATCCCTTCTTAGGTCTTTGGGCGGTTAAATTGAACGGATTTGAACTTGATATTAACGCCCTTATTACGGTTGTGGTTGTCAAAGATCAATACGATATTTAATATTTATCAAGAAAATTAATGAATCGGTATTATCGTTGTCAAAAATCAAAATTTTTGATAAACTGTGAACGCTCTTCAGAAATTAGATCTATTGTGAATGATTTAAATTGACAGTCTTGGTATTATGGTTGTAAAAATATTTTTTGATTATCAAATATTCAGTCAATCACAAATTCCTTGTTGATAAAATATTTTACGGATTGCGAAAGCCAAAAGCATGTTTCTATAGAAGTATTTTTTGGTGAAAATGAAATTGAATTAGAAAATACTTTGGACCAAGCAAAGATTTGAAGAAAATTACGCGATGCTTCAAATCCAATGGATTTGGCTGAACATATGTATGTAGATAAAAGATCTTTTTTAATTACATTACAAAAACTAATTTGGCTAGCTTCTAGATTCATTCAAAACCTTAGACTTTCGAAAGAAGCCTTCCTTAATGTATTTTCAGATATCAACGACAAGTTAAAGCCAACGAAAAGGCAACAATCCATCCCAAACATACTAAAATTTGCAGCTGTCTTAAGATTCCTTGCGCAAGGAAGCTACCAGTTGAGTGTTGGGAACGATTTTAATATTGGTGTGGCACAACCAACGGTTTCAGTTGTTTTGAAAGAAGAAAAAAATCCGTCCGAGTGAGTGTCACGAAAAAAAGTGAAAACTATAAATGGTAGCTAATTGTTTTTTTTTGTGTCGTAGAGTGCTTAAAGTGGTGACCGTAGGTGAAAATTGGAAAAATCCCGTTTGCCGCCGACCCTTAGCCACGAGGTGAACGCTTCACCCCGGACATAATCAGCGGCTGGAAGGATTGTTGGCGGAAGCATAAAGCCACATAAAAACAAGAAAAAAAGCCCGTGACCAACCCGGGTTACCAAGTAAAGAACGAAAAAAATAAACGATAAAGAAAAAAAACACCATCCTTACAAAACTACAAAGTTAGGAAGCTGCCTTAAGCAGATTATATTAAGCACGGACGGAGTCCGACCCAGAGCGCCCCTATAAGAAGGCCCGAAAAAAAATAATAGAGGAAAGAAGTCACATGAACTTCACATTGAAATAATTATATTCTTAGTAAATGTATTTACTTGCCTCTAAGCGTGGTATCAGATTTTTTTTTGTAGTTTATAGTTTGAATTAAATGTACATTACAGTTTGTATCTTTTGATCTTTTTTTTTTATTTCGCCTTTAAAAAAAATCCGTAATTCAATTCTTTGAGGAGGTTGAAAAAAAAGATTAATCCCCTCAAGTGCCCCTTTGGTAAGTCGGGTATAAAGACCCAGGACCTGACCCTTAGAGAGCTCTCCATAGGTAGGGAATAGGGATTAGTTGAAGGCAAAGAAGCCCAGGAAAAAAAAGAGGGAAAATCTTGCCGTGGTTGGTTTATTTTTTATTATTACCATTTATTGTCATTTTTTATTTTCATTATTATTTATTTATTATAATTTGTTGAAACTAATTGTAAAGTTTTTTTCAAAACGATCCTATGTTTAGCGATACAAACCATATTACATAGGTATATATTTTGTTGGTTGTTTCATTTGTTATTATTATTACATATAAGCCGCGTTTTATTGGTAATCTATCCCTAACATAGTATTCGAGTACCAATAAAACGCTATATTCACTTTTAAATTCACTTTTAATTTTTCTTCTTAAAGTTGGTGTCCCTACATTATTTGTCAAATCATTGATGTCAGAATTTCAAAATCATCTGTCACAAATGTGCACTTGAAAATAGAAAAAATTGAATGCATATTGCAAACAAAAGTTGTAAATATACAAACTCACTTGTTAAAGAAATTTCTGTCTAACATCTTTACATTTTAGTTAAAAACTCAATTTGAGTTTTAAATCAAAATAAACAACAGCTGCTCTACATTGGGCGCGTTCGAAGAATGTACAATTGTGTAAATTATTTTTTCGAGTTGGAAAATGCATGAAAATGGTTGTTGAGTTGAAGTTTGCATGGAAATGCACACCGAGTTGGTTTCGAATGTTTTTTACTTATATTTGTAGTTAAACTTTGAAAATATATTGATTTTCTTGTTATATTTATCACCCACAGATTAAAGTTCACCATTTTATCAACTTCCTGTTCAATTCTATTGGTTTATATGGAATAACGAAAAATATGGAGCAAAGTTTCTGGCAACTTTAAAGACCAGTTGAATAATCGTGGTTCACTATTTTCCTTAAATTATTATAGAATTTATTACACAGACCATTTATTTGGATAGTAACATTCTTTTATTCTTTTTATTCAATAAATAAAATATTAAAATACAAAATTCAACATGAAATTATAAAGAAATAATTAATAAAAACTATGAGAAGTTACTTCAAGTTGCCTGTAGAGTCAAAATTACCATTTTATTCTACTCAATACCATATACATATAACTTTGGCAGTTTTTATAAATGCATGCATTGTTTACATGCGATCAATTGCAATCATATGAAAGTCAAAAAAAAAACATGTTTGCTTATTGCTTTTTATAGTTTCACATTTGCTCAACAAATATTTGAGTTTTGCTTTTAAGAAAATCGGACATTTAACATGTGTATTTAAAAAAGGTATGCATTCATCAGACTTTAACAACCATGCATTTATGGAAGCAACCTTTGTCAGCTTTTTAATGAAAACAAGTGAAAACAAGCATATTTCAATAAATTTTCCACAATATGTGATGGTAAAATACACTAATCCTAAAAAAAAATATTTTATCTCTTATGAATTGTTCCTAAAGGTTTTAAAAATTTTGTAAAGTATTAATTTTAATAAATGGTAAAGGGTTACGAAACGTAAAAGGGTAAGGCAAAGATTTCAGCTTGGGAAATCCCATACAGACGAAGCCCAAGGGATTTGTTGGATGGGGGGGGGGGGACAAGTGCACCCTACATGACACAAGTAGGGATCTCAGATGCAGAACTCACGATAATCAAAAAAGGTATTAAGTTGAAAAATATATATATATGGCATAAAACTAATTTTTGTAAGGAAGTTCCGGTTCGCTGTAGGAGCAAGAACCACCCCACCAGCCGACGAGCCCAGCCGAGCCCCACAAACATGCCATAGTTCCTACGGCAGCCACGAAAATCGTTGGTTCGACCAGCAACTTTGGAAAACCCAATCTAACCCTTCCTGTTACAAAGGAAATCCATTGGGTGCTCAATAGAATTCAAAATACAGATTCAAGATTCTGAAAATAATAAAATAAAAATCGCGAGATTTTTCTTTTAATATTTTCAGAATCTTCAAAGCTGTATTTTGAAATCAACTGGTGCTTTTGAAGATTCTGAAAATAATCAAATAATCGTCACTTTATCACTGAAGACTTAGGCGTATTGCCTCCTAAGGGTGAAGTACTAAGTCGTGAAACCAGTCGATCCTTATATATAACGGAAAGTTCACTTAAACTGGTTGACAGGCAGTACGAGATCGGTCTTTTATGGGATTCGGATGACGTGAGATTGCCAGACAGCTTTCACATTACCTTTACTTGGTTTGGAAAAATCTCTTAAGAAGAAGCCTGATCTACTCGAGTTGCAAAATAACCCTTTTCAAGAACTGATTTCCAAAGGATATGCGAGGAAGACTTAGAACGGGATTGGCAGCGCATTTAGTACGCACCTACCTTTATAATCATTAATCCAAACAAGTTTCCTCCGAACCCTAGTTGTGTTGCAGACGTGGCTGCGAAAGTCAACGGTATTTCGCTGAATAGTCATTTTAGAAAGGGCCAAACAACTTAGTTCTCTACATGCAGGCATCTTTAAATTACGAGAACGGCGAACAGCTGTGAATGGTGATGTACGCGAGATGTCCCACAGAATCCGTATCAAGGATCGAGATGGAGACAGCAACAAGGAAAAAACAGTTTACATTATGCAGGTGATGATGTTTGGCCAACGAAGAAGCCTTCTTAATTGAGCTTACTTCGTTGAGAACGAGCAGCAAGGTGAGTACTTCAAGTTGAATCTTTTGTTTATCTACGTTTTTGGATGAAGATGGTACGTTGCGAATGAGGTCCAGGGCGCAAAAAGCCAACTGCTCGTATGCTTCGCGAAATCCAGCGATTCTCCCTAAGTGCCATCTGTTGGTCAACCTCTTCATAGAACATCATCATGAGAGAAACTTCCACATGAGAACGAGTCAGAACTCGGTGCTTTATGTGCAAACGTCTTAAGGGCAAAGCCGTTGTTCAAACATGAACATACCCTAATCTATAGATAACCCAATGTGTATGTCAAGTAAAGATAAGACAGATCATCCTATAAAATAGAAAATTGTATAGAATAACGTAGTGAAATAAAATTTAGTACTTTCAAGTTAAAAAAAAAAAACATAATACAATAAATTTAGTTTAAAAAAACTAATAAGACACACTTAGCACATCAAACTTAAAAAATTAAAAATAATTTTTAAATTAATCTGAATACAATAATGAACTTAAAATACTAGTGTTATTGCGAAAAAAGCGTTGGGCGCCTTGTGGCATTTCGTATATCGAGCGTCCCACGCTTTTTTCACAATAACATTAGTATTTTAAGTTCGTTATTGTTTTGAGATTAATTTTTTTAGTTTGATGTGCTAAGCGGGTCTTATTAGTTTTTTTTCGATGTGTTGTCAAAAGAAATTATTTTTAAAGTTTTCGTAATTTTATTAAAAAAAATATTATCAGCCTGGGATTTGAACCCACGACCCTTGTTGAATCCGACTTCAAAAATGAAACGCGACCACGCGTTAATAGCTTAATCACAATATCGCGTCAGGTCGGTCGGGCGTTGATGAGCGTTTGATCGTATTTAAGTTTTTTTTATTTCAAAAAGCACGACCCTAGTATTTCTAAAACGAAATTTGGCTTCAAACCTCAAGAGTTCACTGACATTTCACCCAATAAATAACACTATTCATAAAATAAACACACAAATTTCGCGCCAGAAATCTCAACAACTAAAAAAATACGCATTTGAGGTTGCACTTTTAATTTATTTTCTTTTATTTTATGTAGAAAAAGAAAAAGATATTTCAATTTTCAAGAATAAACAACAAATAGCGTTTCAGATGTCAAACGCCCGACCGAATAGAAAATAGATCTACTTTTGCTTTGCTGGGGCATTTACGATATTACGATATAAAGTCATAACAACGCCTGTGGTAATATTTCGGATTGCCGCATAAGAATACATAGTTTCTATTTCAAAAGTCAAAGCCCGACCGACCTAACGCTATATTGTGATTTAGCTTTTATAAGCTCATAATAAAAGCAGGTAGAAACAGATGCTGTGGGAGGAAAATCTTAAATCCTGGTAATCCTGATAAAGATATTGAGATAAACTTATGAAATTATTATATTGCCACAGGTTCTTGATATGTGTACATAGTTTTAATAAAATCGGTTCGTGTAAAGTGGGTCAAAATCGAGTGTAAAGGAGTCGGTTATATACATACATACATACTGTTCATACAAAATTAAAACAGTAATTTATAAATTTTAACAACAACAATTTTTTATTTTATCAATCGAGACAAGCGTTATGCGCTACGGTTAAACAATGAGTGCCGACCGACCAGAAAGTTTTCAGATTGAAAACTAAAAATTGGCCAGTCAGCATAATTAAAATATCAGCGCGTGAGACAAAACATTGAACTTTTATTGAGGATCATATTTCGTCTGGTCTCACGCAGCTGAGGGAGTTAGGTAAATTAGGAGTTGTGGGATAGGTATAAATTTGGATTAATATGGAAATTTGGATTATTGTGGGAAATGATAAAAACATCACTTCCCATCGTGTCAGCAATTTAAATGTGATAATTTATTAGTCGGGTGGTTTTTTCTTAACATACTCCCCCCCTTTGAGGGATCCAATCACTCAAAACTCTAAAATTCTGTGTCTATTTCAAAGCGAGGAGCGCTTCTTCTAGGAAGGGGTTTGGGTTTTCTTTTTTTTAAGCAGTAAAATATGGCGTATCCGACCATTGCAATGCATAATATGAAGCTTATGCCATAGTGATGATAATCATGTATGTTAATATCATTATCCTTATCTAGATCTTTAACTACCTCATTTATTTTTTCCTTTAAGATTTGTATTTCCATATAATTTGTATCATTATCCGAAGATACAATAGCACTATCATCTTTAGCCGATACTTTTGTTTTAATTGCCTCAGGAATTCTTATTGAGGGGACAAATGAATTTTGTATGGTGGCATTGTTAAGAACTCGACCATTTATAATTATATGTGGGAGTTTCAATCTACATGGTCTTAAAAATTCTATCAACCCACTTCCACTTAGGGTTAAGCTTTTTGTAGTTGCTTCACATGCAAGTATACCAGTTACTGCGTCATCAAGAGCGAATATCCAACTATTTGAACCTTTAAGACTTATCCATTGATCGTGAAGAATGGATTTTTTTAAAAAACTGTGGTTTATAGCACTGCTTAAATGATTCAGTAATGAAACTGCACAACTGTTATCTCCGTCTCGATGGATCATTGTAGGTAATTGTTGGTTACAAATATAATTTTTGGTTGAAAGAAAATGACAGGATAGTAATTGATTTTCTGTTAACTCAAAATACCTATCTCTCGTTGGAGTAACTGCTAAATAAGGGGATGATACTTCTATAATGAAACTCGAATCATTTTTAAATAGGGGAAACGGAACTAAATTAAAAAGCTGATATTCTTGGTTATCAACCAACGGAATCATCATTTCAAATACTATAGAGTCATTGAGACTTCGTCCTTTGATGGATGATAGCTTAAAAATATCTAATACAGATGCTGTCGGAATGTTAAGATAAGACGGAATATTGTTCCGAATTATCTGCAGTTGTTTGACAAATTGTGACGGGGAAAGAAAATGAGGATTCATTTTTACATTATTAAGACTTAGGAGAACGTCAAGTAATGTGTCTTGCACCCTCTCGAGGCTCGTAATTGATAAATCAAATATGATGTTAACTCTGAAAAACTCTGGCTAACATCAATTATTTCTTGATGCCTTTTAATGTTATTTGATGATATTTCGAACATAGTCTTAAGACCTTGATATTGCTGTATAAGTTGTAAGTTGTTTCGTTTAAGCAGATTCACTGTTGAATCTGCAATCGAGCTTTGCTTTTTTAGGAGATGTACGAGGTGCTGTTCATCTTGTTGGACCAAAGAGATTTGGTGCTGTATGTCCTTAGCCTCATCTTGATCCAATACCCCAAATAGACTATGTGCAACATTTCCGACAAAATCGAAAGGAGATCTAGCAATTCTTATCCGTTTGTTGTAGGAAGTATGATAATTATGAACAAGGTCATTGTTTGATTCGATAATGACCACTCTATGTTTCAATGCGGTAATTGTGGGCAAACAATAGGAATTATTTTTTAATTCATCCAAACAGATTTTATCCATTCTGTCTAAATACGTTTTTACTTCTCCTAGCTCAGCCCAATATGATGACAAATTGTAAAATATGTAAATGTTCCAAAAACTATTGACAGTGTTGGCACCACCAATGTCCTCAAAATAGATGCCTGTTGGATTGTCGAATTTAGTCATTCTTATGGGTTCAGTATCTGTGGCGGTTGCTAATGGAAGCAATAAAAACATAAAACATATCAATGTTACCAAAGAATTACCGAGGAATCTTCAACTTCTTGTTCTCATTGAGTGTTGGTTTTTTATTGGGACTTGCACAGCCTGATCTTTTTGCTCTTTGTGATCAATCGGTAAAGGACAAAGGTTCTGAATAGCTCTTTGGTATGTTCCTGTTTCCGTTTTTACCTGCGCTACTCGCACTAATCCATCCGTTCCTTTTACGACTTCGATTACACGTCCAAGCTTCCATTTCATTGGAGGCTGGTGTGAATCTTTTAAAACAACCATTGTTCCAGGTTCTAAATTTTGGGATTGCGCTTTCCATTTTAACTTCTGTTGCAGCAGATGGAGATATTCGTTTGACCATCTTTGCCAGAAATGCTGTTGAATATGCTGAACCTGACGAAATTTGTCTAATCTTGAGATTTTGTGATTAGAAATGTCAGGCTCTGGAAGCGAAGTTAATGGAGCGCCAATTAGAAAATGGCCTGGTGTCAATGCTTGCAAGTCATTAGGATCGGAGGAGTTGGGAGTAAGTGGGCGTGAATTTAAAATAGATTCGATTTGAACCACAACTGTTGAAAGCTCTTCATAAGTTGAAGAAGCTTCTCCTAAATATTTCACTAATAATGTTTTTGCGGATTTAACAGCGGCCTCCCAGAGGCCTCCAAAGTGAGGAGAGCGTGGTGGAATATGTTTCCAATTAATTCCCATTTTCAGACAACTTGAATTGATTGATGTTTGAGTTTAAGATGAATCAAGAAACTCTTGGAAATCTTTTAATTGGTTTCTTGCCCTAACAAAATTTGTGGCATTGTCACAGAATATGGTATGACATACACCCCACCTTCCTACAAATCGCTTCAAGCAGTTTATAAAGGCTTCAGTGGTTAGGTTGCTTACAACTTCAATATGCACAGCTTTGGTAGAAAACCATACAAATACTGCCAGATATGACTTCGTTGGAGTTTTTCCTCGGACGTTATAATGTGTCCGTATTGGTCCACAAAAGTCTACTCCTGTATAATGGAATGGTCGAGAAGGTACAATTCTTTCTTTAGGTAGGTTTCCCATTAACTGTTCGATGGATCTGGGTTTAGCACGGAAACATTGTATACATTTAGAGAGCACCTTGCGTGTTTCTCTTCCTACACTTAATATCCAAAATTGTTGCCTAGAGATAGATATGAGTGTTCGATGGGAAGCGTGTAGATGTTTTTTATGCAAGTGTTCTAAAAGTAAGGTTGTTACAATGTTATTTCTTGGGAGTAATATTTGGTTCTTTGATTGGAGAGGAATATCAGCATTTTTAAGTCTCCCTCCTACATGTATCAACATTGTTGATTTATCAAAATATGGGCTTAGTGATAATAACTTTGAATTATTGTGGATAGGTTTTCCTGCCTGAAGTGCCTTGTACTCTTCGGGAAAAACACTTATTTGTACGCTCCTCCACAAAAGAATTGTTCCCTTCTGGATGTCTTCCAAAGTTAAGAAACCAATACCTTTGTTTTCTTCGCAACGAGACTTAAAACTCATTATGAATTTGAAACAATGTGCAAATATTTTTTTGTAGTGTAAAGAATGAATTTTTATGATTAACTGAGGAAAGTAAATCATCTTGGACTGACAAAGTCAGTACCGTCTTAAGCTTTCGACGCCCAGGGATTTGTTCTGGAATTAAATACTCCAATTGAATATTTGACCTCTTAGTTTCTCTTAAAAATTCAGGACCATCAAACCAAATGGTCGATCTTATAAGATCGCGAATTCCTAATCCACGCGATATAATGTCTGCAGGATTTAATTCTCCTTTAACATAATTCCAATGATTCGAATCAGAATTCGATTGAATTTTAGCAACACGATTTGCAATGTATGTCTCCCAAGTATAGGATGGTGCCTTTATCCATGCCAAAACCGTTGTAGAATCTGTATAATAACTAACAGATGAAATTTTTCGACTTATTGTTGGGAGTATTTTTTGTACCAAATCCACCATTAAAACTGCCGCTTGAAGTTCTAATCGAGCTATGGTTGTCGCCTTTAAGGGAACGACACGAGATTTTGAACACAACAATTGAACAAAAACCTTTCCATCTTTGTCAATAGATTTTAAATAAATGCATGCGCCATAGGCACTTTCACTGCTGTCAGCGAATGCGTGCAATTCCAATTGCGTTGCCGAATCCATTAAAACAAAGCGAGGTATATTAATTTCATGCAAAGAAGAAAATTCCGATAAATAGTTTAACCACACAGAAGCCTGCTGTGGAGGCAAGTTCTCATCCCAAGAAATTTTGGTTTTCCAAAGTTCCTGAAGAAATATTTTCCCTAGTAATGTTACTGGTCCTATAAGCCCCAACGGATCAAATAATTTTGCCAAGTCAGCAAGAACGCTTCGCTTTGTCACTTGTACATTACTGGGTGCTACATAATCGTAGCAAAATTTAAACGTGTCTTGGGTTGGGTCCCAAACCAAACCAAGTGTCTTAATCACCTCAGATTGATATATAGTCATCATTCTTTCTCGTTTTTTCATAGGAATATTTTCAAGAATGCGTGGATCATTAGAGCAGAATTTTGTTAACAATTTTATAGTTTCATCAAGAAGCAAGTTAGCTTCGTCAAGATTATCTGCCCCGGTAAGGCAGTCGTCCACATAAATGTTTTTTGTTATGATTTTTGATGCATTAGGATACATAAGCTGAAAATCGTTTGCTAATTTTATTAAGCATCTAGTCGATAAATAGGAAGCAGAAGCCGTTCCATACGTAACTGTGTTCAGCTGGTATATTTTTAACGTGCTCCTAGGATCTGACCTCCATAAAATAAGCTGATATGCTCTATCATTGGGATGAATCAATATTTGCCGATACATTTTGCTTATATCGCCAGTAAATACATATTTGTAAAGCCTGAAATTTGCCATTATTGAAAATAAGTCTGATTGGACGGTTGGGCCAACCATGAGGGTATCATTAAGTGAATTTAATTTTGGTGGGGGCAAATACCCCCATTTATTGGGCTTAATACAAGCTATAACTTAATCTAACTTAAAACTAAAGGAAACTTATAGCTAGTGGGGGAATTGGTTCAGAAGACGGAGTTTTAGGCAGGGGGTACTAAGGTTAAAGTCGAAGGTTATTGGGTTTGAGTTGATACTCCTTAGCATACGTGAGATTGGTTCATTGGAGCCATAAGACGTACGGTGGGTGGGTATATAAAAGAGAAGGGGATTTCGGATGTTGCGGGGGTTGGTATTAAGGAAGATAGAGTTATAAAGAGTAATAGAGTCAATAGAACCTGTAAGAAGTCTATGAATGAAGAGAATTTCATAGGTTTTTCTACGTTCTTCTAGGGAATTAAGATTGATTAGTTTAAGGCGGTCTAGGTAAGGAGGTAGCATTAGGGGTTGTTCCAAGAAAGTCCTCGAAGAGCAAAGCGAAGGAATCGACGTTGGATACTCTCAATTCTGGCGATGTGGACTTGTTGGTAAGGGGACCACACTTGACAGGCGTATTCAAGCAGAAAATACCCAGATGTCGTCTTTGCAGACGCATCGAAAACTACCCGGAGCTTCGTTGATGAACTCTCAGGTTTAATAACACAATGATGTGGAAGGACATAATTCGATTTTGGTATAAACCCCTCTGGAAGCGGAGTCATATGACCTAGACGTTCATATTCCTCCATAAAACTTATATAGCTTTCTTTCAACTCTAAGTTCTTCCCAAGTTTCCTTTCCAATGAATAAAAACGCTTTTTTGCCATTTCCATTGAACTTCCCAATGTTTTATTTGGTACCCTTTTAAAGGGGAGTCGTACTACGTATTGACCAAACGGTGTTATTTCCACGTGCTGATTAAAATGTTCTTCACATTTAAATTCTTCTTCACTGTAAACCTTGGATTCACCTTCGACATTTTCAATTTCCCAAAAAGATCGAACCAATTTATCTAGAGAGCTCAGACTAGGTTTTGAAACTGAATGACAGAAAGAATTGTGATTAGAATCTACAGTGCTTCCTGCTAGAATCCAGCCTAACTTTGTATTTCTCAATAATGGAAGGTTGCTTGAGATTTTAAATTCTCCTGGCAAAAGAAGATCGAAAAATATTTCTGCTCCTATTAGCAGGTCTATACGGCGAGAATTAATTGAATTAGGATCAACCAGTAAAATGTTGGAGGGCAAATTCCAAGTTTGATTGTGCAGAGGTGCAGCTGCCAGATAATCACTTATTTTTGGCATTATACTGGCCTCAATTGTCCTTTTGAATGATGAGGTTCTGGATTCAAGTGAAAAACTTATAACAAAATTAGCCTGACTTTCCTTGCCACCGATTCCGCTAATTGGAATATCCTTTCTTTGTTTTGGGTAGCCTAATTGTTGAGCTAAAGCGGTTGTAATGAAATTCAGTTGTGAACCTAAGTCCAACATAGCGCGACAAGGGATACGCATACCGTTTGAACTTACAATATTAACGATTGCAGTGGCCAGATAAACCTCACGACCTTTCAATACGACTCCTAACGATGTATTAGACAATGACCCTGAAGGAGACTCAACCACCCGACTAATATTATTATTATCACACTTACCAGAAGTTGTGTTTTTTAGATTAAAGACTTCTTTGCCGGATAATCGAGTAGAGTGTTATGCCTCCCGGAGCACCTTTTACACCTTTGTTGCTGCTGACACGATGAAAAATGATGCCCTTGCAAGCAATTGGTGCATATTTGAAGTTTCCGCACCTTTTGATTGCGATCTTCAACTGAAAGAGATATGAATTTTTTACAATTAAAGATCTTATGATTATTTGATTTACAATATTGACAAGAAACTTCCCTAGAATTGTTTGAAACTATGGTTACCATCTTCTTCTTTTCGTCTGGCTTCACTGCCTCCAGAGCTTGGAATCTGCATTCGACAAATTCAAGTAGCTGCGTTAAAGTTGGACTGCTTCTTGGTGATTGTAGGGATTCTTCGAATAATATTCGGGTATCCTTATCCATTCTGTCCAGCAAAAGATGAACGATTATTGGATCCCATCCACTGGTTTCAAACCCGAGGTTATTGATGGCTTGTATAACCTCATTTGTTGTGTCATGAATCTTTTTAAGACTTTTGACGTTGTCAACAATGATGTTCTGTTGAAACAATCGATTCAATTGTGCCCTTAACAACAGTCTCTTATTATTGAACCTGTCAACTAGTGTATTCCATGCCAACTCATAATTACTATCCGTGGCATGAAAATGTTGAATCAGGTTATGAGCATCTCCAGTGACGTTCGTTTTTAAGAAGTACAGTTTTTGTGCCGGTGCGATTGGTTGGCTGTGCACCATTTGCTTGTACAAGTCGAAGAACTGAGGCCAATTAAGATAACTTCCGTCGAATTTGGGAATCTCAATTTTTGGCAGTTTAATTGCTGCTGACTTCACTTGAGGCGGTTGACTTGTGGTTTCGTTAGCTAGATTGTTGTTGGGTAAACAGCTAATCCTCAAATCCAATTCGTCTTGAAGCTCAAAATAAAGCTCTATGTCGTCTACAGCTGCATCGTCTCCAAGTCGTTTGTATACACTGGTTATTTCCTCCCAATTAACCATGAGAGTTTTTAACTTTTGATGAAACTGCTGCTCTGAAGTTTCTCTCAAACTTGCTGGGCATTTATTTAATGATGCTTGGAAAATTTTACCAAGCAGTCGAAATTTATTTTCCATTGACATCCTGTTGACTTCTGAGGTCGGTTTTGATATCAGCTCTGCTGAGAGACTAAATTTTAGTGATGCGGTGGAAAGTTCCTTTGAAGGCCCTGCTAGGGGCTTGACTGCTGTTGGTCCTAGATCTTCATTTTTCGGCTTACGCTGAGGGTTGACTGCTGTTGGTCCTTCCTCCGTTTTCTGTTGCTTGGGCTGAGGGTTGACTGCTGTTGGTTCTTCCTCCTCATTTTGCTTCTGGGGCTGAGGATTGACTGCTGTGGTCTTTTCTCCAGCTCCTTCTGTTTTTTTGGGTTCCGCATCACTGAACCTTTTAATTATGTCATCTTTCAATGACTCATATACCTCCTTCACCTAGTCATAGTATCCTTTGGTGAAATACTCGTGTTCTGTGGCTTGCAGATAATTATTCCTTATCTCGCTGTCGACGTTATCAAAGGATTCCCACAATTCATTTAATTTAGCCCAACGTGATTTAAATATTGCACTGTCTTTCTATCTGGGCCATCCTTTTTGTAATTGCGGGCGAGATTACAAATCTCCGTTCCTACCAAATCTTGGTTATTAGTCAATTCGTTGATGGAAGGCATTTTTTAATAATTTTTCTTTTTAATTGAATTAAATATTTTTATATTTTTAAACTTTTTTTTGACTCACTTCACCTTTTTTAGCACAAGTTCACTTTATTGTTTCTTATTTATTACAGGCTACTAAACTCTTTTAGTGTGTCCTGTCACGGTCGCCAAATGTTCATACAAAATTAAAAAAGTAATTTATAAATTTTAACAACAACAATTTTTTATTTTATCAATCGAGACAAGCGTTATGCGCTACGGCCGACCGACCAGAAAGTTTTCAGAGGGAAAACTAAAAATTGGCCAGTCAGCATAATTAAAATATCAGCGCGTGAGACAAAACATTGAACTTTTATCGAGGATCATATTTCGTCTGGTCTCACGCAGCTGAGGGAGTTAGATGAAATAGGAGTTGTGGGATAGGTATAAATTTGGATTAATATGGAAATTTGGATTATTGTGGGAAATGATAAAAACATCACTTCCCATCGTGTCAGCAATTTAAATGTGATAATTTATTAGTCGGGTGGTTTTTTCTTAACACATACTTACATTCATACATACAAACAAGTGAAGCTAATATAAGCGTGTTAAAAAATAAACAAAAACAAATTCACAATGTCAAAAACAATTGATAAACAGATTGAAATCTTCAAAAACTTTTGCTTCCAGCATAAACAAATCAATGAGATGATGCAAATGAAAGCAAATCATATAGATTTAACTAAACTACATACAATAATCGACAGTTTAAAGAAAACAATAGACGAGGCAAAAATAGAGGCCATTTCCTATCCTCATAACAAAAAGATATGGATTGGAAAAGTGAAGCGATGGAATGAACGGCTGCAAGTTAAGTTATCTAAGATAAATCCAGTACAAAATAGAGACATTCAGAGATGTCAATTATATAATTGAGTTGGAAGAGGATGTTAAATTACTTCTTGACAAATTGGAATAAAAACATGAGGGCATAAAATCTGCAAATGTATCAACAAGAAGTCATAAAATTGAACTGCCCAGATTCAATGGAAAAGTTGAAGAAGGACTTAGGAAGCACAATGACATCGTGGGACAAAATATGATGTTTGGTTGGATAGTTTTCTATTTACTACGCGAAAAAAATGCATGTCAGTTAAATTCTGGGAGACAGAAGAAATATTTATAAAACAAAAAGAAGAAGAAGAAAACAAGATACGAACAAAGGACGAAGAAGCAAAAGAGGAAGAAGACGTTTCCGATAAGGTAATTGCAATTAGAGATGAAGATACAAACAAAAATGTTGAAGACGGCAAAAAGGTCGAGGGTGAGAACTTGACTAAGGCTCGCAATGTAATTGCATTTCAAAAAATTGATGATAAACCTAAATATGATCGGATTGACATCTTCTCAGAAGACATAAAAATGAAAGATACAACAAAACCAACAAAGGAACAAATTAATGCCCTCGAAGAATCAGAACTAAACGATGAAGAATCGCTGGAATGTTTGGTTGGAAATGCAAAGGCAAGCCAAGCTGAAGATAAAGTTACATTTTTCTTTGGTCAAGCAAAGAGTGATGATTTGGGGTTTGTGCACTGCGATCTTTTGTATGTATGTATGTAACCAACAAAAGAACAAACTAATGCCCTCGAAAAAGCAGAACTAAGCGATGAAGAATCGCTGGAATGTTTGGTTGGAAATGCAAAAGCAAGGCAAGCTGAAGATAAAGTTACATTTTTCTTTGGTCAAGTGAAGAGTGATGATTTGGGATTTGTTTGACCTGTATGTAACCAACAAAAAAACTTTGCACTGGGGATGTTCCCATTTACAATGCTTCCTCTAATTACATTTCCCATAGAAAATTGAGCATTTGTGGTACCGTCAGGGAGGAAAGGTTTGTTTCCTCCTTTGGTGCATGAGTACTTCACACTGTTCAAGAATGGGGTCAGGTGTTTCTTCATGATTGTGGCAAAACCTGCAAAGGGTGGTTGTCTGCTAGGCTAAGGATATTTAAATCACTATTTAGTTTACAGTGACCAGTGAGTGTGCTTGTCGCTATTCTTAGGTTGTTCCTACTTAATTTCATGCAGTCTGTGTAACATCTTTGGTTGTAATTGCCAAGTAACATTTTTGCTTGCCTCATTTTAGGAAGTTCTTTCCAGATTTTTGCTCTTTTAGCTTCCTTCTTTTTTTGATTTTGTTTTTTATCAAATGTTCCCCTAATCCACAATACGGTTCTGGTCCTAATAGTGAAGTTGAGGCATCTTTTTCACTAAGGAGTCTGCCTCTTCATTTCCCTGAACTCCTACATATCCAGGTACCCAATATAGGGTGACCGCGTTTACCTTACCGAGTTTATTCAGTGTGTCAATGCAGTCCCAAACTATTTTTGAACTAACAGTGTAGCAGGCTAGCGCTTTAAGAGCTGCTTGACTATTTGACATTATGGCTTATTTTTGGTAACGATAGCTTCTTCCGAGGTTACGTTCAGCGCATTTAGCAATGGCATTCAGTTCTGCCTGAAAAATATTTGTGGACTGTCGTATTGGTATCGAAATCTTGGGTCAAAGATACCTGCACCAGTCCCCTCGGACGTTTTCGACGCATCAGTATATCACCTGATGGCATTTGTATTATGAATGTATCTGGTAGCTTCGCTTACCCACTCCTTTTTGTAGCTTAACTTTGTCGAGTGGTTCTTGCCACAGTTAATTTTTTTATGCATGCCATCCCTTGGGATGTCTATGCGGATTTCTGCTCTTTGGCTAATGCATTTTCCTGGTCCAATTCGGATATCTTTCACGAATCTCTTAATTGCTCCCTTTGCAGCACTATCAACGACCTCGTGTAGAGGGGATAGTTGAAGGATAACTTCTATTGCTGCGGTGGGGCATGTTCTCATTGCTCCTGTAATACATATTGTTACAATATCCATCGGCCATCAGTGAAATGATGGTCGATTCTAAGAATATTTTATACTTACCGATACTTATTGCTCGCTGCCGATGGTCGTCATCACATTACAACTTTTAAAAAGACAGATCTTTGTCTTGGACACAGAATTATTATCTGCCATCGAGATGCCATGCATAGATAAAAACCCACTCAGGGTATTAAATTCAGATGAATTTAATGTGAGGCAATTTGGTTGCCACTTTGAAAGAAAAACAAATCGTAAGCATCGAAGCTTAGAGTATCTAATTACGATACCAAGAATCTTTATGCTGATGCTGAGTAGTAACAAAATTCTTTGTGTATACAAAGAATTGTATACAAATATATAGCTGACAATTATCAATTGTATAATGAAAAGATTGAATGTATAAATTATAGATTTTATGGTATGTTTATGCATAACACCTCCCTTCGTAAAAGATGAAAATTACATTTTTTTTAAACAAATTAATTTTCTTCAATCTCAAAATCATTGACCTTAAATACATTAGAATTAGGTCTTCTTATTACAGTTTTACTCTTATGATTATCATAATAATGAACAATTTTTTCTCTTTGTATTACTGGTTGTTTAGTTTTCTTGTTAAAACAATTATGGAAGATGGTTATACCATTTGCTTTTATAAATCTTAATAAACAACTAACAATAGTTACAATTATTATTATACCGCTTATTCCAAATAAAACACCTTGAGTATGAGGTGGTATGTCTTTCAATTTTTTAGATATATAACTTTCTTGATTTTTTATTTCAATTGTAAAATCTTGTAATTCATTTAAATTTTTAAGCTTTAGTTTTGGTAAATTGATATTTTCATAATTTAATTCTTTTAGTTTTACATTAATACAACAGTCCTCGGGTACTGGACGATATACATCTTTATTTTCTATTGTAATTTCTTGATTGACAGTTTTAAGTCTTGTTTCTATTGTTTCAAAGGTACAATCATTTTTTAAATTTATAATTCCGATATGATTTATAAATCCTTCTTCATCATATTCGCTTTTTGAACAATTACATTTGTATTTTGTTTCTTCGCTTAAGGCAAATAAATATTTATTTTCTGCGATTTTATGAAAAATTTTGACATGATTGGAAACTTGTTTTAAATTACAATTACTATTTATTCTATTCATAAAAATTTTCAATTCGCAGTCTTTATCTAGAACACTATTTTTGAATTCTAATTGATTACAAAAAAAATATTTGTCAATTTTTTTACAATCTTTTAAAATATTATTACTTAGTATATATTCTTCTTTATTTTCTTTGATTATAAAATATTTATGTTTCTGTTCTAAAATATAAAAATTTCCTTTTGATTTCCCATATGGTAAATTAATCATCTCATAAACTTCTGATTTTGAACTCTCTAGCAATGGAACTGATAAAATTATAACAAATCTATCCTTCTTTAGATAGGCAGTTGGATTTATTTCCTTCATTATATGACTATATGATTCTAAACTTGGTGTAAATAGCATTACGTTTTCTTTATCACTTTCTTTCAATAATTGTATAAAATGTTTCGGTTCGATTATAATCGGGTGAATAACATTATCCTGTAGGAACAGAATTGCTTCCGTTATTTGATTGATTGTCATTTCAGTTTGACTTATTAGGAAATAAATTCTAAGTTTAAACTCTGTAAAATATTCTTTTAATGCAAAATACTTCCTATCTTTATTAATTTCGTTCGAATTTCTAATTTCTAATTTTTTAGTTAGAGTGTTTGTTAAGTTTCCTAATTCATAATATGCATTTTTTAAAACCATATTCTGTTTGTTTAACCCATCTAAAACTTTTATTTCTTCTTGCTGACTTCTATGTATATATTCACTGTTTTCTTCGGTTATTATAATGGCATCTTCGTATTGTTTAGCGTCTTCGCTATCTAAAGTTCCGAATAGAACTTTAAGACCTGACCCTGCTATGTTTAATAGACCTCTTTTATACCTTTTATGAACTATACCGACCCCAAGTAGATGGTAAATAGTGTTAAAATCTTTTCTTAAACTTGAAATCTGTATTTTAGTTTTCCTTATAAAATCTATGCATTCTGGAATTTCAATAAAACAGTTATCATTTACATTTGCCGCAAAGCTAGTTATTACATCTATTTGATCTGCTACCTCACGAAGGTTAATATTGTTTACTATAGAGATGTTCCCACTCTGTTGTCTCAATTCTCCGATATTTTTGAAGTAAATGCCATTTGAGGGAAAGTTTTCCCACATATTACTGAACACGTGATTTAAAATGAACAAAAATCTGCAAATAAAACTTGTCAGTTTTTAAAATGTTTTATTTTGCTTTTATTATATTTCATTGAATTATTATTACGTCTTATTATAACTGAATTGTCTAAAACTTTTATGATTTTATAGGGGCCTACATATTTTTCACTTGACTTATCTCTCTTATCATTTTCAACGAGAATTAAATCATTTTTCTTAAATTCTTTTATATTAGAATTTATTTTTTTATCATATCTTTCTTTTGATTTAGTTTTGTGACCTAACATAGTTCTTTTAGCTTCTGTTTCCATTCTTATTAATTTAAGTTGTAATTCCTGAGTATAATCAGAAGTTGTTTTAAAATTTAAATTACAAAATTCACTAGGTACGTTTGCCTTTCTTCCAAAAATCATCTCGTATGGAGAAAATCCTGTGCTATTATGAATTGCATTATTATGACAGAAAGCTGCATATCTAAATAATTTTGAATACTCTGGTTTTCCTTTTCCTTTATTAACTAATCTCATATATTCACCAAGTCTAGCATGAGATCTTTCAGCTGAACCATTCGATTGGGGGTATGCATTACTAGTTCGTAAATGTTTTATGCCAAAAATTTTGCAAAGTTCCTTCATTACTTCGTTAACAAATTCTCCCCCATTATCAGTAAGAATATATTTTGGTAGCCCAAAATTCAAGACCCATTCCTCTGTGAAAGCTCTAGCTACAGTCTCACTCCTTTTGTTTTCAATAGGAATATACTTAATAAATTTACTAAGATCATCTTGAATTGTTAAAGAATAAATAGTTCTATTATTTTCAATATATGGACCAGTTAAATCCATAGCTACCTTTTCAAAACTATGATCTGCAGAAGTTACTATCTTCATTGGATTCCTACGGGGATGCCTATTAATTTTTTGTTTTTAACACTGGTTACACTTTTGAATATATTCTATAACGTCTTTGTTTAAATTTACCCAGTAAAATCTTTCTTTAATTCTACAGATTGTAGCCTTTTGTCCGCCATGACCTCCAATCAGACCATCATGATATTCCTTAATTATCTTTTGTTGTTCTTCTTTATTATTTATGACTTCAATATTTTCTGAAAAACCTTCGTTTATATTGTCTTGATTTCTAATTTCTTCAACTACCTGCATACTGCCTTGATTTTTGATATTAACTTCTTCTTGTACTGGATTATCAGATACATTCCTTTCTCGTATTATATTCTTATTCAATTTTTCTTTTACAGCTCTGCTAATGCTTGGTTCTTCTAATCCGTATTCTTCTTCATAGATTCGTCTTAACACATTCTCTTCTTCTTCTAATTCTTCAGCTGTTAAAAAGTCCTCTCCAAAAATTTCTTTTACTGATTCTTTTTGCTCTTTACTTAACTTTGTTTTTATACCACTATTCGGAGTTTCTAGTTCTTGATTCTCAAACACTGGGAAAACCAAGTTCCTGCTTAGTTCATCCGCAACAACGTTATCTACACCTTTTTTGTAAGTAATTTGATAGTCATATTCTTCTAGTTTTAATCTCCATCTAATTAGTCTTGATCAGGGATCTTTGACATTAAACAACCATGTTAAAGGTCGATGGTCTGTTTTTATGATGAACTTTTGTCCATAAAGGTAAGGTCTAAACTGCTGTATTGCCCACACAATTGCAAGACATTCTTTCTCGGTTGTACTATAATTTACCTCAGCCTTATTTAAGGTCCTACTTATGAAATGAATAGGCAAATCTTTTCCCGAATACTCTTGTGACAAAACAGCACCAAGTCCCAAATTACTAGCATCAGTTGTGATAATAAACTGTTTTTCAAATTTAGGATATTGCAACAAAGTAAATTCAGTTAGTAACCTCTTAAGTTCATCAAAACTATTACTATGTTCTTCTTTCCAAATGAATTCGGCGTTTTTCTTCAATAATTTATACAGAGGTGAAGCTACAATGCTGAAATTTTTTATAAATTTCCGATAATATCCTATCATTCCTATAAAACTTTTAATTTCTTTGGGATTTTTGGGCTTCTGTAAATTATCAATTGCTTTAACCTTTTCTATATTAGGGAGTAAGCCCTTGTTTGTAATAAGGTATACTAAGTATTGGACTTCTTCTTTTAGAAACTCAGACTTGTCTATTTGAATTTTCAGATTTGCTTCTTTCAATTTCTGAAAAACGTTTCTAAGTCTTTCGTTATGTTCCTCTAGACTACTACCATAAACAACGATATCGTCTATATAAACAAAGCATTCTTTTCCTAACAGATCTGACAAAACGTTATTCATCATTCTTTGGAAACATGAAGGCGCATTTTTAAGACCAAATGGCATTCGGGTATATTCAAAGTGGCCATAAGGTGTTGAAAAAGCAGTTTTTTCAATACTTTCTTTGCTTAATGGTATTTGGTGAAATCCCGATTTTAGATCTAAAGTTGTGAAATATTTCGCACCTCCAAGTTGATCTAGAATATCGGTAATATTCGGAATCGGGTAAGAATCAGAAATTGTAATATCATTCAACTTCCTAAAATCTATCACCATTCTCCATTGAGGATTTCCGTTAACATGTGATTTTTTGGGAACAACCCATAAAGGACTACACCAAGGAGACTGACTATGCCGAATAATTCCATCGTCGAGAAGTTTCTTCAATTGTTTATTTACCTCATCATTATGTACTTTGGGGTATCTATACGTTTTAGCGTTTATTGGTATTTCATTAATCGTTCGTATGTGGTGCTCAATAACAGACGTTTCCGTTAATTTTTCACCTTCTAAGCTAAAAATATTAGCATTTTCTTTTAACAACTCACTAAGACCTTTCAATTCTAAATCACTTTTTATATGATCGATTCTTAGCTTATTCCACAATAGATTGAATCTCTTATCATTTTCTTTTCCATGCCCATTGTAATTCTTTCCAATAATTTTGGTTTTTCTTCCCAAGTAACTAGAATTCATTGACAGTAAAGATGCGCTTGAATTTGTTTTTTCTTCAATCCGTTGGTCAGTGTGAAACTTCAAATTTATTTATTTTTTCATTCGAAGAATTAATACATTTACTATTTCCGTCTGTATTAACTAAATAGTTAGAATTCATTGACTCTAAAAGTGCGCTTGAAGTTGATTTTTCTTCAATACGTTGGCTTTTGAAACTTCCGTTCTATTTGTTTCCTCGTTTGATAATAAATTTATTATTATGTAGTCATTGTACATAATCTTGCGTTTTAAATTAATATTGAACTCTGATTCGTTTAAGAAATCAATGCCCAATATTCCATCGTAATGACCAATGACATCATCCGTTATAACATGAAAATGAATGTCGATTAAAAATGTATCTAAATTTTCATCATCATATTCTAGAGTGATGTTTGTACTACCAATGCTAGATCTGTTCGATCTACCAATTCCTACAAAATTAGTTGTATCATAAAAATGTACATCTTTTTCAAATATACACTTTGTTTTAATTAAACTTATACATGCTCCTGTATCAACTAGAAATTTATACGGTTTATTATCATATCTTAAAATGATATGAGGGCTTTCGTTGAGACCAGAAACAATAGCCTCATTTATTGTTCGTCGAAAATTTATACGCTTATTTGTATAAGAATCGTTTTTCTTAATATTTTCTCCATCTTTATTACTTGACGAAGAATTTTTCTTATCATATTCTCTTTCTTTATTATTAGAGAAAGAAAATCTACTTTTAATATTATTTCCATAATGTCTTTTGTTACTATACATATTTGATTGTTTTTTGGGAAACCAACAATCCTTAATTGTATGTCCTATTTTGTTGCAGTTAAAACATTTAATCACGTTATGATTAATTTTAATTAAATTTTTGGACGTATAGTCCTTGTTACTGAAGGTCTGAGAAGCTCTTTTCCCTATTAGTCTTGTCTCTTCCTGAATAGCGAGAGAAGATGCTTCCGCTAGCGAGGATGGTCTTTGGCTATTTACGAAGGTACCAATTTCTTCTTTTAGACCATTAATGAAAGCATTTAAAATATCCATTTCAATCATATACAGTTGTCCTTCGAACAACCTATCGCATTGATTATTCAAGTATATGTCTTGAATTCTACGCCTTTGCAATGTCTCAACCTTTTGAGTATATTGCAAGACAGTTTCTGTCCTGCCCTGTTGAAGACGCGTCATCTCCATATGCAATTGCATAGGAGAATGTGTTTCTTTAAACATTTTATTCAATTCCATTTTTAGCTCCACCCAAGTATCTAACCTTTTATTCATTAGAAGGGTTTCCGCATTACCAGTTATTTTGCTTTTAACTAAAGGGAATAAATAGTGTTGCTGTTCAACACTAGCTAGTGACATTGCACTATCGACATTATTGAGGAAGTGATGGATCTTGTTGGGATCGCTATCAAATGGTGTACTGGATTAGTACGGTTTGGAGGGAAATTATACTTTACATTTTGGTTTGCAAATGTATTATTTTTTAAATTATTCTCATGAACTGGGCTTCTGAAAGTTTCATCAGTACTTTGATTTAAAAACGTTTTATCTTTAAAACTATTTCCTAGATTCGGGCTTTTTAAATTTTCGTCAACAGTATATTTTTTTGTTTAGGTACTGCCCCTGTACTAATTTGAGCATCCCTTAATTTCTTTATAGCCTCATCCATTGTCCTCGACACCTGTTCCTTATCTTTAACCTCCTCTTCTAGTACTTGTAAAAATAAACTTCTTTTGAATGACCTATTTTCATGAAAAACTACATATTCTTCTTCAATAACTGAATCACAGATTTTATAGTTTTCTAAAATTTGGGCTAACGTTAAATTAACTATAGTCCCACTTTCTTTCGTTACACAAGTAAACTCCTTATTTAAAAGTTCCTCTTCAAATTCAAATTCAGAAGCTGACCTTGCCATTTTTATATTTATATATATTTCTTTTTTTTAATACAAATAATTTTTCTTTCACTTAATTATTAGTTACAACACAAAAGAATTCTAGTTGTTCCAAATACCTATTCTTTCTTGTTGAACAAAGCATCATACATTTCATTTTCCGATTCTTTAAGTATAAGTTTTAATTTCCTAGCTTTATTGACTAAGTGATGTTGGTTGTAGGTAACTGAACTCGTTGTTACACTATTTTTATTATTTTTTTCGATTTCTAATTCTTCTTTGGTAAGATCCCTTTTTTCTTCTTCCATTATATATATTTATGTATAAGTATGTATAATGTAATATATATATAAATTGTAAAATCACTCACATCACCAATTTCATTTTCCTTTTTATGAAATACATTCTTTAGGAAATAGTAACTTCACGCTTCACGTGAACACGATCAATCCACCAGTTGCTTCAGATAGATTTGGTTTCGGTACTAATGTAGGTTCTGCTGTTGTGTATTTTGTTGTTTTGTTGTTAGGGGTTTTTTTTTAAAAAAGTTTGTTTTTTTCACATACTCGTAGTCGTATCACTGTTATAGATTTTGGCTAGTTCTGCATGTAAATTTTTTGTTCACTATGTATTTTTTTATATAAAAAACTTTATGCAATTTCGCACTGTTTTTTTTTTGTGTTTTGGGTAGTGTAATTATATATGTCCGACTTTAAATGATGTTTTCAAAGAAATTTAGAGCACATCTCGGATAATTAATTTTACCGCTGCCACCAATTTGTTATGACGCAAAAAAGAAAAATCAAACGATTTTAGATTTTTATTTTAAAGAACTTTATTCGAAGGAGTTTTGCTTAAGACTAAAAATTACAACTTTTAAAAAGACAGATCTTTGTCTTGGACACAGAATTATTATCTGCCATCGAGATGCCATGCATAGATAAAAACCCACTCAGGGTATTAAATTCAGATGAATTTAATGTGAGGCAATTTGGTTGCCACTTTGAAAGAAAAACAAATCGTAAGCATCGAAGCTTAGAGTATCTAATTACGATACCAAGAACCTTTATGCTGATGCTGAGTAGTAACAAAGAATTGTATACAAATATATAGCTGACAATTATCAATTGTATAATGAAAAGATTGAATGTATAAATTATAGATTTTATGGTATGTTTATGCATAACACCCGCCTCCATCCTTCTTTCAGGGTCAGTGGTAAGTTGGGTAATCTGGGAAAGAAAATAAACAAATTGTTAATAAAAGAGGTAATTATTGAGGTAGGTTTTACACTACCATGCTTAATATACTCACCAGAATAATATTATTGGGGATAATCCATCATCTGCACACGAGCGGTCGACTTTGCTTGGTGGTGGCTGGTGGCGATGGGTCCATTCATCGACATCAATGGCTGCCGCTGTAATTATAAAAGGAAGTAAACAATAATAAAAGAATGAATGAATGTAAAATGAAGGAAGTGTAAAGAATTCCTAGAATGTGGATGACAAATGCCTGGAAGTGTTTGGCTGGAAGGAAGGAATTGTGGTTAATATCTATGTAAGGGTAGGTTGTCAATAGGCATATGCGAAAGCTTTAAACTAATTTAAAGTTGCGTTGATTTGTAGATTTCATGTTGTCTGATAAAAAGAAAAATTGAAACAAGTCAGTAGGTTTTTTTGTAAGAAAACATTACTTTACTAGTATTTCTTTTGAAAATAAACAAAAGCATATAATAATACCTACAACAAAAAAAAAAAAATACAGAGTAGATAAACAAAAAAAAAAAACAACAAAGTAATAAAAGCAAAAATTAATACTAACATCTAGACTTAAAAATAATAATTAATAGGATAATAGAGGAGTTTAGGCAAAGGTCGTTATATACAACTTTTTTGTATAATTTAGTTCCCGTGGGAGGCCAGTACAGGCGTCACCCCTATGTTTTGATCTAGTTGAAAACTCGATGGCGGAGTAAAGAGAAATATAGGGGGTGAGTAAGGTAAGTGAGGGGAGTGAGGAAGTGACCAAAGGGGCATCCGGACACCGGAGAGGCCTACCGAGTTCCATCTAGGGGCGGGAAACAAAACAGGTCAAACTGCACAGACACCAGCAGGCTCAAGTGTGATGAATAAGTAAGTGGTGGTTTCGCGATTTTTTTTATTATCTTTATCGTTACCGGCATGATATTTGTTTTTTTTTAAACTGGAGCAGTTCGTCTGCGGGGGTAAGATCCCCCATGTTCCGACGAGCCTTAGCTGAGCATCAGAAGCATGCCACGACCCCCTCAGCGGACAAGGTGCACCATTCTCCTCATCTTCTTGGGCCATTTTCTTCTTGTTGTTTCTTTTTCCTTTTGTTTCTTCTTTCCTTTCTTCTTTCTTTTGTTTTCTATCCTCTATTCTTCCATCCTCTTCCTTCCTTTCTATCTTCCGCCCAATTCCTGTTCTCCTTCTTCCTACCTCCTTTTAGTTCTGACCTACGAAGAAATATGCTGCCAATTCAACAGCCAATTGGCAGCGAGAACCAACAAAGCCGATGCATCTTATTCCCAGGTAGGTAAGTCAGTTTTTCTAACAATTCATCAACTACCAGACTCCATAGCAGATGTGATAAGACCCCTCCCTGTGGACATCCTCTGGTTGTGGTGATTTTTTTGGTTTTTGTACCTGCTAGTACCAGCTGTTCTTCTAAATAACATTTCGCCTATCCATCTTGTTAAAGTGGTTGGTACGTCCTTCCTGACAAGAGCTCTGTTAACCACCTCATGAGAGGTATTATCAAAAGCTCCTTCTATGTCAGAAGGCAGAAATGGCTACTTCTTTCGTGTCCAAGTCTTATGTAGAGTGTTAGTAACTTCATACAAAGAGGTTTCTGTACAGATCTTCCTCCTCTGTACGCATGCTGTCGCGGATGTAATGGATTAATTGATAATACTTCGGATCGTAGGAAATTGTCAATTTCTCTAAAGTTCTCATAACGAAAGATTTTAAACTTATTGGTCTGAAAGACTTTGGATGAGTTGTATCTTTTTTCCCAATTTTGGGTAAGAAGATTACTTTAGCCCTTCTCCATAGGCTCGGTATATAACCAAGAGCTATGCTACTTCGGAGTAGGCTAAATAAATGGGGTTAATTTTGTAAAAGAGCTGGGAATATACCATCTACCCCTGGTGATTTGAAGGGTTGGAAGGTATTTAGTGCTCAGGTGATTCTATTATAGGAGCATACCCTTTTTTATACCTTGGATCTTAGATTGGACAGATTTTGAATCCACCGAGGAACATCTTTCTGTATTCTTGTAGTTCTGAGTGGGCAGCTGATTTCATAAGCCTCATTTATAACTATGAATATATCTTCTTCTTCTTCAATATATATAAAAGAAAGTCTGTTTTTTTGTGTTCGTTCACTAACCAGCCAAACCGGTTGACCGATTTTCTTAATTTTTTTTTTAATTAAAGAGAATTAGAGTAGAAGGTTAAGGGCGCAAAAAAAATTATAAAAAAATATGTAAAATATGTCAAACAAGGAAATTAATTTTTGGTCACTTATTTTAACAATATTAAGGAATTTGCGCACGTAATAATCAGTAGAGTTAGTGGTGTCCTGGTAAGATCTCCGCTCTAGACGTGAGTGTTTTCATTTTTTTTTTGTAACCACATCCGTCGAGTATTGGTCATTTCTTATAAGATTAATAATGATGAAACCAAAAGACATTTTTGTTTATTAAAAAGGCATTGGTATGAACAAATATAAAACAAATAAAAAAGAGGCTCGGTGCGACCCACACTGATAACTTACCATTTACTTTGAAAATTTGGAAGTTATTGAAAATTTTGCATTACACATAGCCTTTTAACAAAATATTTTTTTTGTTAAATTTAACTTCTCATAGGAGATATTGTTATCGGTCCGATTTGTCAAATTGAAATTTTGGACAAATATCTCGAGAAAGAGGAATGATATTGTATTCAACTGTAGTTTATTTTCAACATACATAATGTATTTTTCAATACCTTAAAAATGATCAAATATTGACGAATATCAAAATTTTTTGTAAAAAAAAACTATCTATTCGATTTATTTTTGATTTTTCTAATTAATAACAATTTTAGTAAAAAGACTTTATCACACTTAAGAAGTTTTATTATTTTTGAAACATAAAATTAATTCAAAATCAATGTCATTTTTAGCCCTAGGATATTTAAGTTGAAAAACAATGTTTGACACTTTTTGGTAAATTTTTGTTGTAGGTTTTTTTATTTTTTTTTTTAAATTTTACCAAATGTCAAAAACGTTATTTTACGCCGTAATAAAATATTTCGAAGCTTATATTTATCGGTCATTATATATTTGAGCAATACATTGTTTTTCAGTTTTTCCATTTAGTATTTCAGAAGTTATAACCTGTCGAAAATATTTAGTTGGAATCGATATCTCTACCCGTTCTTGAGATATCGCCGAAGAAAAATATTTCTCGAACGTACGAATGTAGGAAAACGTACGTACACTCACACACACGGACATCTCTCTAAATATGACAAATATATAGGTATTGTAAGACTTTAAAACGTCCAGATATGTCAAAAATTTCAGTTTGACAAATCGGACCGATAACAATCACCTCCTATGGGAAGTTAAAAAACTATTTTTGTAACGCCCTGCAAAGCGGCGGGGGTTTCGCTAGTCTTTTCTATTTTGTTTATATTTAAATTTATATTTTAGCCAAATAAAAGCAATTGAGAGGAGAAAAATAACAAAACTGCAAGCATATTTTCGAAATACTTTCTTAGAAAAAAGAACAGAAAACTCTTATGCAGCTATTCTGATTAGACAATTTAAATGAAAGAATTTTAGTGGAAAAATTGGAACAACCCAGTCTTCAAACACGACCATTGCATTTTATTTTCAATTTCAGGTCCTAATGTTTCCTTTTAAATAAAGTGAATTTCCTCCAAGAAGTACCTAATAGTAAAGTTGTTTTGCACTTCTCGACGACGACGACGGCGACGTCGGATACCTCGGAGATGTTTCTAATTTCGACTATTAATTTCGAACATTGAAGTTAAAGTGTTTGCTATCAATCGTAGCTGCTTCATGGATAAATATCGCAGCATAGGGAGTCAGGCAAATTGTTCTTGGAAGAACAAATAAACAACCTGACGACGACGATGGCCTGCCCGTCAATAACAATCCCATGACTCTTGACGATTACAGCTCAGCACAGGTTGAGAACCGATGCTCTCATGGCTGAGGTCGAATGGTGCGGCATATAGTTTTTTTTCGTTAAACCTCTCGTGGAGAAATTATTTAAAGATGGAAGACTTGCAACTGACGAGAATTCAAATCGAAGTGAGACAAAGACAAGGAAAGACTATACAATTTTTGTGAGAGTTAGAAAGACTACAAAAACGAACATTTTGCTGTTTTGGGAGACTTTGGTTTGTTTACATTTTTTTAGTCGAGTATGCTTTACGGTAGTCGTCTTTACCAGACGACACACAAAAGCACAGAAAGAAAATTTTGGGTAGGTATTCCTGTATTTTGATCTTTGATGAATTTTGTGTTGTTGGTGATCAGATGGATGTAATGTAGATGGGTAGGTATGGAAATATAATTATTATAATGTTTTAAGTCCGAGCGTTTAGGAATATGAAAAAGGTTTGCAAGAGTTTAAATTTTTTTGAAAATCCAAAATAAAGCTAAATATGTGAATGGTTGGGTATACTATGCAAAACAATGTAGGTTCTCATTCATCTTTAAAAGACTATATTATTGAAAATTATGAACTAGGGCGATAAGTAGGTATAAGGAAATTATGTTCATATTTAGAAACAGAAATGGTTTAAATATTATGTGTTCTCTTTTTAATACTTGCCATGAAAAATTTTTGTTTTAAATGTATCTGCATAGGTCAGTAGGTATGTAGCTATATTTTTTCTTATTAAAATAAGAACTTTAAATGTTCTTTTTTAGACTAGTTTTTCTTACTTATCATCTTATTTTGCATTTTTAATTCTTTTGAAGCTTCGAAAAGAAACTTGGTAGGTAGCTACATATTATGCAGGTAGGTAAGTAAAGCATTTATTTCTTTAACATTTACATACCTACTTATGTGTGTACCTGTAGGTATGTTAGTGTCTTTTATTTAATTAGGTAAATACCTTGATCATAAACTTTTATGTCCTAAAAAATGATGGGAAAAAAGTCAGACACTGTGACTTACCTAGGTAGATAAGTTTGCCAATTAAAAAAGTCTTAAGATAATTTTTCATTAATTTTAGTAAATCGTTTCAATTCTGATTTCAAATCATAGATGTGTATGTAGGTAGGTACCTTCATTTCATGGCATGTATAGGCTTTATGACAGCAATTTCAGCTGGATTTTGCATCCAGTAATTTTTATAAAAGTATTTTACTAATTTAGACTTTTAGAAGTTTGCATTTCAATCTACTTGAAGTCAAAAATGTAGCTACTATGTATTCCAAGTCATTCCAAAATTTTCATTGTTATTACATTTAGTTTTCCTTTTACATATTCTGCAAAACTCAATTCATTTCATTTGAGACATTTTTTTGTTTTTTTTTCCCATTTTCTTACTGATAACAATAAAGAAATTGTTAGGAAGCGGAAATGATCCCGGTTATTTGTTAAGGAAAATAGATAAGAAGATGAAAAACACGATTTATTTTATTACAAAGTTCTTTATTTTATTTTGTAGGTCTTACCTCGATGAGTGTTAGATTGAAAAAGATGTAGAGAAAAAGTTAAAAGGCCACAGGAAGGGCGTTTTGTAGATCAGGAAAAGCTTTTATGAACTAGTTAAAGCTGCCCCCTGTGGCTTCATATAAATATTAAATCTTAAGCTGATAACATATAATTTTTAGAACTGATAAGGTAAGGCAGTTTTCTTTTTGACTTAAACATTGCCGCCCGCCTTGCAATAATATAACTGCAAAATATTTAAATAAAATAATAATACCTAATACAAAAATATTTAATTCCTATATCTTAAATAGGATTTCAAATAGGAAACCATTTCATTTTCCGAAGGGGCTCCACTCACTCCTGAGGAAGGAATGTTAGTAGGGGAAAGCTAAATAGTCTATAAGATAAAATACAAAAATAATGCTTTTCAATAATTCAAATAGTATTAAAAGTAGGTACATATATAATAATATGAATAATCTTCGAGTAAAAGTTTGGGTTTCAATAATAATACATTTATATTATAATAAATGACAACATATACGTATGCGTAGAAAGATTCAAGTGCAATTCATAAATTCGTTTAGTTATTTTATAAATTTGTAGGCATACAAATATGTACAAATTACAGATAGGAAAGAAAAAAATGTATAGTATTACTCAGTAGGAATAACACACAACTTGACTATTGGTCTAGTTATTTCACCCTGCTGGGTAATAATCCTTGCCATACGTTCCCTTCCGTCGTTGCCTGGAAAGACGTTCGTAACACGACCTAACCTCCAATTATTAGGTGGTATATCTACAGATAAAAGTGGTCTTCCTATGAGGAAGTGTCCTGCCTTTTAAATCGAGAACTGGATTCAACGTTAGAAGTTGGTTTGATTTGCTAACTCGTTGATTTTATTCTAAATGTTTATATTCTGTCGGAAAATAAGCCTTTTGAGAAAACATTATGAGTTTTTCTTTGACAAAAAGGATCTCATCTCTCTGAATGTTTAAATTTGTATAAATTGGTTTAACCCTGAATCGTGGGCTTGAGCAAGTATAAAACCTAAATATATATGATATTACTCTGAGTGCTTTTGGAAAAGACGAAAATCTTTGAAGGATATCTTCAGGATTGTTTAGCGAAGTTTGAAATGATTATATAGGCTTAGACTCAAGGTCAGCTTCGTTGACATCTGAGGGCATGGAAGAGGGGTACGGTAAGTGGTTAGTACATAGCCAAACCGGACCATGCCACCATAAGTCATTGTCAAGAAGTTCACCAGGAGCCATCCCCCTAGTAGCTAAATCAGCTGGATTGTCGGCTGATGAAACGTGTTTCCACGTAATATCTCCTACGTTATTCTTAATGAGGCTTGTTCGATTGGCTATGAATGTTTGCCAAGAACATTGTGGTTTTTCCAACCATGTGAGAACTATTGATGAGTCCGTCCATAAGTAAACAGTAATCGTTTCGGCATTGACTATTCCTAATGCGTTTTTAATAAGTTTTGAGAGTAAAACAGCACCACAAAGTTCCAGGCGTGGAAGTGAAATTGTATTAACTGGGGCAACTTTAGTTTTAGCGCACAAAAGTTGACATCTACTATGTCCAGTAGGATATATAACTTTAACATAAATCGCAGCGGCATATGTGACCTCAGAGGGATCACAAAAGCCATGAATTTCAACCAATACCGAAGAACCTATTCCTAGGAATTTTGAACCTTGAAATTTCAATAAAAGTTTTTGTAAACGATTCCCAAACAGGTAAAGAATGATCCTTTAAGGTTTCATCCCACTGTGTTTTGTCCTTCCATATTTTCATGAGATTTTTTGCCTTGATTATAACTGAGGCAGTCCAACCTGCAGGATTGAAAAGTTTAGCTATATGAGAAAAACTTCGCGTTTAGTACAAGTGGACGAGAAGGAAATAGGATTTATTTTAAAATAAAATGAATCGGTTTTGGCATTCCAAAAAACTCCAAGGGTTTTAACCGAGCTTTGATCTGACAAGTTAAGAAAGAGGTCGTTTAAAATTTAATCTCTTGGTTTGTGGTCTAAAAGATACTTTGACTCTTCTTCATCAGCGAGCTTTAGCAAAGTGCGTATTGCTAAATAGGGTGCACAATTTACACCGAAAGTAGCTGTTTGTAGTTCAAAGTCTTCTACCGATTTGTTAGATGCCGTTCGGAAAAGAATTCTTTGGTATGATGTCTGAGAAGGATAAATGCATATCTACCTATACATTTTGGTAATATCTGTGTTAAATACGTATCGATACGTACACCAACGAAGCATATGTGAAAGTAAGTCTTGTTGCAAACTGGGGCCAGTGTAAAGAACGTCGTTAAGACTGTTTCTATTTTGAGATGGATTTGATGCATTAAAAACTACTCTAAGGCGCGTTGTTGAACTTTCTGGTCGGACAACCGCGTGATGAGGAAGATAATATGAAACCGTTTTGTTACCGAGAGATATTTCTTCAGAAGAAACTTTTTTCATATGATCAATGTATAAATATTCTAGTATAACATTATTATATTCTGCTTCAATTAAAGTTGTCTTTTTAAGTCTATTTTCGGAAGAAAGATATTGCTTTAAGCAGATATTTCGAGACAGACCAAGTGGCAAATCGTTAGGAAATTCATTTTTAAAAGGCAGTTTGACAACATACCTACCATCTGACTGTCTATAAGTCGATTTAGAATATAGATCTTCACACAAACTTTCTTCTTTCGACATAATTTTAGGAATACAAATCTCTTCTAGTTCACAAAAGCGTTTGATTTCGTCATTAAGTGAAACTTGGTTGACAAAAGATGCAAATTTTGAAGGCGTAGAATTATTTGGTTTTTGAATTGGACCAGAAATAATCCAGCCAAAAATTGTATACTGCGCTATCAAGTTTTCATAAATGTCACAACGAAGTCCTTGTAGAAGGATATTCGGGTAAATATCATCTCCATTGAGTAGATCTATTCTGGAAGATTTATAAAAGTCAGCTAGTTGAATTCCAGAGAACTTTGAGAGATCCAACGAATTTATTGATTGGGAAGGAAGTTTCCCTGTTGGGTTATCAACGGCTAAGGCTTGAACCGGAACGGTAGTGGAGTTGAAATGAGAACCCATTTTAAAATGACATAACAATTTTGACGTCGCGACGCGTCGTTTCTAGGACAGCGTTGACTCCAGAAATAGTTACATTAGTTGGAGTGCAATGAAGATTTAAACGGTGCTGAGCATCCTTTGAAATCAAAGTGATTTCAGATCCTGCTCTAAGAGTAGGTATATTTTTCACCATGAGAAAATACATTAATTAAAGCTGTGGCTAAAAGAACTTGTTTTGCTGATTTTGAAAAATGAGAATTTATGGTTTCAGGGTTTGGTATAGAAGTGGACTGTATATTGTTTGAATGAGAATCTGTACTTCCATTAGATTTTGGAAAAGAATTTATTCAGCTCCATTGCTTTGAGAATTTGCTTCACTCGAAGTTTGTAAATGCAAAAGCGTATGATGTCGCTTTTTGCGTTGGCTGCATGAAAAAAGGCTTTTACACTGATGTGTATTATGAAAAATAGATAAACAATTGAAACATGTTTTATTTGTTCTTATTATTTCAATTCTATTTAAAACTGATTTCTGCAAAAACGAAGGGCAGACGCGAAATGAATGTTTACCTTTACAATCTATGCACGAATCTTTATTCACCTTAGCAAGGTGTGCTTTTAATTTCTTTATAGGACGTATCTGTGGGACAGAAACGTTTTGTTTAGCATTACTTACACGAATATCACTAACCGTTTCAAGCACTTTGTATCGGGCTACTAGGAATCTACTCATTGCTTTCCATGTTGGTATCTCTGACGGATTTTCTAAGCTCGCTTCCCAAAACGACAATGTTTTTTCGGGTAATCGACTTGAAACTAAAAAGGTTAAGAATGAATCCCATGTATCAATTTTAATTCCGTATGAAACTATAGCACTAAGACAATCGTTTACTTCTCTATTAATTTGCTTGAGGCACTTATCTGTTTCATTAGAAATATAGGAAATATTCAATAAAATTTTCAATTGTTTATTAACTAATACCCTTTTATTTTCATATTGCTCCTTAAGAGCATTCCAAGCGAGTTGAAAATTGTCATCCGTTAAGGAAAACTTAGATACGATGCTATAAGCATCGTCGCGGGTTTTAGCCAAAAGATGAAATAGCTTCTGAACTGGACTTAGTTTTGGGTGCTTTATATAGACCGCAGTAAACATATCGCGGAACATTGGCCACAAAAGATAATCACCATAAAAAATACTTGAATCACAAGCAGGCAATATCAAAGATCCCTGAGAGGCATTTTCTTGTTGCTTGGCAAGAGATCTTACCTGAAGCAGGACTTGGGATACACAAAGCAATATTTTCAGTTTTCTCCGAAGAAGATTCACCGACACCGATAGTTCCCTTACTTGACATAGGATTTAATTGATCAATCGAATTCAAAATTAACTCTAAGCACGAAATATATGTTTCAGTAGATGCTTTGTATTTTGATTTTACAGCGCTTAAATTTTCTTGTGATAATGGTTCGACCGTGTTACGAACGCAAATTGCATAAATATGTAGATTTAACATCTGCCCATAAACTTGAAAGTTCTACTTTCCTTGCTTCCAACGAATAAAGCGATAGCATTTTTATATTAATTTCTTTCATATCCGCGAAATATTTTACTTAATTGTCTGCACAAAATATAAAATTCTCCATCCCAGATATTTTTCACAAAGTAATATAGTTATCATTTGTAAAATAATAAATTTACTAGTTTTCACAAAAAAATACGTAGTGGCTAACGATACCCAGCAAAATGCAATAACTTTTCCTATTTTTTGTTTTTATGTATGAAATTTAATAAAATTTAAAGGAATAAGTATAATCAAACATATTCATAAATTTGCACGAGAACAAAACTAAGCACACGTACCTGTTACTGTTGAAGTGTCACACTGATTATAAAAAACTGGTTAACGACTGCGCGACCTTGAACAGATCGTGGTGAGTATCACTTTGATGTGATTTTGATGATAATAATTGTGATGAGTGCAGGTTCGAAGCTTTTTTTGATTGATGAGATGAAGTGGTGAATATATGCAGAAAAATTTGCGAATTACGAAGATGAATATAGCTTTTCGTAAGGATTATAATGAAGATACGAATGATGATTACGTAGTTGATTATGAACTTGCGCGTTGATCGCTGTTGTAATGGTTTTTGATGATTTTTCAGACGAATGATACTTTTATTTTCAGACGAAATTGATGAAAATGAATAAAGTTGACTTTAAGAGATGTAATGAAGTATTTTTTGATTGTTTTCACTTTTGTCTTGCGGAGCAGAGCTGGTTATAATTCGGAACGTAATTCCACTTTTTTCCTTTTTAGGTGCCAAATGAGCGTCGGTACTCTTACTAAATCGGAGATTTAATTATTTGGCTCGATGAGGACCAATGTTGGGATGCGGAAATGACCCCGGTTATTTGTTAAGGAAAATATATAAGAAGATGAAAAACACGAGTTATGAGTGTTAGATTGAAAAAGAGGAAGAGTAAAAGTTAAAAGGCCACAGGAAGGGCGTTTTGTAGATCAGGAAAAGCTTTTATGAACTAGTTAAAGCTGCCCCCTGTGGCTTCATATAAATATTAAATCTTAAGCTGATAACATATAATTTTTAGAACTGATAAGGTAAGGCAGTTTTCTTTTTGACTTAAACAGAAATCGTAGTAAAAGCTTTTGAATTGCGTTATCAAGCTATTTTTAAAAAGATCTAAAATTATTGCAAAGTGAAACCGCAGCGTTATTACAATAATGTTCTTTATTTTAAGACGATATAAAAGTTAATGAAGAAGAAAAAAAAATTGCGTTAACGATAACTGTTGCAATAAGACAATGCAATGTACATAACATAATTTGTATATAATTTTTGGGGTTCATTACAGTAAGAGAGGCAATACATAGTATAGTAAAAACTCTTAGTGTATAGTGACTCAATTAACATTTTAACACGCCCCTTCAAAGCAATAGTGCTTGGTGCTATTAGTTTTGATGACATTTTAAACCCATCATTGATGTGAATTTTGAGTGCTTCGGTTTCGCCAGATTTTTTGTCAATACGTCAGCCATCATCTCTCCAGTATATTTGTATTTGATTTCAATGATTCCATCTTTGATAAGGTCACGAACAAAATGGTATCGGATATCAATATGTTTTGTTTTTGGGTGGTGGACAGGATTTTTTCCAAGTTGTTGCGCACCTAAGTTATCGTTAAAAAGAGAAATAGAATTATTAAGAAATACAATACCAATTTCTAATAATAAATTTCGTAAAAATGTAGCTTCTTTACTAGCTTGGCAAAGTGCTATATGCTCAGCTTCGGTGCTGCTGAGAGCGACCGAAGTTTGCTTCTTGGATTCTCAAGAAATCGCTGCGTTTGCCATCAAAAATACATATCCGGTGTAGAACCTCCTATCATCCAAATCACCCGCCAAATCCGCGTCCACGAAACCTTTCATATCTTTGTTTGTTTTAACATACGTTAGCTTAGCATTCCAGGTATTGCTTAAATAACACAATAAATGTTTCAAGGCGACAGCATGCTCTGCATGGGGATTAGAATTGAACTGTGATAACTTACTCAAGGTATGAACTATGTCAGGGCGAGTGGACACAGCAAGATACAAGAGTGCTCCGATTAGCGATTGGTATGCACTCTGATCTTCTTTCACACATGTGGAACTGGAACATTTTTGAAGTTTCATACCTGGATCCAAAGGAGTGGCAAAGGGCTTGCAAATTTCCATTCGATTTCGTCGAAGAATTTCCATGGTATACTGACTCTGATGAATGCTGATTGATCCTCGCTGGCCTTCTCTATCGATTTGAATTCCTAAAAAGTATTTTAGTGGTCCTTTGTCCACGCAGCTAAACTCATTACAAATACTTTGTTTTATTGCGATCATAGAAGATTCTTTCGAGCAAGCAATCATCATATCATCAACATAAATCACAACGATATTAAAACCAGATCCGTCAATGTTGACGTAAACACAACAGTCGCCATTGCATTTCGAAAAACCGATCTGTGTTAGTATTTTATCCAACCTCTTGTTCCATTCACGTCCTGCTTGCTTCAAGCCATACAAGGACTTACGGAGCTTGTAGACTTTTTTAGCGTTTCCATTTATAAAACCTTCAGGTTGGGCCATATAAACCGTCTCCTCGAGTTCATCATTTAAGTAAGCAGAAGTAACATCTAAGTGGTGCAACAAAAATTCGCGTTCAACAGCTAAGGCGATGATTAGATGGATTGTAGAGAAACGTGCAACCGGTGAGATGGTTTCTTTGAAATTAACCATGTATTTTTGGGTACATCCTTTGGCAACGAGTCTGCTTTTAAATCGTTCAATGGAGCCATCCGGATTCCGTTTGAGACTGAATACCCACTTGCAACCAATGACTTGGCTCTCCTTAGGCCGATCCACTAATTCCCACGTATTATTAGATATTAGTGCAACCATTTTAATTTATGTTTATGTTTGAAGTGATTAATTATAACCTCTGCTCTACTATTATATAAATATTCTGAGCAAGTTGTAGAGAATAAGACTAAAAACCACTTAAATAAATACCGTCCTGAAACTAACCTTATAAGAGAGGTCTAGCAGACATCTCCCCAGAAAAAAACAACACTGAAAAAAGAAGCTCTAATTATTTTATTAACAAACCTGACGAAAATATGAGCATTACGCCAGAATTATTGAAAGAAATCCTACGGGAAAATAATTCTGCGCTTATTAGAGAACTCCCGACCAAAAGCGACTTCAAACTCTTATTCACGGAAATAACAACACTTAAAGCCAAACCTGAAGAAATGTCAACTAAAGTTGCTCAACTAGAAGATCGAAACAAAAAATTAGAATCACAAATTGATAAAATACTGCAAAAAAATTCTGAAAAAAATCTGGTTATGAGATTACCTGTTGAGAAAGATGTTGACATGACAAACAAAGCAAAGTCTGTCTGCGCAGGCCTTGTCAATCTCGACTCAAGCAGTGATATCGAGAGTGCATACACTATTCGAAGCCAAGATCCTCGCAAATCAACAGTGATCGTCCAAATGAAGACCCGCGATACAGCTTATAGTGTACTTCGCAACTGTAGACAACTCAAGGACTCAGGTATATCCATCAATAAAGACCTGCCATCGAACATTCGGGAGATCAAAATTGATCAGGCTGATGAAACCGCTGCGAGATGAAAATCCGAAGATAAATATTGTTTTGAGGGACGATAGATTGCATATCGAGAATAGAGTTTTCACGTGGGATGCTTTGAAGGGTTTGAGGTGTGGGAATGAAGATGGAATTCATATTCTGTGCCAAATTTTTGGAAAAATTTCAACAGGTGTTAAAAATACTATTAATAATTTAATGAATGAAATAAAAATTAGCAATACGTCAGAAAAACTGTCAGACATGCTTCGAGTTCAGGGATGGCAGGAGTAAACAATACATTACAGAAAACATCCGCTGTAAAAGCTAATGGGAGTTCAAATGGACACTCTTTCTGAGGAGTGTTGTTACAATATCTCTGCAATGAAAAATAAACTAGCCATTGTTGAATTTTTTTACTATTTCCAAGAATTCCACATACATATTTTTATTATATGAAACACACTTACTTAATATAGAACATAATAGATATAATAATATTTTTAAGAATTATGAACTCATATGGATACCTGGTGTTAAAAGTAGTATTTTTGGAAGAGCAAGTGGTGGAGAACTGTTAGCATACCGTAAAAATCTTAGAGGAGTCAAATTAGAATTTTAAGAAAATAATAGTTCATATATTGTTAAACTTGTAATAAAAATGCAATTTTTTTATATAATTCCTATCTATCTCAACTGCAACTACTGGCAACGCGACTTTGATAAGCTTAACGATCTTCTAAATAATATTGATTCCACAAACTTGATTTTTATTGGTGACTTCAACGGCCGAATAGGGCTTTCTCAGAATAATTTCATTTCTGGTCCGATTGCAGAGTTTTTAAATTCTCAACGCCAGTCGAAAGATGAATTGTGCCACAGTAAAGGAATCAAAATACTGGAATTAACAGATTCTTTCGATTGCTCAGTTCTAAATGGAAGTTGTTGTGGGGATCTTAGAGGTGAATATACTTTTTTGAGAGGGACAGCATGTTCAGTTATAGACTACTGCTTCATCGCTGGAAACTGGCATAACATTATTTCCGACTTTCGAATAGGACAGCAGAAGTTCTCGGACCATATGCCGTTAGAAGTTCAATTTGAACTGGGATTTAATGAAAATTTAAATAATTGTAATAAGCTTAGTCTAATAACGAAACTTTTCTGGAACCAAAAAATGGCAAATACTTACCGCACCAATTTAAACATTGAACTTAATAATCTTTAACGAACCGAAGCCTTCCCGAATATCGATCAACTTTCAGATGTCATCAAGAACTTAACACAAAACTTATATTGCACAAACAAACAAGAAACGAAGAAACAAAAGTGGTTTGATAAAGTTTGCTTAATGGCAAGACGAAAGTCATTTACTTTTCTAAAATTACTTAGAAAGCATAACACCAATATTTTTAAAACATTGTATGCTAATGCAAACATGGAGTTCAAAAAGATATGTCATGCAAAAAGACTAGCACATGAACAACAAAATATCTCAAAGATAAACAATTGCAGATCTTCAATCGACTTTTGGAATGCAGCCAAACTTCTGAATGGAAGAAAAAACTGTATTGCAATTGGTCTTCAGGCACATGAACTACAAACACACTTTTAAATACTGGTCAGACGTCGCTGGATATTCAGTATGCAGAGCCTCAAATAATTGATGTGTTTCTAGATAAACCCTTTGAACTATCAGAAATATTTCAAGTATTGAACAATGCTAAGAACAACAAGGCCCCAGGAGAAGATGGGATTCTCTTTGAATTCTACAAAAACTGTACTCCTGAATTCGGACAAGCTCTTCTAAAAGAGTATAATCGCCTTTTCGAAAGCACAGACTTCCCACAAAACTTTAAAAAGTCAATAATATTCCCGCTCCATAAAAAAGGAAATCATACAAATCCAGCAAACTACAGAGGAATCTCATTTCTCAATACAATATGCAAACTATTTACCGCTCTAATTTACAAGAGACGTAAAGACTGGATCAGAAATAAGAACATCTTACACGAGTTTCAAGCTGGATTTAGAGAAGATTACTCTACAGTTGATCAAGTTTTCACTTTGATAAATATTGCTCAAATGTACAAACAAAAAGATAAGAAACTTTATGCTATATTTGTAGACTTCAAATCAGCATTTGACTCTGTCCCACACGAGGCACTCTTTTACAAACTATATAAGATTGATAAAATGACGATGGGTGTGAAGCAAGGCTGCATCTTAAGCGCACTTCTTTTCATATTGTTTATAAATGATATAACAGATGATATTGGAGGTGGAGTAGAGGTTAACGGTACAATGATTCCAGGACTTATGTATGCTGATGACATCGTTTTTCTTGCTAGTTCAGTTACAAGTTTGTAACTTATGATCAATAGACTTGAAAGGTATTGCAAAGCCTGGAATTTATCAGTGAATCTTGAAAAGACAAAAATTCTCGTATTCAGGAACGGTGGAGGCAGATTCTCGAGAAACGAAGCATGGACTTTCCAAAGGCAATCTATCGAAATCATGGAGTTCTTTTGTATGCTGCACAGATTTGGGACATAGCTACTTTGAGCAAGTAGAAAAATTCCAACGTTACTGCATTAAACGAATATTTAGATTACCTAATAGCACCCCTAACTACATGATTCATCTGGAGACAGGCTGTCCACCCCTTATGTTAGAAACGTTGAGGTTACACTTCAAATATGTTCTTAAAGTGATGGAAATGGAAGAGCACCGCTTACCAAATATTATTTTAAGGCACATGATAGCAAATAACGCACACTGCATTCAGGAGTGGCAAGAACTTGCTAATCGCTATGGATGTGACATTAATTTTGACCGTTGTGATGGAGCCTCTTCACTGAGGTTGAAATTTTAACACATTCTGGAAAAATCAGGAAAATATCTATACAACAAATACATGAATGAAACACAGTCTTCAGAACACGGAATGTACTACTTAGAGCGTCCGCATAGGGCCAGTAAGTTAGTTGTAAGTTATTGATATTTATGCTAGTTTTAAGAATTTTTGTCTAGCTCTAAGTAGTTTTAAGATTGAAGTTAAATAAAAATGAAATAAAAAAAAAAAAAAAAAAAAGCAGAATGTACTACAGCAATGCCAAATATGATCTTCAAGAAAACACTTACTTTCTGGATAAGAATAAAACGGAGATGATAAGAACAATCTTTATGTTAAGAGGTGAACTAATCCTACTAAATTACATACCTCATAGACCTGAACTACCAATCTTATGTGATATCTGCAACCGCAGTGAAAGGGAGGATATTTTCCATTTTATTGCTGTGTGTCCGATGCTAAATGAAATTCGAAGGATCCACTTGGGAGTAAACACTTTACCAAGAGGCGATATAATGAGTATTTTGAATGGAGAGCGAGGATGGGAACCAATATATAGATATACTAAAACTGCTTTGGAATACAGAAATCGATTGATGTCGTTTTCAATTGTCAATCCGGAATGAGAACTAGAAGCAGAATCCCAATTGAACACTGTTTGTGAATTCTGAAAAATTTGAAGTTTGGTATGAATGTATTGGTATTTTTGCAATCTTGGCTTTTTGGAAAACTCCTGCAATAGAAAATTAACTGCATCACTTGCATCATCATCACTTGATGAAGAAGATGAGGAAGACGACTCCAACAATGTTTCTAAACAAATTAGGAACAATTGCTAAGATATTGTCAATATTATTATCCATTTTTTTATAGTTTAGTTTTAATTTCAAGCAATCACTTCACAGTTCGCACAATTCGTTAATTTAAAAATATGACATTTGTCAAGTGTGACATGTAAAATCTTTGAATGTGTGAGTCATTCTGTTTTTGCTTCTGACTTCAAATCCAGAAGAGAAATCTCTTCTTTTTTAGAATTAGAACTGTCACTTTTGCCCAATTGAACGCTTTGAGAATGCTTTTTTCTGATTCCAGATTGCCAATTGAAAACGACATGAGAAAAGGAAATTTTTAGTTACAAAATACATTTTAACTTTAACTTTATTTAAATTGCATTAACTTTGATTCAATTAAATTAATAATTGTATAATAGATAATGTTTATCAATACAAAAATGTCAATCGGGTAGACGGCTTACTGCCATAACTTTAAAACTTTCTGTAAACAAAATATTGTATTACATTGTATTAATTAAGTTAAATAAAAAGTTAAACTAACTAACTAACTAACTATATCTAGCCATCTCTACTAATGTTCGATTCGCTCTTTCAGCCACTCCATTTTGCTGAGGAGTGTATTCGACAGTAAGCTGTCGTGTAGTGCCATTTTCTTTAAGATACTCATCGAAAGCCTTGTTTAAATACTCTTTCCCGTTGTCACTGCGAAGGGTTTTAACCTTCCGGTTTCGAGCTCAACCATAGCCTTAAATTGTTTGAATATTCCAAACACTTCATCTTTATCTACATATATATATAAAAGAAAGTCTGTTTTTTTGTGTTCGTTCACTAACCAGCCAAACCGGTTGACCGATTTTCTTATTTTTTTTTTTAAATTAAAGAGGAATAAGAGTAGAAGGTTTAGGGCCCAAAAAAATTATAAAAAATATGTAAAATATGTTCAACAAAGAAATTAAATTTTGGTCACTTATTTTAACAATATTTAGGAGTTTGTGCACACCTAAATCAGTAGAGATAAGATCTCCGCTCTAGACGTAAGGGGTCTTAAGTTCGATTCCTGTCGCTAGAAACATTTGTTTTTAAATAAAAAATTGCATGGCCTCAAGCAAAGTTTTGATAAGGAGACGACAAACAATGAATTATATTTGTTTATACTTTTTATATTTTTTATCCAATTATAGCAACAAAATAGTTATTTCAATCACTGTTTTGTATTTTTTATTGCATTTTTAAGCTAAAAATATGCAGTCTTAGTCTTTCACTGGTTTCATTTTTTTTTTTTTTTTTTTGTAACCACATCCGTCGAGTATGGGTCATTTCTTATAAGATTAATAATGATGAAACCAAAGATATTTTTGTTTATAAAAAAGCAGTGGTATGAAAAAATATAAAACAAATAAAAAAGAGGCTCAGTGCGCCCACACTGATAACTTTCCATTTACTTTGAAAATTTGGCAGTTATTGAAGATTGTGCACTGCACAATGCACATCGCCTTTTAACAAAATAATTTTTTTGTTATTTTTAATATTTCATAGGAGATTTGTCAAATCGAAATTTTGGACAGGTATCTCGAGAAAGTGGAATGATATTGTATTCAACTGTATTTTATTTTCAACATAATACATTTTTCAATACCTTAAAAATTATCAAATATTGACGAATATCAACATTTGTTGTAAAAAAAAAACCATCTATTCGATTTATTTTTTATTTTTCTAATTAATAACAAGACTTTATCACAGTTAAGAAATTTTATTTTTTTTTTGATAAAATTAATTAAAAATCAATGTTAGTTCTAGCCCTAGGATATTCAAGTTGAAAAACAATATTTTATACTTTTTGGTAAATTTTTGTTGTAGGTTTTTTAATTTTTTTTTTCAAAAATTTTAACAAATGTCAAAAACGTTATTTTAAGCAGTAATAAAATATTTTGAAGTTTATATCATTTATCGTTCATTGTATATTTGAACAATACATTGTTTTTCAATTTTTCTATTTAGTATTTCAGAAGTTATAACCTGTCAAAAAAACTTAGTTGGAGTCGATATCTTTACCCGTTCTTGAGATATCGCTAAAGAAAAATATTTCTCGAACGTACGAACATAGGAAAACGTACGTACACTCACACACACAGACATCTCTCTAAAAATGACAGATATATAGGTATTGTAAGACCTTAAAACGTCCAGATATGTCAAAAATTTCAGTTTGACAAATCGGACCGATAACAATAACCTCCTATGGTCGTATGCTAAGTTAAAAAACTATTTTTGTAACGCCCTGCAAAGCGGGCGGGAGTTTCGCTAGTAGTATATACATTTGACTTGAAGTTTTGTTATAAGATTCAGGTTGGTTTTCTTTTAATTTTGGAATTGAATTTTTTGAAGGTATGAATTTGTGAATGGAATTTTAAAGTTTTCTGAAATGTTTTACTTTTATTTTAGTTAATTTTTATAGCTTATTGAAGGTACGTTGCTAGGTATCTAGGTAAGGATTAAATTATTAACGGAGGTAATTTAATTTCGGTTTGTAGGTAAATTGGAACGATCAATATTTGTTTTTAAGTACACATAGCAAAACATACCTATTTTTTTTAATGGATTTTGTTATTTATTGTCCTGAATTCAAATAATTTTTTTTTGACTCTATGAAATCTCGAAATACTTGAATGTATGTATGTACATATCTATGTATGATTAAAAAAAAAAACAAGTTTTAGAGTCAAGTTCTTGATTTTTCATCCGAATAATAATTTGAACCATTTTTGGTTTGTACATTTATATATCTTTCTTAGACAACGTTTGGACGGCTGTTTTGGTTTCTCAAGTACCTAGGTAGGTATCTAGGAACAAAATATGTTATTGACTTCAAATAAATATTTATTCCATTCACTGGAAAATTTTCAACGTACATAGGTACTGTTTTTTTTAAGTAGAAAAACTAAAAAAATGTTTGGGGCTCAAATATACAATGAATGAAAATTGTATAATATCTACCTATTCAAAACTATGTTTTACTACATGAAATGATGTTTTTGACATATTGTTATATGTATACACTCTTTATCTCTTTTAATATCGTGTTATACTAGAATAAAGGAGAACTCGCTTCTTTAAGCATCGAGAAACATCTAGTGATTCTCGAACCGATTTGAGGTATATAAATAGGCGCTCGGAACCAAAGCGGATTATTATTGATTGTGAATTGCGATATAGTAAAGACTGTGTTTGAAAAGTAATAATTGAAAGTGTTGAATAAAGAATTTTTGTGAGCGATTTAAATAAAGTAAATTTTGTTTTATTTACAAGTGTAAATAAGTTTTAATTATCGGACCAAGCCGAAATATTACATTGCTGTCAGAAGTGGAATTAAAACTTATTGAGAATAAAAACAGTGAGCAGTGATTAAACGATTGTGTGTGAAGTAGTGAAGTTAAAAAAAAAAAAAAAAAAATGAGTAAAGTTTTGAAAGACTTAACTGTCCCTGAGCTAAAGGCCGAACTAAGCAAACGTGGCTTAAGTGGGACAGGCGTAAAAACTGGAGCAGCAAAATGAAGACCCAGATACTTTTACTTTCGAATTAGAAGCAAAAGTGGAAGAGGTAAATGCAAATGTTTCCTTATCTAACATGGTGTCAGTTTTAGCCAAATTTGAAGAAAATGAAAAGAATAATCTAGAGCGGTTCGACGAGCAGAGAAACCTTTTAGAAGGCAGGTTTGCGGTCTTCCAAGGAAAAATCAACACTCTCGACGAGCGCGTCGAAAAACAAAATGCACGTTTCGAGAAAATGGACGAACGAATCGAAACCATTACAATTGAACTGGAAAAAGTGCGAAAGATGAAAGCTCGAGAACCTTCTGGTGAGTGCTCAAGGAAGAGAGAAGTGAATCCTCCAAGCTTTGATGGGCAGATTCCGTGGTCAATCTACAAGAAACAGTTTGAAGCAGCAGCGTTAACAAACGCCTGGGACTATCACGAAAAATACATTGCTCTTGCTACAAACCATCCCAGCGGAGAAGAGTGGCGACTTCATAGTTCTGGTAAACGCAATCGAACAGCGGTTTGGGAATAGCCACATGACAGAAGTCTTTCGAGTTCAGCTTAACAATAGGACACAGAAAAGAGGTGAAACTCTGCAGCAGCTTCAGGCAGATATCGAGCGATTGGTTCACTTGGCATATCCAACAGCTGGTAACGAGATAGTAAATCAACTTGCTGTTGAAGCCTTTGTGAGAGCTGTGGGCCATATAAATCTCCAAAGGGCTATCCGCACTGCCTGAAAGCGAACACTACCAGAAGCATTGGCTTTCGCTCTGACGATGGAAGCTGCAGCACAAGCTTCCCAAAACGTGCATCGCGTAAGGGAAATAGAAGTCCAAGAATGTTCTTGTCAAAAGGCTACTGTGGAAAGGAGTCAGCGAGACGGACCAACACGATGCTGGAACTGCAATAAGACTGGGCATCTACAGCGACAGTGCAGATTACCGCGAAGAGGAACCGCATGCCAACACTGTGGAAACAGAAGGTATTCAAATGGTCAAAGTAACACCAACAATGTTGCTTCCGAAGTTGTTTCCCACCCGGGAAACGAATATCCTTGTATAGATGGCCCCAGAAACAACATCCAGGTTTCTCAAACGAAACGTGACAACAAGAGCCTGACCGTGGAAGGAAGTATAAACGGCAACAAATGTGTGGCTACCATTGACACCGGTGCCACGGCGTCCATCATACGGCAAGACCTTGTTAAGAAGGCATAGCTCCACAACGCCAACACCTATCGTCTAAGGACTGCAACTGGAGAGGCCGCAAAAGTTTATGGTGAGGTACGTCTTAAGATCCGCATGGCAGAGTTGGAATTCTCTCACCTGTTCCTGGTAGCAGATATATGCGATGAGTGCATTGTCGGCGTCGATTTCATGAAAGATCACGGAGTGATATTGGACATCAGGAACCAAGTCCTGAAATATCGAAACATCGAGATTCCGATGATATATTGGACTAACTAGTATGAGACCTCGACACCTGTGAAAACCGTCATCAATGAAGATCTCACTTTGCCTGCTTCTTCAGAGGTATTCGTGTGGACGAAATTGAAGGGTAAGCTCGGCAGCCATCGATACCTCATGGTCGAACCAGCATCTGTAAAGCCCTCCCAAAACGTCACCATTGGGAAGACTCTTGTGAGACCTTTAAAGAACATGGTTCCGGTACGAATACTGAACATCAAGCCGTATGAAGTTAAGCTTAGAAAAGGTGAGATTGTCGGACAATGCGAATCTGTATCAGCTATAACAAGGATCAACGAAGAAGAGTCAAGGCAATCCTTGAAGTGCGAAGAGCTGAACTCCATAAAGACGAACATTCTCAAGTCATCTAATCTTGGCCACCAACAACGAAGAACTGCAGAAGGTCTCCTCGAAGAATTTGCAGACATCTTTTCGTCATCGAAAGGTAAATATGACAGAACGCAACTGGTGCAACATCGAATCAATACCGGGGATGCAAGGCCGATTCGTCAACCTGCAAGACGCCTTCCAGTAGCCAAACAAGGTGAGGTTGAAGAACTGATAACCACCTTCATGGTGGTTAAGAAGAAGGTTTGATCGAAAACTCTAAAAGCCCTTGGGCGTCTCCAGTGATCCTGGTAAAGAAGAAAGACGGATCAACCCGCTTTTGCGTGGACTATCGAAGGTTGAATGATGTGATAAAGAAGGATAGCTACCCTCTGCCTAGGATCAGTGATACACTGGACGCAATGGAAGGAGCACAATGGTTCTCAACTTTGGACTTGAAAAGTGGTTACTGGCAAGTCAAAATCCATCCTGAAGACAAAGAAAAGACAGCATTTTCAACAGGAAACGGATTGTGGCAGTTCAAAGTGATGCCTTTTGGACTTTGCAATGCTCCAGCGACTTTTGAGTGCCTAATGGAATGCGTCCTGCAAGGACCCACATGTCTGGTCTATTTGGATGACGTCATAGTATACGGGAAAACATTTGACGAACACTGTACAAATCTGAGAGCCGTGTTTCAAAGACTTCGAGAAGCCCACCTCAAGCTTAACCCAGAAAAGTGTTCACTCTTCAAAACCGAAGTGAAATATCTGGGACATATCATCTCATCCCAAGGAGTAAACGGATCCTGATAAGGTTGACACCGTGAAGAATTGGCCAACACCACAGGACAAACACCAACTCCGAAGCTTTCTGGGTCTAGCCACCTACTATAGGCGCTTTGTGAAGGACTTTGCTGGAATCGCCAAGAGTCTACATCAGCTAACGGAAAAGGGAAAGCAGTTTAAATGGTCAGGTTAGTGCGAGCTCAGCTTTCAAGAGCTCAAGCAACGCTTGTGTAATGCACCAGTGCTGACCTACCCAACTCCAGGAAAACAGTTCATAATTGATGCTGATGCCAGCAATGTCGGGATAGGTGCTGTACTATCGCAGGTGCATAATGGCGAAGAAAAGGTGATTGCCTATTACAGCAAGGTACTCTCGAAGTCGGAAAGAAACTATTGTGTGACCTATTGCTCAACAAGAAGACTTAGATATCGAACCCATCCTCGCTTGGAAGGAACACCAGGAAAAACCAGAATGGGCTGATATCTCCGATAGAAGTCAGACCCTGAAGGCCTATTGGGCACAGTGGGACTCGTTTCATGTCCAAGAGGGTGTCCTTCGACGTAAATGGGAATCAGCAGATGGAAAGTCTTATGTAATGCAGCTAGTCTTACCGATATCGAAGGTTATGGACGTTCTGCGAGAGATGCATGGTGGAGTTTCGGGAGGCCATCTAGGAGTGAACAAGACGCTAGAAAAGGTTCGACAACGATTTTACTGGCTACATGCAAGGGAGGATGTCGAGAAGTGGTGCCGAAAATGCGATACCTGTGCTGCCACCAAAGGCCCGAACAAAAAGAACCACAGCCAAATGCAGCAGTATAATGTCGGAGCACCCTTCGAAATTATTGCAGTAGACGTAGCGGGTCCATTTCCGGAAACAAATAATGGAAATCGTTATATTCTGGTCGTCATGGATTACTTCAGCAAGTGGCCTGAAGCATACGCCATTCCAAACCAAGAAGCCAAAACAGTCGCAGACCAAATTGTCTTCAACTGGGTGAGCAGATTCGGCGTTCCATTAGAACTGCATTCTGACCAGGGAAGGAATTTTGAATCAAACATATTTCAGGAAGTTTGTGGGCTTCTTGACATCAAGAAGACAAGAACAACACCACTTCACCCATAATCTGATGGCATGGTCGAACGATTCAACCGAACCCTTAAGGAACATCTTTGCAAAGTTGTGGACTATAACCAGCGAGATTGGGATCGACATATTCCACTGTTTTTGATGGCGTATCGAAGTGCAAGACATAGCTCAACTGGCCATACACCTTCTGAGATTTTGATGGGAAGGAACATCAGACTGCCGAGCGAAATAAAATTTGGATGTCCCACGTCGGAGCCGCAAGCCGATCAGATCCACGACAATACCAGGTTGAAAATAAGAATGTTCACGCTACGATATACGAGCGACAACAACAGTTCCAAGCAGGAGATCACGTCTGGCTTTACAATCCCCATCGACAAAAAGGGTTGTCACCGAAACTTCAACGGGACTGGGAAGGTTCATATACAGTCATTACAAAAATCAACGATGTCGTGTACCGGATACAAAAGGGAGTCAGAGAAAAACCTAAAGTTGTCATCGCGACCGGCTACATCGCTACAGTGGTGAAGAGAACGATGGATTTGTTCGGGACGATCAATCCTGAGGAGGGGGCAATGTTATATGTATACACTCTTTATCTCTTTTAATATCGTGTTATACTAGAATAAAGGAGAACTCGCTTCTTTAAGCATCGAGAAACATCTAGTGGTTAAGAGGGGAACTTGCTTCGTTAAGCTTAGTACAAAAAGTATTAAAAATTGCTTTTCGACTCAAATATCTTCACAACAAGCAATGGTATTGACTTCAAATGTATTTTATTTTCAACATACCTACATTGTACAATTTTCAATAAATTATAAAATGTTGAGAAAAATCAACTTGACATTTTTTACAAAAAATAAAAAACTACCTACAACAAGTTATAAGACAAATTGGTATAAATGTCTCGAGAAATTTCTTAAGTCTGATAGCAATTAAAAAATTAAAATTTCTATCTATCACCATCAAAAGCAAATCGATTAACATCAAGAATAAATCAATTATGTACGTAGTTTAAACAAAAATTATCAAATTTAAATACATGAGGAAAAGAAATTGTATTTTGTTTAAAGACTGCAAGGGAACACCGGATTATTTTTCTTTGATTGGCGATTTATTTTAACACAAACATTTCAATAAAGCCAAGTTTTCAAGTTATAAAAGACGTTGTCAGTGTGCGTAGGTGCTACTTTTTTATTTTAAAAAAACCTGACGATATACATAGAGTGATTTTGAACTTTTACTGAGGCTAGAGTTTTCTAAAATCTTATAAATTATTTGCCGTCTAAAATCCTTATTTGCAATATGTACAGGTAAAGAGAAAGTGGTTATTAACTCTATTTTCAATTTTTTACTAGGTATGTATCTAAAGTTTAGATCTTTTTCAAAAAAGCTTGATAACCCAATTCAAAAAAATTACTGTGATTTCTTTATTCTTATCAGTAAGGAAATGGGAAAAAAATGTTTTAAAACTAGGCTGTAAGAAAAAATGCTTTAAATGAAAAATGTTATGAGTTTTGTAAAATAGTAAAAGGAAAACTAAATGGTATCTACCTACCTATATGTCAATGAAAATTTTGGAACGACTTGCATATAAAATATGTACACACATAGTACTCATTGGAATAAAAGCTACATTTTTGACTTCAAGTCGATTGAAATGCAAATTTGGAAAAATCTAAATTAGTAAAATACTTTTATAAAAATTACTTACATTACATTACATAATCCAGCTGAATTTTCTGTCATAAGGACTACATGCCATGAAATGTAGGTATCTACCTACATGTGTACATATCTATGATTTGAAAAAAGAATTGAAATGTTTTGTACGTCTTCATTTAAATTTATGACTTTTACTAGACCTCTTCCATCACTGCGCACCAAAGTAACGCAGTCTGAGAACAATATGCCATTTTTCTTCTCACTGAGTATAACCACTTCACTATTTTCAGAAAATTGACTTCCCTGATCATCAACTATATTCACTAATCTGAAAACTTCGAATCTGGGGGGTATTTCTTCTAAGTACTGCCCCTCAAAATTGATATTTTCTAACTAACTTCGCTTTCCTTATTTTTAGGAGATTTTTCTTCAACAAGTTCCTTTCCAAAATTTAAAGCAATATTCTCGTTCTTCCGCTAAGAGTTTTATGTTCATAATCAATAGTGAAAGCATTAGCTTTCAAAATATCATTACCAATTATACCATCATAATTAATTCAATAGTCCTTTTTTATGACGTGGAATTCTATTAGATAATCAGAATTCCCAAAATCCACAAATAAATTACATGTACCTAAACTTTTTATGTTTCCGTTCCCTATACCTCTGAAGTTAAGAAATTTATTTTTTATTAAGTCCTTTTCAAAAATGTTATCAACTTTTTATATGCTTACCGCTGCTCCTGTATCTATTAACATTCTACAACTTTTATTTTTGTAATTCATATAATAATGTGAGGACTTTCTGTTATGTTAAGTAGCGAAATGTTGACCTCCCCAACTATTCGCTTTTGCGAAAACCCAAATCACTTCGGTTGGATACGTTTCTTGTCAAAAATGGCTGACCACTTGATTGTCGCCACTGAGTATTGTTTTGGTTATCTTGTCTATTACCCAGTTTACAAGGAGAATTGAATCCGAATTGAATCAGGATTTAGCGCCGCGTATACCCGGATCGGATCGAAATAGGATTACTAAATCCGATCCCACAAAACGAGGTGAATCGAATCGAAAATTTGTTTGTAAACCCGAATCGGGGAATCGAGTTATTGGTGTGTGAGGTTTTGCTTGTGTGCGTGTTATATTTTTTCTCTCTTGTTTGTTTTGAGATGCGATTATTTTGGTGCTCTGTATTGTGTTGTTGTTGTAAGCATTATTTTGTTTGAATTATTTGAGAAAATTTACTCACAAAGTCACAACACAGTACGCACACAAATATAACCAAAATGTTATTTCGATTCTATTTCAATTCGATTCCTCGATCCACTGACATCGTATACCTAGATCGAAATCTCAATTCAATTTCGATTCGATTCCTCGATCTCCTCTTGTAACCAGGGTATATAATACTGAGTTTTATTACTATTATTTTGCCTATTATGTCTGTTCCGACAAACATTACCCTTGTATCCAATTTTCCCGCATGCAAAGCAGGTAATTGTATTTATTCTAACTGTATTTTTGTTGTGTAGTCCCTGTTACTAGAAGATTTTAATAAATTATTTGAATTGATTCCTATTTCCTAACCTTGATTCTTCTTCTATAGCATATCTGCTAGCCTCATTCAAATCTATTGGCTTTTAGTTATTAACATATAAACTTATTTTTTCTCTAAGACCGTTAATAAACGCATTTAGGATATTTAGTTTAATGTATTCACTATTCCCTTTCCAGTCGGAAGAGTCAGTGTCAACAATTACGTTTTGCAACATTCTGCGTTGCAATGTTTGGCACTTTTGCGTATATTGTACGACAGTTTCCTCAAACTGTTGCTTTAATTGAATTAACTCCCTATGGAGTTGTAAGTTTGAAAAATTTTTCTTTATAAACCTTGTTAAGCTCTGTTTTTAACGAGTCTAAGGTTTTATTATGAATGAAAAGGCTTCGGCTTTATTTGACAATTCTTTGTACATCTCTTCCTGTGCCTTCTTAAGTATTGGTTTTAATTTTATGGTTTTATTAACCAAATATTTTGTGTTCTTCTTCAAAGAAACCTCTGTTAATGTACTATATTATTTGATACTATGAATTTGAGATTCATTTAAATTCTATTGCATTTTTCTTTGAGTACAAATTTAAATTAAATTAAAATATATTAATGTAAAAACTCACACCAGGATGTTCACCATGTCGATTTTATTAAACGCCGATTTCACTAGTACTTCACAGCAGAGACAGGGCTGGCCCACAGTAATAATTCTTTCTCAAGTTAAAAGTTTTTGGTTTGTCTTTATTTTATATTTTTTTTTTATCTCATTGCATCATCTGATATGGGATATTGAATTATATTCTCTATTCTATTTAATTTTATTTCAGAACAATTCACATTTTTTTCAATTATTTGTGCACTTATAAGTTAGTGGGAGTATTTAATTTTGCTCTCCGTTATAACTAATTAGGCAGAAACAAAGTAGTTTAACTTTTTCCCGAATACAAATATATTTACACTATTTACATATTTACAATCATCGGAATTTTCTTTGTTTCAGTGCATCCCATCGCTACCACCAATTTGTTATGCGAGCATATTCGCTGTATTATAAATAAAAGATAAGGGCACCCTGAGAAAAGTATCTGATGATTGGTGGAATTGTATATTTTATTTCTCAAATATAAACAAATACACAAATGCTTATTCAGATGGAATACCCGCAATAATAAATATGATATTATGCTTGTTAAGCACAATTAATATTAACAGGCACAACATCATCCATGAGAATACTATAGTTTTCATATACAAAGTACAAAGGATATACAAAGATTCGGCGAAATGGGAAAGCCTGGAAAGTGGAAAATGTAAAAGGGTTTAGAAATAGGATAGCTGGAAAGAACTTTTATGAGTAAATAGTAGTTAGGTGAAAGTTAAGGGTCCGGAAGCAACGAATTTCTAAAGGCAATAAGTTCGTTGAACCTTGCGGTAGGACAGTTCCTATGCCGTATGTGTTAATATGAACCGCAAAAATTTAAATCTGTCTGCCAGACATAGAATTCCGACAAACTAAGGGCATTTGCAAATACAACACCAGCAGTGAAAGAAGTAACGAAGTATAGGTAATAATTATTAATGCATATTATCAATTAATTATTTTATATTTTTTCTATTATTTAATTATTATATCATTATTAAATTCGTCCTTGTGTAACTCCTTTCTGAAGTTTTTTGTTGTCTGTAAAGTTTTTATAGTGGGTACAAATCGTCGGGGCGACGCACGTAGGTTCCCTAAGCGGGAAAGCGTTACTCTGTATATATTCATTTGTTTTGTTTAATTACGCGCACCTTGACAAAGGTACGCACGAGGAGAGTTTTTATAAATTTGGAAGTACCAAAGGTATAAACTTTTCAATTTTCAAATACTTTTTCACATGTTCTTTCAAAATTCAAATATAAATTTTTTGTTGCTGTTCTCTTAATGTACATATTTTAAAGTTCAATAAAATAAAATTGTTTGTAAATCAGTTTTTTTTTGTAGTAAAAAACAGAATTTCGTGATGAATTGCTAACTTTATATTCTCGAGGGAGTGCGGTAGGGCTGGATAAGGCCCTTGAGTGAATATTAAATGGGTCCCCGGACATAACTTCTGGCTTCACAGTTCCGACAAGGGGAGTTCGAAATACGAGGCCAGTCGAACTCCAGGTTGGGTGGGTACGGTACGGCTGCAACAGCAGCCGCAGAGGTCCCGAGGTATATCAGTGTCCGAGTGTTTGTAGCTGTGTACGGAGTGGTATGTCTGAGGTGATGGTTTGATGGTTGTCCTATGTGTTGTATTTAGTGTCGGTTGTCCTGTGATTGTGTGAATTGTCTGTTTAAGAGTATTGGTGATGGAATGTCTGTTGTCCTGAACGAGATATTTGTTATGGTGTGGAGTTTTGCATAATTTTTGTCGTGAATCCGTCGTTATGTGATAGATGTCATTATATAATATCTTGTTGTTGTGGGATCATAAGTTTAGGTATATGCATGAAAATTATTTTTGAAAAGAGGTAAGGTCCTACTACCTTCTTCCTTATCCCTCCTCTCCTTATCTATTGCCCTTAATGTCACCGTTCCCCAATTAAAGCCTCATTTCATCTTTTACGATTCATAACAGAATAACAGATTTGGCAGAATAGCTCCCATTCTCTGTGAGGACGCCTTCTAAGGTAAACAAAATTAGCCTATGGTCTGACATTGAGGTTTCGTTGAATACTCTCCAATCCCTTATTTATCAAAAGTAATGTCTAGTACTTTTTTCCTAGATCAAGTGACAAATGTCGGGGTGTTCCCTGCATTAAAAATCTCTAAATTTTCTACTATTAAGTAGTCTAAAAGTTACTCACCCCTTTGATCGCCGTGTAGTTAAGATCTTTCCAGGACCTGATGGAGTCATACGAATGGCGGATGTAAAGCTAGCAGTTATAGCTAAATCACAATATCGCGTTAGGTAGGTCCGGCGTTGACGAGCGTTTGATCGTTTTGACGATTTTGTATTCAAAAAGCGCGAGCCTAGAATATACAAAACGAAATTCAACCTCAAGCGTTCACTGACATTTCACACAAAAAATAACACTATTTTAAAAATAAACAACCAAATTTTGGCTCAGAAATCTCGACAACTAAAAAAAACGTATTTGAAACAAATCTACTTCGCCACTCCGCTTTTTTCAGATCTGCTCCTTTTTTCCACTACTGACACAATATTTTGTGGTATTGAATTTGAAAAAATTAAAAAATGTTTCAAAAGAAAGTGTTTTCGAAATAAAACAAAATATTTTAAAATATTATATAATTCCTTGTAAACAAATAAAATCAAGATTTTCATTTGTAGATATTAAATTAAACTTGGTTCAATATTTAAACCCAACAAAAATTCAAACGGGGGACCTACCACTAATTTTGAAATTGATCGACGCATTTCCTTATAATAAAACATGTATTGAGGTATTAAATGATGAATTGAAATCATTCATTATATACAATATATAGAACATAGATCAGCAAGATTTAGTTAGCTTTTGGTACTCATTAAAAACAACCACTAATAAAATGCAAGAACTTATGTTCCAAAACTTATCTGACTATATATTAACTCTAGCCGTTTTACCACATAGCAGCGCCGCAGCTGAGAGAAAGTTTTCCGAAATGAATTTATTGAAAACTAAAATAAGAAATCATTTGCATGTTAATACAGTTGAAAATTTAATGTTTTCAAGATCATTAATAGCAGATCGGAAACAAATTTTTGGGCCACCGCTTCAATTGATTAAATTTATAAGAGAATTCAAATTTGTCCAAGGCAAATACATTCTATTTACACATTTATCTTAATTTTCAAAATGTAACTATTCTCGTCTCTTTCTTATGAAAGAGAACGCTGAGTATCTGTAATTCTATATGTCAAACTCCATTTTAAGATTTCCTTTAACTTTCATTATGTTTCTGGCTGTATTCAAAACAAATTGTAAGTGACTAATTATGTACATAATTATGTAAATTTTCATTATTAATCAATTTTTTTCCCTAGAAATAAAATTATTATACCTACAAAAATCTGTTAGAATTTTTATATTTGGATTTGTAGTGCAGCAACATATTGTTTTACGTTTTGAAAAGTATCCCAATTTTGTGATCTTTTTCTTTTATTTTGTTTTTCATTTCAACTGGAATTTGTTACAAAAATCCATTAAAATGAATAGTCAATACTTGTGCAAATCAGCTGGGGTTCATAACCTGAGTTTTAGATTGGTCATCTTGAGAAAGAAGGGCATAACTAAAACGTATAGGAAAATATTTGTTTGACGTATCGAAATGACGGAGTAAGTGCTTCGATGCGTTTTACTTTTAACTATTCCGAGGTTGAAATGAGTATCAGTGAAATCTAATTAATAATGCTGTTTTTAAATACCGAACTAAAATGCTTACTTCATCTCAAAAAAAGAACGTAGTTTATAGCAAATAAGGCCAAAATGTCAGCACTGCTACTCTTTAAAGTTTGTTGCTCTGAACGCATTGTTCTCGGCAATTAATTTTGGACTGAATCCTCAGATTTGGTTTTTGAACATCCCCTTTGTATGTATCTCTGGCTGGTCTGAATATTTTTGCGGATGATGTATTGATGACAGTGGTGTCCCCGCCTATAATGGTAAACTTTAACTTTTATTAATTGGGAAATAAAATGTTTTTTTTTCCAATAATTTTCGGGTGTGAATGTGATAAAACACAGTCGAAATAACTTCAATTGGAAAACTACATTTTGCCAATGCCAGTCTTATTAAGTGCTAGTAAGTTTCCTATTTGTTATGAGCAACATCATGTTATCGATTGAAAAGAAAATAATTTCTGAATGGATAAATAATATAGAGAGCAATCATACCCACACCAAAATAAAAACAAGTTCTGTTAAAAATTAATATAACCATAAATCTATAACTATCTCATAAAGGTTAGTGGTTTTTGTATATGGAACATCATTTTCTTTTACAAGAAAATTGCCTGAGACAGAATAAGTAAATACATTTTTATTTTCATTTAAAAATATTAACTTTTTATCAAACATTCATTGAACTGTAGCTCGAAAATTGTAAATTCTATTTACTGTTTTTATTTTAAAAATTGAAAGCAGATTGCACAAAATATTTTAATATTTTAGATATGAAATGTTTTGCAATCCACCTGTCACAGAAAACTAGCTTGCAAGGGAAATACATAGTTAAACTTCATATGCACTTTCGTCAAAATGAAGTGGCGACCAACTGGGAAATAGGTATAGAAAAATAATAAGCACTCGATAATAATAGTTTGCAATTTTTTTTGCTTATTTACATTCAACCCATGTCTTATCTATTTTCGAGTCCTTGATTCTTATTTTTTGTATGGACGCTATCAATTTTGTGCCGCCTGCTGGTTCGTCGAACTTTGTCTTTGTTAATCATTTCATTCTTGTAATTTCTAGCTTGCAAGTGTATTAAAAATAGCAAAAGGGTGTTAAAAGAGGAAGAAATTAGTACTTTGAATTTGTATATGATATACATATTATGTACGTTTCTTATCTGCAGAAAAGTACCTACCCACCTCCTAAACGCGGTGAAATAGACTCCCCTCACATAGTAAAAAATACTTGGTTTTGAACCTTTTAAAGAAACCGTATCAAAGCTTAGCGCCCTAGTTTTCGTACTCGTGCACCTATCTGTATTTCAAAAGTTGAGTTTTTCAAAATAGTACATTTTTCACAAAAAGTATGAGAAACTTTTATTTCAATGATTGATTCAAGTTCATACTTTCGACAACAAGTAAAAGCATTTTCGTTTTACCAATGCAAGAATTAGTTTTTCGTTTCCAGCCAAAAATGATTCAATCTTTATACAAAAGGATATTGTGTCACCTAATTGTAGTTATAAGTGCACTAATGTTTTCTGAATTTTACCTTCAAGTGCCCCCTATTTAATATTGTAGTGTCCTTGAAAGAATTGACCCCCTTAATTTAAAAAATAAATCACCCAGAAGACCTTTAAAGAAATTAAGTGAAATTCAGCAGCCTCATTTATTTTATCGATGGCAGTCTTCCCACACTTTATTGTGGTTTTTTTTTCATCAAAAATCTGAAAACTCGTTTCAAAAGCACCATGTACAAATTTGTTTAATTTTTTTATTTATGGACATACCAGCATATAATTAGAAGGAACACTAGGAAATTACTTTTAAAAATTATAATTATAATGTCACAATAAGTGACATTGTTGTCCTATTTTTAAATCAAAATTAACACAAAAATATTGAAATTATACCTATTATAACAAATTTTACTTTTCTTTTTCTAGGTTTACTTACTACCCGAACGCTTCAGTAAATAAATGAAAAATGACGGAATCGAACTTTAACCGATGTCATCCCCTCCAACTGAGTTCCACTCAACAGAATAGTGGTAAGTTTATTGCAAACTAATAATTATTGATTCGTTCACATCTTAACTTTTGTTTTTTTAAGGAAAAACAGATACTTTACATGTTTATTTACCAAATAATGGTTTCCGCACAATCAAATTTAATGAACTAGTGGACGATGTACGTAAAATCATTGAGAGAATTGTACAAAATATAATACCGGGACACAAAGCAAATTCACAAAGCTATGCATTGCGCTTGCGAAATGTTATTACCAAAGAAGTTGTCTGGATATCCAGGGACACACCAATGACTCAAGTTGCAGCTCGCATTTCGAACCCGTCGTGTTCGAATACGGAATGTCCATATAAAACGAAGAATAATCGAAAGAAGGACATGCAAAAGCCAGATATTGTTGATACACATATTAATAGCGTGTGGAGAACTGAACTCAGAGTTCGTTATTACCCAAAAAGCATTAAGGAGCTATATGAAAAAGATAAAATAACCTGCCATTTTTATTTCGATCAAGTATGCAATACTTAAGTTACTTTTTACTGGTCCTGAATAAACTTTTTATTATGATTTTAGGTTAAACAAGACTACATTAATTCTAGCATTACAACAATTGACCTCGATGTAGCAATTCAATTGTGCTGTTTAGGGATTAGACATTACTTCAGGGATGTTATTAAAGCGGAAGATAAAAAACATCATGTAGATTACATTGACAAAGAAATTGGTTTTAAATCTTTTTTACCACAATCTGTGATTAATAGCACTAAGCAAAAAAATCTTAAGAAAATGATACAAACTGGTTACAAAAAAGTCTATAACTACAGTGATATTGAATATATCTTAAAGTATACTTTTTTATAAATTCTTATCTTTCATCAAGATTAAATGCATTTTTTGTTTTTAGGTTTTTTGAACTCTTGCAGACTCAATATACTTTTGATCAGGAGCAGTTTTCGGTAACGCTAAGTTCAGCGTGGAATATTTCGGGAATTTTATACATTGGACCTAATATTGGTAAAAAAAAACGATTTTTAAGAGGATTGCATTAAAAAGAAAATGTATGTATTGATTTTGTTTAATCCTCGTGGCAGGAATCTCTTACCTAACTCATCCACAAACGGGACTTACTAAAGTTGCTGATTTTCATAATATTGAAAGAATAAAAACTTGCATATTATCGAAAGACAGTCAGCAAATAGATGATTCTCAACAAAATTCATCAACTGATCGATTAAAAAATTCACAGAAGTTTTCAAACAATGAAAAATCGACGAAGAAAGAAAATTGTAATTGTAGGGATATAAAGACACAGTTAAAAATGAAAACCAGTAGCAACGAAGAAGAATTAGTTATTAATTGCGTTGGACTTAATGTAAGTTATTGCATTTTTTCATACAATTATTATTCAAAGAAGTTTCTTGTTATTATCATAACTTACGAGGAGCCAGATTCTTTAAAAAAACGAATACTTTTGAATGAAATTTGATGTGTTGCAAAAAAAAGTCAAAATTCCAGCCTGTTCGAGTAAAAAATGATGTAATCGGCTAACCCTAACGAATGAAATGCTAGTCTTTATTGTGGAAATATTTTTTTTTTTAAATTCTTAAGTTCATGGCCTAAATTTCCAGAATTAACGAAGCTTTAAAATAAAAAATTTAAAACTCTGATATTTGAAAACTACCATCTTATCATAAGTAATCAAAGTAAAAGTATATTAAACGTAATTTCAGACTGCCGATAGTATAGCCGATTTGGTAGATGGCTATTGCAGTTTAGTGAACAACAGTGATATTTCCCTCTGGGATCGTTCCAACACGCCTGGAAATAGCAGTAGTAGTAGTAAAAACTCTCTAGAGAGATCTAAAATTTGTATGTCTAAAGAATGTGATGTTTCATTTGTTGCTAATTCAAAGCCTAAGCCTAACAACACCGTCACAAAGAAAGATGATCAGCAAAAGAGTATACCAAAATTAAGTGATGATTATGCGGAAATTGGTTTGGTTGACGAAGAAGGGGATTATTCTACGCCTGCAGGTATTTTGAAATTAGAAAATATTTATCGTCAATTGCTCTAATTTAAAAATATTTTTAAGTTCGGAACTATGAACTGGATAGATCACAAATTGTTCTCAACGAAATCATTGGGGTCGGACAGTTTGGAGACGTGCACATAGGAACTTATTACATTAAAGACAAACCAAATCGAGAAAAGAGTGGTTTAAATGGCAGTGATGATACTGCGGGAAACAATACTCAGATTGATAATAAGGCTGGTGCAATTCAAGTAGCTGTTAAGACCTGTAAAGCTGACGATGATCTTACCAAAACAGAAAAATTTCTACAAGAAGCTTGTAAGCATTAGATAGCATTATTTATATTTAGGAAAACTATTTCATTCTTTCTTTTCTACAGATATAATGCAAAAATTTGATCATCCTCATATAATTCGCCTCATAGGAATATGTAGTAGTGCTCCTATTTGGATTGTCATGGAGCTGGCTAAGCATGGTGAACTACGAGCATTTCTCAAATCAAACAATGAAAAGTAAGCAAATTATTTTTTCTAGTTATTATTTTCTAAAATTTGTATCTATTACAGGTTAAAACGAGGTTTTCTGCTTTTGTATTGCTATCAACTTTCAACTGCCCTTAGCTACTTAGAATCAAAAAAATTTGTCCATAGAGATATTGCGGCAAGAAATGTACTAGTCAGTACTCCAACATGCATAAAGGTATACATTTTTAAATGTTTCAATAGATTTATTCATAAATATATACACTTTACAATTACAGCTAGCGGATTTTGGACTTTCCCGTTGGGTTTCAGATCAATCTTATTATCATTCAAGTATGTACATGCTTCCGATAAAATGGATGGCACCGGAATCCATTAATTTCAGGAGATTTACTACAGCTAGTGATGTATGGATGTTTGGTAACATTTGTGCAGTTTTATCGTTTAAAACTTGATATATTGGACTTTACTTCAGGTGTTTGTGTGTGGGAGATCCTTATGTTGGGTGTTAAACCATTCCAAGGAATAAAAAATAACGATGTGATATTAAAGCTAGACAACGGCGAACGATTGCCATTGCCTAATAACTGTCCTCCACGTTTATATTCCCTCATGTCTCAATGTTGGTCTTATGAACCTCTAAAGAGGCCCAATTTTAAAAATATAAAAGAAATTTTATAGTAAGTTAATTTATTTTAAATTTTCAACTTAATTAAAATAATAAATGGTTTGTAGTGAAATATTGGTCGAGGAAAAATTGAGTGACTCTGAAACCATGCGACGAGAAAATCGAAGAGTAGCAGCCATGTCTTGGGGTGCAACGGAAAATGCACCGCCTCCAAAACCTAGCCGAAATACTCCTAGCAATGGTATATTTTTTTATAAATGTTTATTTTTACACAAACTGCAATTACTTTTCTGATTAATAATGTTTAAAATAGGTATAGTTACTATTCAACGTATACGACAAACATAAATTTACATTTACTTTTTATAGAATAAAGTTAATGCATTTGATTTCTTACAGATTTCTTGATACCAGCAGTGGAAGAGGCTCAAGGAGCTCCATTAACATATATCATTGCCCAAAACTCAACCGTCCTTGCTCGACTTATGATGGAAAATGAAAATCGCAGCATTAACCCGTCTTGCTACACCACACCAGCATCGGTATTTAATACTTTAGCAGTAGATGTAGATCAAGCTAAGTCTAAAATAACAAATAACATTAATCCGGCTGAAATATCTCTCAAAACGACAAAAATCCCTGCTTCAGAACTACAAAAATTGGACCCCATTATTGACGATAATATATCAGTTCTAAAATCCCATCTAACAAAATCAGATAGTTTAGGAACTGACAATTTACCCATGTTTAGATCTAATACTCTTGACTCACACTTAAGCTCCTCCTCTTCATTATCTCTAATGGGTGATATAAGTGCTTCTAACAGTTCTACTGATAAAAACCAGCAAGATAAAAACAACACTAAAATTGAACTAAAAAATAAACATTGCAATAATGGACCACAACAATTCTCACCGCAACATTTAAAAAATTGTACAACTAATAACTATCACCAGTATTATGACCACCAATCTATGATTCACCAGCAAGTATTAGACCAAAAACAACAACATTATAAAATGAAACCTTTGCAATCATCGAAGATATGCTCGCTAATTCGTGAGACTAGTCCATCTAGCACGTTTGACTCCAATCAAACTCCTAATGCATCCGAAAATATGGAGAGACAAGCGCGAACATTTTATGGTAGTCTTGAAAGAAATCAACAAGTGCTCAAATCCGTACAACAAATTTGTATGCGACCAAAAGGTGGCAGCTTGGAACGAAATCAATCGATCGCAGACGTTAAAAATATATTTCGCAATCGTATATTTCGTGGTGGTAGTCTTGAAAGAAACCAACAGTTGAATAATCATCGTTCAGGAAGCCTGGAAGGGAATCCTGGTTACCAAATGTATCGCTCACCAATGGGAACTACTCTAGAATCAGAACAAGAAGGCATATATGACTTTGGTGGAGCCAATGTTAAAAGTTGTGCACCACCTATAATGAAAACAGCTCTGTCCCAATGTGGAGGCATATTGCAACGATTTGACAATGAACAGTCTCATTTGCAAGCAGCTTCGGCGGTCACCCAACATTCCTCAACTGCATCCTATATACATCAGCCACCTCACCCTTCGTATCTGCATTATGTCAAAGGAAAGGGCAATATGAACTGTGTTCAGTCTCCGCAAAACACAATGTACACATCAATGATACCTTCTAATAGCTTCATGAGATCCTCAGAGGGTTACCAAACGAACTCAGTACCTCAGCCAAGTTCTTTGCCTATATTACCAGAAAATATACCTGTAGAAGTCTCTGGTTCATGTCCTTATAAGATACCAAATACTCTACAGCGAAATCAAGAAAGTTCTCGTCAGTATTTTGAAACTGCTTCTACTGAAGCAGTTGCTTTTGAATCTGGACATAATCACCATGAGCATTATGTTGCCAAAGATGAATGCACGCAGGTTTGCGCATATCTAGCTGATAACAAATAGTTTTTTTCACAATCACTTTTAAATTTATTTAATTTTCGTTTTCGTGACTTAGTTATTGAGTTTTCTTTTTAGTTAATAATCTTTTATCCTTTATTCCTCCTTTATCGTAAATATTAGTCATCGTTCAACTTGTTTGCCCTAAAATTAATTGAAATAAAACGCAGTATAAAAACATTTACATTATTTACAACTTCTGATATACACTTGGCCGATAAAAAGGTTATTGATGTAAATAAAATAGTCAACAAATTTGAACAGATATGCAATACAAAAAGTGCTATTCCATTATAAGAGTTAATTTTAGTTTCGTCACACCTTGACAAGAGACCTTGTCCGAAAAAACGTAAGTGTTATCAGTAATTTTGAACTCCAAACCTCTGATATGAGAGTCACACACACTACCCATCACGAAAAGTATTACAAGGCTTAACCCTGTCTACATCCGTAAACACTAGATGTCCTTCATTAAATTGTTGTTTCTTTTTTCCTCAAATTAAGGTTTATTTTTTAAATTTATTAATTTACGCTTATTTTTTGCACGTGTAATATTGTGTACATGTTTCGTATTTATTATTTAAGCGTTTCTTTTATAAACATAAAATTTATTTGAACTTTCTTTTTGTAATTCTTCTAGTTTTTTGTTTGTATTTTGTAATGCATTTATTGAAAGTTGACTTTTTTTAGATGCCACGGGATATTAATAGAGAGCAACGCATTGAAACCGAAGTCGATAATGAGTGGTTTACACATGAAGAACACGTAAGGGTACTATAATTGCCTGAAAATCCTATAACATTTAAAACAATATCTTTTTGTTCTTTTCTTTATTTCGTAGAAATTCGTACAGGAAGACATTGAAAAAAAACTTCTTAAACAGCAAATTGAAAGTGAAATTGATAGCAAATGGCTTCTTCAAGAAGAAAATGTTTTGGTAAGTATACAAACAGTAAGCAATTTAAAAAGTGCTGCGTTTTATAAATACATATACCGATATTTTGAGATACACATCTTTAAGTTCCACTATGTATGTAAGTTTTTCGTAAAAATGTTCACCGGAAAAATATATACATAAATAAATGTAGTTAAGGATTATGTATTTTTATAAGGCGGCAACTGCCCAGTCACTGATTAAGTATATAAGGTATGGGTATACATACAAAATGCATACAGAAGAAGTAATTTATAGGAGTCTGTTCGAGGAAACAAGTTTAATAGATATAATATAATATACATATAATAAAGAATAAAAGTCGATATCAAAATTATGAAATTCTTTCTAAGGAGATATGAGAATTCCTTAACAGAATTTTATAACAGGTAAAGGAAGTATTTAGAGTCGTAAGAATGTATTGTAAAGTTTTTAATAGCTGTATAAGTGTTTTGCATTTTTAGTCAAAGCCTTGCCGATGTTAATTTTCTCCCTATTTTTTGAAATTAATTTATATTTGACACCTAGTACACAAACCATACTGTTGAATAGACTATCAAAATCACTAAAAGTGTTTGTATAATTTCTTTGTTTTTGTAGAAAAAAAGACTCAGTCTTATTAATTCAAACTTAGAATCTGATACTAATGTACATGATGATGATTACCAATGTTCACATACAAATTTAAGACGCCATTGGTCTCAAAATTCAAATAGCCTAAATAGGATATCTAGGCCCAATTCACCAGGACTTACGGTAGGAACTCTGCATTCAAACTCCTCGCAGGGAATAACAGAACGAAAGACCACAGTCGTTTCAACCTCAGATGACGTTGATGAAGACAAAAATAAAGTTTCTCAATTTACTAAAATGCAAAAATCACCGCAAGTTACTGATCGTTCAAATGATGAGGTTTATGCAGCTACAACAAACGTTGTTCGAGCAATAATGGCATTATCACAAGGAGTTGAGAAGGCCTGTGCTGCGGAGTATTTGGATTTAGTAAGATATGTCGGAATTGAACTTCGCAATCTATTAGTTTCGGTGGACAAGTTGTCCACTCAATTTCCTCCGCAAGTCCACAAGTAAGCAAATACCAGGAATATAAGTTTAAAACATCTATTGTGTTAAATAAAATCAACTGTATTTTTGTATCTTTAGAGAAGTTGAAATGGCGCATCAAGTTTTATCGAAGGACATGCATGAGCTGGTATCAGCAATGCGCTTGGCTCAGCAGTATAACGAAACCACATTGGATGTGGAATACAGAAAGTAATAAATGTTTTTTTTTTTATATTTTTAACATTTATAACTCAATTATGTAACGTATTAAATAAATTCCAGAAGCATGCTTTCAGCAGCCCATGTTTTAGCAATGGATGCTAAAAATTTACTAGACGTTATTGATTCAATACGAGCACGATATTCGATTGTTAACAAAAACCCTACAAAACCACACTCTTCGTTTCAAAGCAATAATACACCATCAGATGAACTGCTGAAGTCAAATGATACACCTCAACATGATGTGTCTCCTTCTCAAAATTACCAGTGTTCTTCAGCTTTTCCCATACAAACTTCCCATACAAATGAAGAGGGTTACCAAATAATGTCAAAAGAAACATACGAAAACAATATGAGTGCTTACACTCGAGCGCCTGTCCAGATTTCCAGCTCACCGTCCATAAGTTGCTCTGGAATTTATGATAACGAATGCATAATAAGTGAGCATGTGAAAGATATAGAACCAAATCTAACTAAATCGATTCCTAATGAGTATGATACATCAAATGAAATAGGAGTTCGTTACTCAGATAAATCTATAGAAAGTTTTGAAATCGCAAATAAGTCCAAAGAACCCCCAGATGAATCGCTTAAAATAGTAGAAGAAAATACACATTTGTACTGTAATATATCAATAGCATCTGGAACACAGCAGCTTGTTCACAACTAATATTTAAAGTAAAATATTAAATTAACGTAAATATATAGCAATACGCACACTTCTTTCAAACCACTGGCCAATGAGTTGAGCCCAATTACAAAAAAAAAAAAACTAATTGAAAATAGAAAAATATGTGTGAAGATCAATTGAATATTATTGGTTTTCCCTTTATTAATATGTTAAACCTCAAAATGAAAAAAGGGGTTTCAAAGAGTTTCGTTCAGATTATATATATGACAACGTGGGTATAAAGCACTTTAATTCGCCATATAAAATGGGAAAATTTTAATATTTGTATTAAAATTCATTCATCACTTCCTTTTTTACTGACTATTAAAAAAAATTTAAATTTTCATATAGATAGTTATTTTTGGTATTAAAACATAAAAGTTGGTTTGACGTTTGCTTGTATACCCACGATATTTTGAATGAATTTGAGCTTGGTTTAAAATGATTTTGTATTGACTTAAATAAATTCAATCTCTGGGTAATTTATTTGCTAATAAGTAAATTAATTTTGTAATTGGGTAAAATCTATTTTAGCTTTTTGTATTTTGATAAAAAAAGTACTCTTGGTATTATAACGGCTTAGCTTGAGTTTTTGTCATAGACGATATAGCTTTACTCTTAGAACTTAAAACATTCGCAATTATCAGTCGATAATAATATTATATCACCCTATTATCCATTCAAGCGATTACTCGAAAATCCAACAAAATTGCTTACTTAACAGCCCTTCACATCCAGCCCTGTAATTATTATTAATTATTTGTATTAACTTAACAAAACGTACACTGTAAACGTATTATTATGTATATTATTCAATATGTAACATGGAGTGTGTAAGTTAGGAATAATGTTAATATAGCAAACAAAACAATGTCGGATTTTTTAAAATTTCTACTCATAACTTCAAAAATAAAACCAGTCATTTCAATCTACGTAATGTTCAAATGATTATTGTTATTCTTATCCCAATAATAGTTTGTAGGATACATATACTATGTTATCAAAATAATATCCCATCTCCAATTAGTGATCAATCATAAATTTGAATTTAGAGATGCCTGTTGCTGTACATTCACTTATTTTTTGTATTTATTACACTTAGCCGAACAGCATTAATTTAAATTATTATTAGGAGTACTATTAGCGAAATGTTGAACTTATTCAAAAAACTTAGTAAGAAATTACAAGAAATAGAAATATGTGTAAATCATTAATCGGAGATAAAAAAAATTATGTTTTTGGTTAAATGAAAAAATAAAAATAGAAAAAAAACGTACTAAAAATATACTCGTACCATAAATAAAACCGATGTAAAATTAACGAACTTTCTTTTATAATTTTAAGAAAATAAAATATAAAATGCACATGCTAATATGTATGTTTGTACATTATGTATTATAATTTGTAATGTGAAATCAATTCACGGCCTTGTATGGTACTTTATTTTTGAAGTCATGACTAGAAGTTCTTAAAAATTCGCCTGTATGTGTAGTGTTGTTTATTAAGTAGTAAGCGCTACATGACATGCTAAAGTCGCTAACGCGATAGTATTTTCTAAGTCAACTTATCAAAATAAAAAAAATACAATAAAAACGACAACAATCACAAAATTTTATTATTATTATTTATTAACAAGCAATTCAAATTACAAGCTAATATAAAATTTAAATAAGCCTAGTTGCAGAGACGGCTTTTTTATAATATTTACATTTTTGAGAAACTCAGTAATGTTATTTATATTTGTTAGGCTAGGATTCTTAAGTATTTCATGTATGGGAGTGTTTTTAAAAATGTTTCTGATAGTGGCCTGCATGAGCATAACGTATACAAAATCTATGGTCTGATTATATTTTGGAAAATTTAAATAAGTGCTAGATGCTGCTTTGAAAACAAATTATATTTTTTGAACAGCTGAAAGTTTCGATTTTTTAAGAAACTAGGTGGTAAACCTCACAAAGTATTGCAGAGTACTTTTTTTTTAATTCACGCTTTTGTTCTTAGTGTTATTTTCAGTAAATTGCTATATTTAAATTGAATTAATTTTTTCGAGCAAAACTGAATAGGTTAGCTAGTGTTATAAATATTTTTGAATTTTGCAAATTTTTCTCAATGTTTTTGAATGCGACAAGCGTTTAAAACTGAGATTCGAATTTTTAACTCCTAAATGTATGGAGTCGGTCCACTGTGCGTTCTCGGGTTCATACCGCGAATGAAACACAATTGGCATACCCTTACTCTTAAAGAATCAGTATGAAATGAGTGTTCGCCAAATGTGTGAGCCGTGTAGGGGATAACGCAAACGAATAAGTTCGGCGAGCATATTCGTCGTTTAGGGCTAACTTTACCATTTGGCAAATGCTCGCCTTTATCTGTCAGAATCGTTCAAACTGTAATTCTTGGTGACTTTGAAATACCACCAAACTGTTAATTAGCCAAAACATTCGAATTTAGTCGAATGTTCGACTCGCGAGTGTTATAAAGACCAATTTTAGAAGCGAAGTGTAGAAACTAAAAATAACCATGATTTTTAACCGAACTCTTGCTGTGTAAGAAGTTACAAAGAAGCAAATTGGAAACTACTTATGTTGTTTTTTTAAACCTATCATTCCTTAATTGTTTGCATATTTTTATTTATTAGAATAAAAAACCGATGTGTTGAATCTCTTACGTGGAAAACCTCAATTGAATTATTTAAAACTCGTATCCCCATAAAAATAAATCGCAGGTGTGAGGTCTGCCGACCGAGGCGGCCATAGAATGTCTCCGTACTTGCTGATCAGTTTAGTGTTTATTCGGAAAGACTGTCCTTAGCCTTTCCATCGACACCCTAGCTGCGTGCGGACTGGCACGGGCACCGTTCTGTAGAAATTGTGTTCGGTTGTCGTTACCTGATGAAATTGATACAAAATTTAGAGAAGCCATACCAGTACGTGAACGCGTATTAGTAACATTAAGATTTCTGGCATCTGGGCATCCACAAAAAAACTCATCAACTTTTCACTTTGCAATTATGAAATTGATTTTATTCTGTTTCTGTTCCACAATATTCAAAGACTTTTTTGTAAAACAGTGCAAAGACTTTGCACCATATGCAGACTTTTTCACTTATCAGATTTTATAGTTCTGTGGAACAGAACGTTTTGCAAATTGACGGAAAATTTTCAAAGTGCGAAGTGAAAAGTTGATAAGTTGTTTTGTGGAAAAAGGCCATGGTGAGACAGTTTATTTAATATGTATATTTTGTACATTAAATATGTGTAGATATTTTGAATCACTTTTCAGTTGTTTTCCATAAAATCACATTACATTCATATTTTTCTAAAAGTTCATTTGTTTCTTGTAACGTCCAGTGCCTAGGCTTGTTGATTGTTGAGAGTTACTCGCAGAATACGAACTGTATTTGAATTATGCGAGCTTATCTCCGATAGCAGTAAAAAAGGGTGTCGACTTGAGAGTATAACTCTCAAAAAACTGGAATGTCGAGAGTGAAAAGCCAACTCTCCGCTAGCTACTCTTAAGGCTATGTCCACTTGAGAGTTTGCTCTCGAGATTAGCCTGAGAGCGACTCTCAATGATTTTACTCTCAAATGGACACGCACCTTAAGAGTGATTGTTTGGCACGGTTAATGAGCTGGCGGCATCATCGGGCCGTATTTTTTCCAAAATGAAGGTGGTCAGCAGAGTTGTAAATTTTCAAGTACCAGTACCAGTACAAGTACCAGTACCGGGTATTGGTACTGGTACTTGAAAAAATCAAGTACCTGGTACTTGGTACTTGAAAATCACAAGTACAAGTACTTTTTTTTAAGTACCTTTACTGGGTACTTGAATACTTGCAAGTACATTTTCAAGTATTTTTCAAGTACTTTTCAAGTATAGGTAAGTCCATTGGAAATATTTTAAAGAAATTAGATAATTTTGGGACCATGTGGAAAGTTATCTTATTTAGTTTTTGTTTTAATTACATTTAATGTAATGTACTTGCATACATAAGTGTATTCTAGGTAACAACCCATAATTCCCAAATAACATGAATGAGAATTGAACGGCCTAGGAATTGTACTTGTCACTCGTACATTGCCCAGTAATTGTATTTGAAAAGTATTTAAAAATGTACTTACCAGTATCACAGTACCCAGTAAAAGTACTTGAAAAGTACTTGAAAATGTACTTGCAAGTATTCAAGTACCCAGTAAAGGTACTTAAAAAAAGTACTTGAAAAAGTATTTGTACTTGTGATTTTCAAGTACCAAGTACCCAGGTACTTGATTTTTTCAAGTACCAGTACCAGTACCCGATACTTGGTACTTGGGAAGTACTGCAGTCCAAAGATACTTAAGTACCTTACAACTCTGGTGGTCAGGCAGTTACTGTGAATGGTGTTCGCTATTGTGAGAACGAACTTTTTATGACCCGAATTGGAAGATATGGATATGGACGAAATGTGGTTTCAACAGGACGGTGCCACTTGCCACACAACTAACGAAGCAATGGATCTTTTGCGCAACAAATTCAATGGCCATGTTATCTCACGTGGCGTGTTGGCGATGTCAATAGGCCGCTAAGATCATGTGGTTTGACACCGTTGGACTTCTTTCTTCGGGGTTATTGGAAAGAAAAGTTGTACGTCCATAAGCCAGCAACAATTCTATAGCGTTTTCTTACTGCGTTTATTTCTATTTTTTTCCTAAACGTTTCGTTGTTTTGGCGCTCGAATATACTTTACGTCATGCATTTGTCCAAAAACGACTTTATTATTCAGGATTCCATTAACAAAAAAGCCCTCAGGTATCCCACTTCCAGCTCTGCCAAGATGTAAAAAGTACTAGTAAAAAGTTATGTCTACATTGTATTGTAAATACGTATATCATTTATTTATTTTTTGCAGAACTTGGTCCACTTCAGCACTTAAACACCCAGCCGCCATAATTCAATTGACTCTCCTTGATTTTTGTTGCCGTTTACATGCGATTGTTATTTTATTTTTTTAAATTTTAAAGTAAAACAAAATAATAAAAAGCAATACGAAAAGAAAGCAGTACAAAAACACTATACATTTTGCGGTAAGTTTTTTTGTTATGTACTACATGTGCGTTTTGACATCCGAATTTTTTAGCATTGCCCCTCTTTTTTTACCAAAGTGGTTAAAAATTTCTACACAAAGTTATGTTAATTTCAATTAAAGTGGGATGATGAACGAGTAAACGGGCCGTGGAAAAAGAGTTTATTTAAAAGGGTTGTCTAGCGAGAAAACAAGGCACCGGCGAATAGATAACACCTAGATGAAAATAGGCTGGCATTTTTTTTTTTTGCAAACGAGTAGGTTGAAGAACCCAGGAACTAATCTAGCTTAGAGAATATTTTTGTGACCGGGATCCGGTTCTGGCCTCATTTAATAAGTCCCCGTTTATCTAGATCGCGAGCCATCAACAAGATGTCGGTCGTCCTGGTCTGCCACGCCGTCACCTTACATAAAATAAAACCGATGCCCAGCACACCGGAATCTACTGAGCTTAATTTTTTATATTATGAACATTTAAAATACACCACTAAAATTCTTCTTTTTGTATTCAATTTACATCAAGTATTTAATAAAAAGTTTGTACATCTACATACATACATAATTAGAAACCACATGTTCAGGTGGGTGTGAAATGTGTGACTCTTTATGTCAGCATTTTCATTTCATTAAGAGGCCAAAGTCTACACAGAACTCGGCTTTTAACAAGACCTTCAGGTACCGGTCCGTAAAATCTTGAATCAGTGCTATTTAATCTATTGTCACCTTCCAACCACACCTGACCTTTTGGTACGTAAGACACGATTTGCTTCGGCAGAGATCGAGGTTCTCTTTTATGATTGTCTTCACTTTCTTGAAAACCATTTCCTTTTATTTGATCTTTTAGTCTTCCAGAATAGGACTCCGAAGTTGTTATTTTATCGCCAGCCAATCCGATTACTCTTTTACAGATATACACACTTGGATTTGTTGGACATCTCGCAATAATTATGTCACCTTTCGATATATTTGAAAACCTTGGAGATATCCTCTCAGTCAGCAGAATATCATTTGAATAAAGAGTTGGCTCCATTGAAGGACCATTGCACTAAAAGGAACTTATAAAAATAAACTTTTTATGGAATTTAAAGGTTAAGAATTACTTACAACGACAAAATCCCCTAAATACTCAAAAGTACAATGAGTTACACATCCGTAAATAATAACATTGCCTGCAAATCCTAGAATTTTTGAAATCCAGGATGTCATGTTATAAAATTTACAATATTTGTAGCCAAAATCAAAACATTGAGATAATGTCGGTGTCGGTCTAGTTCATTATTAAGTCTGTTCAATGAAGCTGTTCCGAACAGTTTGGAACAGTTTAGAACAGATTAGAACAGCTTTTTGCTGTTCAATGAGGTTTTTGCTGTTCAATGAGGTTTTTGCTGTTCTAAAGTGTTCTAGTTTGCTGTTCAATGAGGCAATCTAGAACAGTTTGGAACACTTTAGAACAGCATTTTCTACACTTGCTTTTTAGGTAGAACAGAATTGTGAAAAGTGTCAAAATCATCTGTCCGTAATTTGTGATTGGTTTTCATTTCGTCTGTTGTGCTTTATACTTGTTTTGTGTGAGAATAAAGTAAACAAAATATTATATTTGGAACAGTTTTAGTTGATTTTTGTATCGGAAACCAAATAATTGGTTTATTTATCAAAAGTTGGTAATAAATTATCATTAAACGTGAGTCAAAGCAAAACAATTTTTTGTTTACAATTTCAGATGCCAGATATTTGACTGTTCTAAGTTGTTTATTGTTCTGTTCTATCCTATCCTACGCTGTTCTACTCTGTTCTATCCTACTCTAAGACTCAGTGAACAGACTTATTCATTGTCTACAATTAAGTCTACAGGAAGAGGCATTCGAGAATAAATTTAAGCATTTTTCATAATTGTGTGAGTTACACATACACAAATGCTTTCACACAGGGTCGAAATGAAAGTTGACGGCTACTTACTGGGGCACTCAAATAAATTGTTTGCAGCCTTAAAAGACATTTTTTTTAGTTTAGTTTAATTTTATTCGATCAAATAAATAATGGAATGAAAGTCTTTTCGGATTTATTTGCTTAGCTGGGTTATAATAACGAACAACGCAAGCTTGAAGTAATAAAATAAAACTTACCTATTACAGGAAACTGAAAATTGGAAATGGAGAAATGAAAATACATATTTTTAGTTTTAAGTTTTATTTTAATGAAAAAACACTATCACAGATATTTTCCTTAATCAAATAATTGGAAATTATACTTTTGCTCGATAGTTACATTCCTCACAGTTAGGTAAAATGTAGAAATATAATTCTCCACTACGGGCGCTCAACGATTTTGAACTCCAACAAAAACTAATCAATCGCTGTGCCAGAATTTATAATTTGACAGGTCATCCTCAGACAAATCACATGATAAAAGTAAATTTTATTTTCAACAAAATTTCTTTTTTAAGGAAAAATATCATAAAATTTTAATTAATTTTGCGATAGTGTAAACATCACTTAAAATTACTTTGTGTTGAATTTGAGCCAAAATTTACTTGTGAAACGAAAAAGTTTTCCTAATTAAAGGTGTTTTACACGATTTGACACAGCACCGCATATGAAGGGTCCAGAGGAAAAACGGCATAAGTCACATAAAAACTATTCCGAGAAAAATCAGTATTAAGATTTATTAACTCACACAGGCTAATATACTCGTAGAATAAAAAATAAAAATTCAAAAACAAAGTTTTTAGCCCATCATTTTCTTAGATCCAGACAAAAATTTAATGTTCATTCCAAGGAAAAATAGATTTAATAAAAATAATTTGATGAATAATTTACGTGATTTGTGCCATTTTTCCCTTTTAATCAAGCAGAAAACAAAATTATAAGTTTATTTACTAATACCAGCTAAATTTAAAAGAAAATAAAAATTCTAAAAATACATAGATTTGTAACCGATTATGTTTTTAGTAGCAGCAAAAAATAAATAAATTTGTATTTAATGAATAAATAGAATACGGTTATATATAAATAATTTATGAAATAAATACTTTTTTAGTACTTGCAAAAACCTCCAATGTGGCATCATTAGGTTAATTTTGGAAAAAAATGGACTTGTGCCGTTTTTCCCCTGGACCCTTCATATAGTGGATATGTTTCTGCATCTGCAAAATGCAGAAAAGAAGAAAGAGTCAGATATACGTTCAAATCCAAAAGTGGGAAAGAATACACAGGTGGTAACTTTTTTTTACTTTCTATAAATTGCTATAACTTGTTAATAGCTGTAAATCATATGTTTTCCTTCAAAGTTAATTTGTATTTTGTGCGAAATTTGAATTTTTTTGAGAAATTTGAAATTTTTGTGAAATTTGGCCTTCTTTTGGCATCCTTCCATTTGGGGACGAAGAACAACCCAAAACGAAAAAAGGTTCTGGGTTCATCAAAATAAATTTTATTTAGTTCGCAAAATACTAATACTAATAATAAAAATAAAACTAATATTGAGTAATTATGATTATAATACCTACTAATGATAATAATAATGATTACGATAATAATGATGAAGATTTCTTTGGAATGCAATTTCATGCTTTTGTTGCTGCTGTTGTTGTTGCGGCTTTTGTTGTTATTTCTGTTGTCATCATCGTCGTTGTGTTGATAAATATGCTCGTCCATATCCTGGATATCCTCGTCGTCGTCATCCCTACCGGTTTTTTGTCATCTCGTACACCTTCACTTCCTACTCGGTAACTCCATAATGGTTGAGCTGGTGTGTCTCCATCTCCAGCCAACCATCACTACTCTCATTCTACAGCACAATTTTCTTGCCAAAAAACTCAATTTACTTGCATCGAGCCCTGCCCCTGTGCAGAAACATGTAAATCCACCAATAACATTTTTGGTGGATTTACATGTTTCTGTATTTGGTTTCTGCAAAAATAAAAGGATGCCAAATAGAAAATTCATACTTGTTAGATAGAGAGAAAAGAAAAAATGCAGAAGAACTCCACTTCTGCATTATAGGAAATTTGAGAAATGCAGAAGTGGAAATTATAGTGAAGACGAACATGTTCATCTTTATTATAATATCTTCTTCTGCATTTTGTAAATTTGTGACACTTCCACATTTCCTATAACTTTTTTGGGGGATGCATGACAAAAAAACAAAAACAAAACATTATATTGAAGATGGAAATTGCAGAGAGCGAAGGTAAATTTAATTTTCATTACATATTTTGATTTGATTTATTTTATCTTTCAGATTGCACAGGTCAACAAAAAAAACATTTTTTTTTGTTTCTGTGTTCAAATAGCGATTTTCTCAATCTTTGTGTTGAAAAATACATAATTGTTTTTTTTTTTTTTTTTAAACTTTGTTTTTTCACCAGTTACAATGATAAATAAATATTTGGAGAAAAACGCGTTTAAAGTTTTTCTTTTACATTGTATTTATATGGAAACACGAAAACATATTTAGTTTTTTTATGGTGTTAGAATTCGAATATCTTTAAATTATTGTAGGAGGTGATTTAAAGGTCTAAAGAAGTGAAAAATGCAAAAAAAAAAAAATTGTTTTCTTGAAAATTATATCATGTAGTACTACCATACAAATTTGGCACTACTTTTAAATAAATAATAACAATCTTGTAGCTATAAAAAACAAACTTTTTCAGGTAAAAGTTTTTTATAATTAATTAGTAATGTAGGAGGAACAAGAAAATTATACCAAGAACCCAGAAACAAAAAGTGTGTTGACCTGTGTTATCTTGACTACCAATATTTGGAAGGAGAATTTATGCAGTAGATAATACGTGTTTTCCAGAAGATAAAATAGGTAAGTTTATGCGAAACTCGTCCGCCGGTTGTTTGAAAGAAAAGATTTTGATGCTCGTTTGATTCTCGCTGGTTCCAAAATGGTACCAATCATGCTTGTACGACTTGGGGTTCCAAAGAGACATTCCAAAAAGTTTTCAGTGTTTACTTTTGTAACGCTTGTCCTAAAAGAATGGTTGGTACTATTTTGGTATCAGCGAGAATTAAATTGCCCTACTTAGCAATGAGCAGACGAGTCGAAACCAAAGCCTTATCTGCTCATCTGCACGTGTTGAAGTGCAAAAGATTTTTTTAAGGAATTAAAAATTTTATTTTTTCATTTCATTTAGAACAACTGATTGAGGCTATCCAGTCCAAGCCAGCAATTTGGAACATTCGGAACGAGAACTACAAAAATCGTGTTGTGGCGAGTTCTTTCCGAAATAAGCAAGTTTTTATATGTATTTGTTAATATTATTTATTGTTTTATTTCTTCTTTTATATTGAACTTACTCTTCTGCAAGTCAAGCATTTTCTTCTCATAATGAAAAATTTATTTGCAAAAGGGTGAATTCAATTGTAAAATACATTAATTTGTATGTTCAATTATTGTTTTTTTTTTTAAATTATAATTTACTTTTAGATTTGAATAAAGAATTGAAAAACAATGACCGGAAATTAATTATTATTAATAATTATTATTACTATCATCATCCATAAAATGTTTTGTATTTAATGTTGTTAATTTTTGTTTAGGAATCAATAGCATGGACATTGAGGTACGCAAGAAAGTCTACTGTTTAGTTCACTTGGCCACGCCACGGTAATACCTATTTTTTACTTTTGGTACATAAATAGTACATAAATAATGTACCATTTGATTTCTTTACAGTGATGCTTGCATAAGATTGCTATAAGGTGTAATATCAGCAACAAAAAAAATAACAAAAGCCGCAAGAACAGAAGCAGCAAAAACAAAAGCACACAAATCATCATCATTATTATTATTATTCTTTTTATTATTACTATTATTGTTATTATTATTATTGTTAGTATTATTATCGTTATCATTATTATTATTATCATTTGTATTATAATCAAAATGTTTCATTTAGTACTGTGTATGAATGTAATTATTATCTACTGTCGTATAGAAAAAATATAATAATAATGTATAAATATATATGATACAATAGTTGTTATCGAAGATGTGTACAGCTTGAGAGTTCGATCCAAAGGTAAGATTATTGTCAAACAATTATTGTTCATAGCTAATGAACTTGAGTTACATATTAAGTGATAATAAAAGGTAACTGTGATGCTAAATTGTTATTGCATAAAGAGATTAACATAAGCAAAAAAAATATAACTGCATGAATATGATTTTAAAACCAAGAGCAATAAAAAATAATAGGGTATAATTTTTATGTTTGGCAAGATAACAAAATAGTTTCGATTATAAAAAAGTTGTAAATAATTTAAAATGAATTCAAAATTTATGAAGAAGAATCCTAAACAAGTACTATTATTATTATTTTTTATTTTTGTTTACATTACACTTTTGTTTGTGTGAAAACAAAATACACAGATAAATTTGGTTTTAATTTTTTACTTCTCATTGAAAGTCATTAGAATCGTTGCATATATTTCAAATAGAAAATTTTTGAAATTCTTCAAAAAGTTAAATCTCTTTAAGTAGGTAATTGGTCGTCCTGAAAAGGACGGTTTTAAAATGTCTGGATTTAGACTTTGTCATTTTGCCATGGAACACTAAATTCACTGATGATTTTGATTTTTCTTTTCACTTTTTCACTGGCCATTAAATGTAATTCAAATTGTAACCGAAAGGGCTGTATTGTATAATCACAAGAATAAACAAAAACTAATGACATGAAAAAAAATGGAATACGAAAAATAAAAAGAAAACAAACTAAACAAAAAACAAAAAAAACACCACCTAAACACGACCGACGACGACCACTCAACTGCTACTGCATTTGCCTACTTTTTTTTGGCAAGTTATAGCAACTAGTAGCTGATAATAAATTCTCTTTTCGGTCAGCAAGAGCTATGGCTGTCCCTCAAATTACAAATTGAGTGATTGTCAGGTTTGCCATAATTTGAGAATGTTCAGAGGGAATGTTGCGAAGGTGAAGAAACTCACCTCTGTTGCATGAGACAATTCGGATGCGATCGGTGTCATGACATATATGAATCCAATTCGCTTCCGAAGACTTTTGCAACAAGTGCGTAAATCACACCCACTAATGTGTACGCACAAATAATATAATGGCGTTTTTATAAAACGAATGTAATAATGCGTAAACTAGTGGGTGTGAAATGAGACAAAGGCTGGAAAATCATGAGAGGGTGGTGTTAGTGTGATAGGTAGAGCTAGGGTTCTTGAGTAAAAGCCGTCGGTAAGTAGAAGTACATTCTTTTCAAAATCATACACCTTGGACTGAGGAAGCAAAGAAATATTTCCAAGAAGGCACCACCGATCGGCTTTTCAAGGAACCTAGCTCGAAATTATAAAACGTTAGTAGGTTTAAATCAAGACAAAAGATGTACCAGTTTAGTTTTTTTATATAATTTTTTTTTTAAAGAGAAAGCCATCATATATATATACTCGTCAATTTAATCCTAAGGTAAGCTTCCTTTAAGTTAATTTCGAGGGAAAACGAATAATAAAAAGCATTTTTTTTGGTTCATTTAGGCCGTTAAAAAATTTTCCTTTTCTGTTTCTTTTTAAGAGAAACGTGAAATTGGATAATAACGGGCGAGGAAATCCCAAAATCCGTAAATCATCCCGCCATACTGCAACAAAGAAAAAAACCAACCAACTCGAAGATTCATGTACATCTATACATAGTGTGCTTTGCTAATGTTAATTTAAATTTTAAAATTCCGTTAAACATCAACCAATTTTTTTATTGTTTAGTTTTCATTTGGATATAAATTGTGTTTTTTTTTAACATTCGAAAAAAAAAGAATTTATTTGTGAATTAAAATTTAAAACCAAAAAAAATAATAATACAAAGTAGAAAGTGGTAGATATATTTGCCTTATTATATGTATCATATACATATGTATGTATTATATACATATTCGTATATATATATAGGTATACATATATTAGGTATAGTGCAAGTTATATTTTTTTTAGTGAAAAGTGGTCAAATTTATAACTTAAATTTGATAAACACATAAGGCGTATAAAGGATCGCCTCCTCAAGCCAAGAATCATCGAGGGAGTGGCCACTGCGTCGAATTTTTGGGGTGAGTGATTTTCTTTTCTTTTTACGTGTCGTATTGAGACAAACACCTATATAAATATTGCCCAATATTGCTTCCAAGGGAATATAATTGCGCGAGACTATATTTTATACCCTTATCTTTTTTTTTTTGATTTGACCTTTTAAATTTTGCATATTTATTTTTGACAATCACTAAGAACTTAAAATTTTTGAAAATTGAAATTAAAAGTTTTAATTACTAGCTTGATGATTACTTTAAAAATGTAAGATTTTTTTTTTAAATTTTTAATTAAAAAGGGGGAGATGAGGTGATGAGGACAACGGGGTAAAAGGGCGGAGTAAAACGACAGTTGTTTTAAAGGGGTTGTTTAGCGAGGAAACAAACAGGAAGGGTGGGTAAAGATTATCTCTCGCATCACTACCAGCTAGATGCAAAGCCTGGCATATTTTTTTTTGCTAACGAGGAAGTCAAAGAATCTACTCCTGAGCTAGCGAGGGATATTTTGTGTGCCAGCAAGGACCTCAACAAAAAAAAAACTCGTTACAAAAATGGCGCCCAACGTGTCGGTTTCACTTTCGAAAGATGGTGAGACTAACAATGTTTCATTTTGATTGATGAGTCGAAAATTATTTTTTTTGTCAAAACATTTAAATTTTTTTTTAATTTTTATTAAATTACTTTACTTAACAAAATTTGATTTCAACATATTTGTAAGTCCCGGTTACTAAGGTCGGTTACCCGGTACCGTGTTGCAACAAAGAAGTGGAAATTGATATAAAGGTAGTTATTTAAACAAAGGAATCATAAAAGCTTAGTCTTTGGGCATCTGAAGAAAAGATACCTAAATTGCAGGTGGATATGGTATACCTTTTCCATATAACCACAAATTAAAGAGATCCTTTGATGCTAGTGGTGTCTTGGATGGTCCTTTAAACATTTAAAATTTTCAATTTTTAGTTTTTTTGAGAATCTCCAGAGTCCTCATTGATAATGCTCGTCATGTAGTGTCCTGGATACTTAGAAAACGATAGCCTAATCTTAATACAAAAAAACAATAGCTAACACTAGTGTATTTTCTTTTTTTTTATATAACATACTTACACATATTTTTGTCGACTCAAATAACGTTCCTTTTCAATCTTCGGTAATTGTATCTCGTTTCCGCGGATTCATACCTCGTCTTCCCTTTTTGATCTTTATGCTAATTTACAACTCAAACAAATTTTTTTTGAGATACAATGGATTTTAATACTCCGAATTTTTTTTTGAAAAAAATAACACAATTTTATGAAATAAAGTTTCAATTAAATAATTATAGGTACGCTATTATTTTTTTTTTGAAGCTTACTGATAGGTGATAGAAATCAGAAGGTTAGATCATTCGAACCAAGTATGAGCAGGAGTCGCCGAGTTTCAATTTATGAGGACCAAGATGTAATAAACGCTCACAACGAAGCAACTTTCGAAGAATTTTTCCAAAGGTTTCGTTACACAGTAGATAGGTTTAACTTAAACCATTCTTTTAGTTTTTTCAGAAGAATTAGAATCAGTTATTTCCAATTCAACATCCAACATGGCGGATCAAGAAAATCCTCAAGGTGTGGAAAATGACCCAAGCTATATAGTTGAGGGCGGTGATAGAGAGCCAGCAGATCGCGCTGAAAATGATGTCGGTCGAAAGGAAGATTTACTTGCTAGGATAGAGAGAAGTATGGTTCAAAACCAAGTTAGAATTTTCCAGCAAATGGACTTTTTTATGGGAAATGTGCTGCAAAAATTGGAGGATTTGCGTTTACCTTCGCAACAAACAATCAACCCTCCTCAAGTCGAAAGGCATAGCCCTTCCATGACCCAAGCTGTTCCACCAAGAAGCTCAAGTGCTTTCACTACGTTCAGTGCTTCAGATCCATGTAGATTGGATCGTTGGAACATCAAATATGATGGTTCCGAAAATGTATCCGACCTTCTTTTGAAGATAGGAAGAATGCAGTCGTGTTCATCTTATAGCGACGAACAAATCGCAGCAAATTTCCATATTTTGCTTGACGGTAGGGCAAATAATTGGTTTTGGCGTAATGTGAAGAAAAATCCAAACGCGGATTTATCTTCAATAAAAGAAGCAGTAAAAAAGGAATACGGCAAATTGGAGTCAGAAATTGATATTTATATGAGACTCATGTGTCGAAAGCAGGGACCGAAAGAATCTTTTGACGACTTTTATGTTTCGGTTTCAAGCTTGAACGACCGTCTAAAAGAACCATTTAATGATAAAAAGTTGATTGAAATCATTAGGGGTAATACTAAGGAGAAGCTAGGAGAGATTTTGTTGTCGGCTGAGGTGTAGAACTTAGAGCAGCTTCGACAAAAAGCTCGCGAGGCTGAACGATTTTTGAATAAAAGAGCCGTCGGTCATCGAAACGTAAGTGAGATCGCGGTCGAAAACGATTCTGCCGAAACAGAATTGGAAGCACATGAAGTCGCAGCCATGTATTCTACCAGAAAACCAGTTTCAACCGAAAATTATATATGTTGGAATTGTGATCAGAAGGGACATGCCTATCACTTGTGCCCATCGGCAATCAGAAATTTATTTTGTTTCCTTTGTGGAGCTTAGGGTGTCACCACAGTGCAATGTGGTAAGCATCAAGCGGGAAACTTCCCGAGGGACGAAACGAGGAGTGGGGAGGTTCGTTCCTCAAGGAATCCGACGAACCACTCTTAAAATTAAAAACTAACAACCTAACGAATTCCTCCGATGAAGCTGATAACAGTCCAATCCCGATACAAATTTTAAAAAGGGTAAAGTCCAACGTTGATGTTGATCAGTTTCATCCGATGAAATCACACAATCTTAAGTCTCTTCACGAGCGAAAACTTAATTACGAAAAGGTTCGATCTTGAATTTTCGGAAACATTCATAAACCATTCAGTGTAAAAATTCAAAAAGCTCGTAGTCGTTTTCGAAATCGAAAAGAGTTTCGAAAACAAATAATCGAAACGATAATATCTTCAGATACGGATGGTCGTATGTATGCCAATTTTTTTTTGAAAAATGAGTCAGTGTTTGGACTGCTTGATAGTGGAGCATCTATTTCAGTCTTAGGTGATGGGTGTTGGGAGTTAGTTCAAAAACTGGGGGTTGAAATACAACAATACAAAAATTCAGTACGTACAGCAGATGGTAAATCTCATGATATAGTTGGATATTGCGAGATAGACACAAAATATAACGGCATTTCGAAAAAAATAACATTCTATATCATACCCAACTTGACACAAAAAGTATATCTTGGCATGAATTTTTGGCGTAACTTTCAATTGTTACCTCAAATAAGTGAGTTAAAATTAGATTTTGACAAAGAAGAAGATTTCAAATGACACTGAATTATTGAAACTTTCATCTGAAGAGTCTTTTCAATTAGAAAGTGTTAAAAGACAGTTTCCAAATTTTGTGGTCCTTAGATTAGAAAGACTGACCTCGGTTGTCACATCGTCGATACAGGAAACGCCGCCCCGATAAAATGTAGGTATTACCCGTTATCGCCGGTTTGTCAAGGCGAGGTTTATAAAGAGCTAGATCGCATGTTGGAATTAGGGGTGATAGAAGTCAGTAACTCTCCATACAGTTGTCCTGTAGTGCTGGTGAGAAAACCGGGTAAAGTCCGTCTTTGTTTAGATTTCCGAAAAGTCAACTCTGTCACGGTTAAGGATGCATATCCGTTGCCCCATGTTGAAGGTCTGTTAAGTCGGATAAAGGACACACACTTTATCTCGGGGATAGACTTAAAGGACGCGTATTGGCAAATTCCTTTGCACGAAAAATCACGAGTTAAAACAGCCTTGACTGTACCTGGTAGACCACTCTACCAGTTTAAAGTAATGCCATTCGGTTTGAGTAATGCTGGACAAACGCTGTGTAGAGTAATGGATCAAGTTATTCCTAGTCATCTTCGAGATATCGTGTTTGTCTATTTGGACGACTTACTGATTTGTACTTTGGATTTCGAGTCACATTTACGCATCCTTAAAGAAGTATCAGCTTGCCTTCGTCGAGCAAATTTAACAATCAACCTCGAGAAAAGCAAATTTTGCATGAAAGAAACCCGAAAACTAACCCGGATTAAGTAGAAGCAATGGTTGATTTTCCTGTTCCAACTACCGTTAGGCAAGTAAGAAGGTTTCTAGGCATGACAGGTTGGTACAGGAGATTTATTCGTAACTATGCCGACGTAGCTGCTCCTTTAACCAACTGCCTTCAAAAAAAGGCTAAATTCGAATTCACCTCCGAAGCACTCGAAGCTTTCGAGAGAATTAAATCAGCCCTTTCTCCAACTCCAGTATTAGCTGAACCAAACTTTTCAAAACCGTTTGTCATCCAATGCTATGCTTCGTCTGAAGGAGTAGGCGGTGTTCTCTTTCAAGTGGATGAGAACGGTAATGAGAAACCCATCGCATTCATGTCGAAGGAACTCAACAAATCGCAGAAAAATTATACGGTCACGGAACAAGAATGCCTCGCAGCCGTGTTAAGCGTGCGAAAATTTCGGCCTTATGTCGACGGATTGCCCTTTACAATCATTACGGACCATTCGAGTCTTAAATGGCTCATGTAAATGAAGGAGTTATCAGGTAGACTAGCCAGATGGAGCTTAGAACTGCAAGTGTACGACTTCTCGATTGAATATCGAAAAGGATCCTTAAACGTAGTGCCAGATTGTCTATAGAGGATAAACATGGAGGAAATCGTGACAGGTGATAATTTTGTAGACAATGCGATTTGTGGAGGTTCTTCGATAATGATATGCGACGATATCGATTTAGATTCGGCTGAGTTTGACTCGGAACAATATACCCACTTGAGAGAGAACATTGTCCAAAACCAAGCAAATTTCCCAGACCTTGTCGTTTCCTAGAAATATATTTACCGTAGAGTGAGATTCAGAACCGGAAGTGTAGATGAAGAAGATTCTCTTTGGCGCTTATGGCTTCCCAATAATCTTACTCAAAAGTGTATCGAGATGTGTCACGATACCAAACTAAGTTGCCACAGTGACTTTGACAAGACCTATACTCGAATACGATCCAAATATTATTGTTCTTATGTTACGACTTTCGTGAAAAACTGCGAAATTTGTAAAATGGTTAAGCCGCCAAAGGAAATTCTTCGCCCAAAGATAGTCAACCAAACAAAAACGGAAAGGCCCATGCAACGACTCTACGTTGATTTCCTCGGCCCATATCCGCGTACTAAGAGAGGAAACATCTACGTTTTTATTGTGGTTGACCATTTTACAAAGTTCTTGTTTTTCAAAGCCTTACCAAAAGCTACGTCAAACCGTGTGATTCAATATCTTAAATCAGAGATTTTCCATACTTTCGGGACAGCTGAACAAATCCACTCCGACAACGGTTGTCAATTTGTGTCCAAAGATTTTAAAATTTTTTTGGATAACTACGGTGTTAAGCATGTGCGAACGGCAGTGTATTCGCCTCAAGCCAACGTTTCGGAGCGGGTCAATCGTAGTTTTCTTAGCAAGCTGAGAATTTTAATTTCGAAGCAGCAAAATGACTGGGACATTCACTTGTCCAGTATAGCATGTGCGTTGCGATCCGACATGCACGACTCGATAAATTGTCAACCCTATTTCGCCATGTTTGGACGAAGCATGATAAACCAGGGTTCAACTTATGCTTTACTAAGAAAACTAAACGCATTACACGATCCCGAAATGTTGGTCAAACCACGCGCACTTAATTTGACACTCGCTAGACAGACGTTGTCGGAGAATTTGGACAGGGCATAATTTAAGTCGAGAAACACTTATAATAAAAGATCTAAAAATGTCACTTACCGTGAAGGTCAGGAGATATTCCATAGGAACTTCGCCCAGAGTAATTTCGCTCAAGAAATCAATGTCAAGTTGATTCAGAAATTTTTAAAACACCGCATAAAAAGGTAGTGGGCAACTGCATGTATGAACTAGAATCCAGATCTGGCAAACCACTTGGCATTTTCCATGCAAAAGACATTCGTCAATAACCGGACAACTGAAACAAAAAGAAAAAAAAAAAACACAAAGTATCAGTCAATAAAATAAATAATTTTCTTTTAACTTATCTGACGTCACTCTTTTGTTATGGTAAGTGGGTTCACGCCCCACGTTTAACACAACAACTGGCACACAACAAAGCTCGAACATTGTAAAAAAAAAAAAATTAACCCGAACCGACTTCAAAATTTATTTTTAAAATACAACAACTTTTACACAATTGTTTTTAATAAAAAAACCACGAATAAAAATCGAATTTCAAAACCTCTTCGGCAAAACGCCACGCCATTGTATATAAACTAAATAGTATTCTCAAGGAACAGAAAATTTTAGTACGGAATCGGATCCACTGGGGGCGCTAGTTTAACGAAAATTTCTCAGTTTAAGAGAACGAGAAGAGCCAAACTTCATATAAAAAAAATAATGTGCGAATGAAAGAAGTATTTTATTTTCTGTCATAAGAAATAGGTTGTGTGAAAGAGTTGGTTGTTTCCCGCCACAATAAGAAGGCAAAAAAAAACGTAAACATAAACAAAAATTTGACGTTCCTTCTTGTCTGAGCATTATTCGCATAGAATTGAATATACATGTATTCATACTTGTATACAACGATTGCTATGGAGTTGCCAATTTGAAAAATCATTGAGAAATTTCCAAATAATGAAGTTAATTCAATTATACTTTGTCTCCTAAAAATTGTCAGTACAGGGAAGATAGGATGTTTGCCTTTCATTCGCACTATTTTCTTTTTTAATAAGTCTTTTTCATTTGAAAGCTCTTTTAAGCTCTTTCAGAGTTGACTACTGCGAACAATGAAATGGCAAACATTTAAAGAAAATGTGGTGAGGGTTACCTTGGTTTAATATTGAAATTCTTTTTTTATTTATAAAAATGAAATAATATTTATCTTTGCCACACCACTAAGAGGTAAGATAAAAGGCGCGTTTTTGAAGGGTATCCCCAGTAGGCGTAATCCCTTTTAAATAAATAACAATTGGAAAATAAACATGTATTCTTACATATTAATGCAACAAAAAATAAAATTAACAATCATAACATAAATCAATATCACAAAAATACACGAAGTATCAATAAACCGACCACACGGTACGAAAATTTACGCAAATAATCATTTTCTCTGCAGAAAAGAGCTTATACTTTTATAACTGCATTTAAACGGATTTCCCGCACAGTGCAATGCAAAATGTTCAACACCAAGTAAACACTTTCTGCTTAAGAACTTTTTTAAAAGCCCTAAAAAGAAAAGCTCGTGAACAGCATCCATAGGAAGAACGACGATACAAGTTACCTACATTGCTAAGGCAACACTGCATATCATAAATATAAATATAACATGAGGGTTGAAATGCCATAGACTATCACTATACTCAGTCCACACTCAGATGTGTGGCAGAATAGTCGTGTGGGAGTTGCGTCAGATTAAATGAGAAATTCAGTGGCGGGTAGTAACAATTTTGTTTCGACTTTTTTCAAGTCAGTATAGTGTGAAAATAGGGCAAGCTACTGCTTCAGAAAAAGCTCTCCCATAAGGCCTGTACTGACAATTTTTAGGAGACAAAGTATAGGTATTTTAACTTTTTGTGAATATAATATTTTTGATATATGTATGGAATCATTTTGAGAACTTCATAAAAATAGATACACATTTGCTTTTGAAGACTTAATACATAATAAATCAAGTTCAAGTCAAATTTGTAGCGCATTTGAATGTTATTTATTCAACAATATTCAATTTAAAATTAAATCTTAAACAAAAAGGTTATTTTAAATGAAAGTAGGTATGTATTAAAACTTTATTCCAAGTCACAAACAATAAAATGCCATTAAACTTGTTTTGAACTCACAAATTTGAATGTAAATCACGTCACTACTAGAATTTTATTTCATTACACGTGAAAACAATTTGAACTTTTTTTTAGTTCAATAGAACCTTACAACTTTACTATTTTGTTGTTATTTTTTCATTACATTAAGTAAAAATCTACCTATAAAGATTTTTGCTTCAACAAAATAAAATATTAATAAATATTCCTTTGATTTCTCATAACTAAAATGTCAAGTAGCAACACCTTCCTGCAAAGCTACTTTTACTTACCCACCTACTCCCTTTCGAACAATTTGCAAAATAATAAAAAACAACAAAAACATCAATGCACCAGACTATAAACTTGGCACCAACGAATCAGTTTTTACAAAAATTGAAAAATCAATTCAAAACGAATTTGAAATAGCAAAATACCTGCAATGGTTAAAGCATATGTACCTACATAGCTATAGCAAAATGAATAGCCGTCGCTAGGCAGCCACAACCAAAATCTGAAAGCAGTCGTTGTATACAAGAATATATATATATACATATATATCAGTGACGAGGAACGAATAATTTCAATAGGTACATAAGTCGGAGAAAAATTGGTCACCAAAATATTAAATTCCAAATGTTTATACTTGAAATAATTTCGTGTAATGTGTATCTGCCGTATCAAGCTAAGCTGAATCTTAAAAAGTTCCAACTATTCCAACTCAAGTTCCAAATAAAAATATAATTATATATAATATAGATACCAATATCTTTGTGATTTGTTAAAAATATTCATTGTTTCAGTATATAATTCATTACAATAAATTAGACTAAATGGCTGAAATATAGGCAGTAGACTGTAAACCTACACATAAGAATAAATTACTCTTTTAAATCAAAATTATAATAAATATACATTATATTTCAAATCTAAATTTTTAATATTCAATTTCACACCGAACACAAAATCAATTCAAGTGTTACACTGCGTTCTGCTTGTAATTTGAATTTTTAAATAAGTATAATCCTGTTTGCAACTTGCTGCATTTATTAGGGCCAATTGTTCCACTTTATGAAAGTTGCAGTTGTTTTCTGGACTTACTGCCAAAAATAAATTAAAGCTAATATTCAAGCTACTGGCAAATGAAGTTGCAACCTTCACCTTTGATTCATAAAATAAGTCGGAAAGGAGCGAGTTATTTTATTGCAGAAACATCTTCAAGGTCAACCTGCCTGATACATGTTGGTTCATCAGCGCAGCAGTGATTGAAAGATACACAGACACACATTTTTTAAATAATTCGAAGGAAACCGAGTTATTTTTGTTTCTATGAAACCCACCACCTTTGTATATGAAATGGTTTATATAAAATGCCCACCACGACCTCAAGCAACATTGACATGCTCACTGCGCATTGCGCAACACACATGATTCATCAGCTAGACTCTTGAGTCAGGTCAAAAGAATGGGGAGGGGATACACACAAATTCACCAAAAAATAAGTCGATGAAAACCGGGTTATTTTCTCCCATAAGAAAGCGTGTATTAAACAGAGAGGTGTCAAACGCAGTGAACAGTACATGAAAGAAGAGGAAAGAGAACAGATTTGTTCTATTGAGGGATATGTTTTGTAACCCGACATATTTCGGATTATTTTGTTGATGGTATAGTGTTGTATTTGCTTAGGAGCAGGTTGATAAGGAGACGAGATGTTTTGTAAATCGACATTTTTCGTGTTATTTTGTTGCTGGTATAGTTTTGTGTTTGTTAAGGAATAAGTTAAAAAACAAACATGTGCATAGAGTAAAATTGAAAGCAAAGTTGTTAAAGTATTGTTGACAGCGTGTGCAGGTGTGGGAATAAATTATATTCATGTCTCCAGAAGCTAAAGTCGTTAAGGATTTAATTTTCAAAAGGTAAGTCGGAAATAATCGACTTATATGGACGCCTCGCCACTGATATATATATACACTGCCAATCACTAGGATGAGGCCACATATTTTTTAATCGATTTTCGTTCTTTACCTGCTGGAAATTTCGTATCCATAAAAATTTACTACATTTGAGTAGGTTGATATTTTCTTTAAAAAAAGTAATAAAATTAAAGGGTTAAATAGAAAAGACTGTTGGAATTTCCCTACATTAATTAAAGAGCTACTTAAAAACAGTATGAAAAAGTGCGTCACTTGGATGAGGCTACATGAAAAATCTTATAAAATATCAAAAAAATGAAATAAATGTTTACAGTTTTTGGTTTTCAAACATTTATTTATTAAGTTTTTCTCCATTAATAATGAGTATTCCCCCCTTTTTAGGATATGACCTCTATTAGACGGTTGGGAATGGAATCATAAAGTTTTTTTTTTAAATAGTCAAGTGAAATCTTGTCCCAGGCATCACGGATAGCTTCAATTAAGGAGTCCTTGTCTTCAAATTGTCTACCGCCTTCATAAACTTTTCGGGATAGCCATGCCCATACGTTTTTGATTATGTTCAAGTCCGGTGAATAGGGTGGCCATGGCAAAAGCTCTACGTTTTCTGATAAAATCCAGCTTTTGACAACCCTGGAAGTGTGGATGGGGGCATTGTCTTGTTGGAAAATCCAAGGCAGAGGTCCAAAAATATTTTTCATCTTCGGAAATGACCGTTCCAACAAGCATTTGTAGCTGTTTCCGTTCATTGTTGTAGAAAGAAACTCCAATTCGATTTTGCCATAGTAGGTGATAGCTCCCCACACCATAACACCTGATGTACGGCTGTGATGTCTTCCCAAAATTAGTTCCTCTTTTCTAAAATCATGGAAATAAAAGTTGTAACCATCGGGGCCATCAAGGTTAAACTTTTTTCATCCGAAAAGACAACGCGTTTCCATTGACTGCTCCAAGAGACATGTTCTGTTGCAAAGTTCATTCGCAGCTCCTTGTGTACTTGCTTTAGAACAGGTTTCTTTTTGAGTTTTCTTCTCTGGATAGTACCATCTTTTCTTATTATCCTTCGGACTGTCGAAATACTGGCTGATACTCCGCTTTTGGACCTTATTTTAGTAGCTGATTGAAGCAATACGTAAAATTAACCGCTTTTCTCCGGATGTTGTTACTTGGGCTGTGCGTCCTTTTTGGTTTTTTCCATAGTTTTGAGGATCAGCAAGATAGTTGTTTACAACTGTCTTACTTCTGTTCAGCTTCCTTGGTATTTCTCGGCTTGAGAGTCCCATTTCCTTGAAAGCATCGATTTGTCCTCTTTCTGCCACTGTCAACGTCTTTCCGGAACGCATTTGTAATTGAAATTTAATAAAAAGAGTTATTTGTATAACTTTCTTAAATATTGCAACCAAAATGTTGAAAAAAATTGCTGATGTCAACTTCTACAACGAAATATTCGCAATGGCCTCATCCTAGTGACGCACTTTTTTATATCCTTTTTAGGTAGCCCATTCATTAATGTAGGGAAATTCCAACGGTCTTTTCTAATTAACCCTATAATTGTATCACTTTGTTTTAAGAAAATATGTACCTACTCTCATGTAGTGAAATTTTCCGGGTTAACCAAATTCCAACAGGTATACAGACCGAAAATCGGTTGAAAAATATGTGGCCTCATCCTAGTGATTGGCAGTGTATATACTAGCGAAACCCCCACCCGCTTAGCAGGGCGTTAAAAAAATAGTTTTTTAACTCCCCATAGGAGGTTATTGATATCGGTTCGATTTGTCAAACTGAAATTTTTGGCATATCTGGACGTTTTAAGGTCTTACAATACCTATATATCTGTCATTTTGAGAGAGATGTCTGGTGTGTGTGAGTGTACGTACGTTTTCCTACGTTCGTACGTTAGAGAAATATTTTTCTTCGGTGATATGTCAAGAATGGGTAGAGTTATCGACTCCAACTAAATAAAAACAGTGACTGAAATAACTATTTTTTGCTATAATTGGATAAAAAATATAAAAAGGTATAAACAAATATAATTCATTGTTTGTCGTTTCCTTACCAATACCTTGGTTCAGGCCGCTCACGTTTAGAGAGGAGATCTTACCAGGACACCACGATGCGCAAATTCATAAATATTGTTAAAATAAGCGACCAAAATTTAATTTCTTTGTTTAAAATTTTACATATTTTTTTATAATTTTTTTTGCGCCCTAAACCTTCTACTCTTATTCCTCTTTAATTTAAAAAATTAAGAAAATCGGCCAACCGGTTTGGCTGCTTAGTGAACGAACACAAGAAAACAGACTTTCTTTTATATACTATATAGATATTAAATTCTATGCGAATAATGCTAGACAAGAAGAAACGTCAAATTTGTGTTTATGTTTATGTTTTTTTTGCCTTCTTATTGTGGCGGGAAACAACCAACCCTGTCGCACTCCCTATTTCTTATGACAGAAAATAAAATACTCCTTTCATTCGCACATTAGTTTTTTTTTATATGAAGTTTGGCTCTTGTCGTTATCTTAAAGTGAGAAATTTCTGTACAACTATCGCCCCAGTGGCTTCGGTTTCGTAATAAAATTTTCTTTTCCATGAGAATAGGGTGACCAGATCTTCAACTTTTAAAAAGAGGACACTCCAAGAGAAAAATCATTTCCGTTAGTAAAATAAAAACGAATATTTGCTTCCATTAGCTAGTGTGTTTTATTGCAAAAAAAAAAAGTTATAAAATAAGAATAACACAAGAAATAACTTAAACATTACAAAACTAAATTAAAGAAATCAAAATATATGCACATAATGTAGGTACATATATATTATACTGATTTTACACTGTACAGGTTGATATACATACATATATGTACATATGTTATTGCTCTTCAGAACTTAAAATATACTTTTCATTCGAGGAAATTTGTCTTGATACTCGTAGTATAGGTTTTTCTATCAAATATTCATAAAACTGGACACAAGACATACTTTTGAAATTATGTTTACATTGAATTATGGCTTTTACTGCTTCGGCACTAAGTTGATTTCTTTCATTTGTCCATTGACTAGATATAAGTGAAAAAATTCTTTCGACATTAGCATTATGAGCCGGTATAGCAAAAACAAATTGACATATTAATAAAAGTTCACTGTAATGTTCAGAAATAGAATGAGCCTTAAAATATTCCTGCCATCTCTGATAAACTTGAAGGTGTTGAAATTCTTTATCATGTATATGATTCTGAACGAAAGGTTTTATATCACAAAACTGGTCAAACAGCTTTGGCTCATTTATTTTAATTTGTTTAGTTTATAAATAAATTAATCCGTCCTCTAAATCCTTCCAATTTATAGTCGTTTTCAAAGACAACACTCTCAACGGCTGTGTACAGCGATAACCAACGAGTTTTTGAATGAGTTAGCAAATTTGTGTATTCAATATCAACGTATTGACAAAATTCTTTTAATTTTTCAGTGCGAACAGTATATATAGAAAAATTATTATAAATGTTCATAATAAGGCTCTCAATATCTATTGGGAGCCCGTCAAATCCAAATTGAATATTGTTATAAGGTATATGAGCAAGGCACCCAACACCTATTAAGTTGGGAAGATCATTTGATTTTAATTTAAAATAAACATTATTTTGCCCTCGCCGTTTATATCCGCCAAAAATTCGTATTGCATTATTATTACTTAACAATAATCCTGATATAGTGTCTTATGTTTCGTCCTTAGTTGTTTTCAAAACAATGACTTTATCATTGATTCCTGTATCCGCATTAAAATACTGCAGTAGAACGGGGAAAAGTTTTTGATTGCCGTGGTTACTGGCGTATGTCCTCCAAGATATTTGATATGTATAATGGGGCAATACATTTCGAATTATAGCTTCTGTGTGTACGTGCACAAGAAATATGCTTGGCTATTTTGGAATCTGGAGAAACATATTTCAATAGCTTGTGGCTGCAGTCAGTATCAGTAGATCTAAAGCTAAAATGATGAGCTATAGTGTGGTAAGCTAATGTACCCTCTGCTGCAGAGACTTGATCATCAAGTTTTGTGTACTTTGGAGTGAAAAATTCTGTGAACTTATTTAAGGAACTAGCACTTGCACTTCCAATTGCCTTTCTATGCTTTTCAGTTTGTAGATGTTGGTCCAAGTCAGATTTCCCTTTATTTGCAATTGAATATGAAGAATTACAGCACGAACAAAACATATAATGATTATTTTTTTAATTCTTTTGTAAAAACATTGGATATCTTTCTTTTAATTCATCGTTGAATATACACTTTCGTTTAGGCATCTTAAAATAAATTTACTTTTCGGCAATTGAATGTTGTTTGTTTTGATTTGCATTGAGTAGAAATTGTAGAAATACCTATTTATGCGATAAGAAATTAGAAAAGAGGACAAAATGGAATATTTTTCAAATAGAAAGACGACGGAAATTTTTTGTTCAAAAAGAGGACGTCTGGTAAGCCTACATGAGAATACTATTCAATTTTATACACAAAGCCTTCATATTGTTCTGTATATTTTTTTAAATGAAATATTGCATACAAATTATTGTATTAAAATTTCCACACTCTCTTTCGGCTAGGCAAAATGACAGATGAGGAGGATCAAATTTGTTTTTTTTTTTAATGCTTCACTCACGTGCACTGTAGTGTATGTGTGACAAATGCCTCTTCCTCTATTTCTTTTTCAATGGCTATTCTCTTTAGCGGGGTTCACACTATCAAATATGTATGACAAATTTGCTTGATGATAATTTGATGGTTTGAAGCCTTAAGCGTTCACATTTGTCAAACATCATTTCTTTTTAGAATTTCGGTCATGGCGGGTATAAAAGTAACAACACCCATTGTTATAAAAACAGATGAACAGGAAGAAAAACGAATGCAATAAAATAAAAGAAAAAGAATATGCTCAAAAGTATGGATAAAGACACCCAAAATATTCTTCCTCCAACTCATCCACCTCTTTATTTTTATTTATTTGTTCTCTTGTTATAGATCCACACTTATCGAAAACTTTTGAATGAAATTTCCTCCTCGTTTGACAAACGTGCGTTCAAATTATCAAATATGTTTGTCAAACCACCGAAATATCAAAGAATTTTGATTTTCATCAAGCATCAAGGCTTGACAAGCCGTTTGATGTAGAGTTCACATTCTCAAATTCTAGTCAATCAAGCATGTTTGTCATACATATTTGATAATAGGGGTGTTCACATTAAATTGTAAATTGCGATAGGAAGACAAATGAATTCTTTGTCGTAAGATTAAATTTTTTTGTTAATAATTATAGTTAACGTCACAAGCAAAACTGACAATGGACAGACATTTTTAATAAGAGACAACAACATGTAAGCATGCGTTGAGTTGAAATGCCTTTCAAATTTGATATTTACGTAAAAACGAGCCAATCCAATGGCTCTTTCTTAATTTCGCGAAAGTTAGCGAAATTTAACGAAACTCTGTAGAACATCTAATATTATGGTAAGTGATTATATTAAACAGTGTGTTGGCTTGCTCGCTTAAGTTGACTTTAGGTTCGGTTAAGTCAATTATAGTTACCACTTAAAGCCTAGTATGCAGATTGGGACAAGACAAAATTTATCTCTACAATCTTAATCTCTACAAGATGCCCACGCAAAAGTTCGAAATTGGAGAAATAAATACGACTATCAGGGATGGACTTTTCTATTGGTGATTATAAGGAGCAACTGTATAACTGTATATATAATATTTATTAGGAATATTATTTTTGCGAATGAGTCCATTTTGAATTTTTTTTTTTGTCAAGCTTTAGTTTACTTTTATTTTCGGTAAAATGTCTCGTAAATATTTGGTTGAAATCATATTGAAACGTGTTACTTGATTCATATTTAAACAACGAGTAGAAACAAATCACATCACTGTCTTTAAGAGAAATATAATAAAACTAACTTCAGAATGATAATGCTTTTGTCTGTCGTTTTACGTTTCTTTTCATGTTTTTTGTTACATATTGTTACAATTTTAACAGAAAAACTTTATTTATGTCTTTTTAATTTACAAGGTACAAGAACACTTAACCTAAATGAACCACGCTGTTTCTTCTTCTCCCTATCTTAAGTGACAAGTAGGTACTGACAAGTAGGTACTGACAAGTAGGTGCTGACAAGTAAGAGCTGACAAAGAGGTGCTGACAAGTATAGATGTGGACAAGTAGATCTGTTTGTTTCGTCACATTACCCCCATCTTGAGGCTCCGAATTAAGCTGGTAAAACTTTTTCAAGCGGTTAAAATGAACAATTTTTTTAGCCTGTGCTTTCTGGATGCGGTAGACAACATCAGAAATCCGTTGTAGGATCTCATATGGACCATCCCAGTCTGGTTGTAATTTTGGGCTTTTGCCTTTTTTTCTTGTAGGATTATGAAGCAAAACTAGAGTCCCAGTGTCAAAAGTTTGCACAGTGCTCCTTAGGTCATAACGATACTTCATTTTTCGGCTACCATTTTGAAGTCTATAACGAATGATGTTGTGCTTTTCTTCAAGACTCTTGCGGTTCTTTTTCAAGAACTCGTTGGTATCTTCACTATCTTGTTGAGATGGTGCCAAGAAATTTTCAGCGGGAATACGTAGTCCAGTATTGTTCGGTTGAACCGTTCAACCATACCATCGGATTGAGGATGCATAGCTGTTGTTCTTGTTTTCTTCCCAGGTGTTCTATACTTTTAATAAAGATTTCGGACTCGAAATTTCGACCTTGATCGCTGTGGATTTGCATTGGCATACCATGACGGAAAAAGATGTTATTTACAAGGTGGTTAACGATGGTTTCACTTGTTTGATCTGCAATTGTAAAGCATTCAGGCCAATTTGAAAAATAGTCCATGCAACACATTATGTACCGATTTCCTGCATCAGTTCGTGGGAGTGGTCCCAAGATATCGACAGCAATGCGTTCAAACGGGGCGCCAACATTATATACTTGTAATGGGGAAACTCGTCGAGGACTCTGTCTATTTCTTGCTTGACAAACTTTGCAGCATTTACACCATATTCGCACATCTTCTAAACATCCGATCCAATAAAATGATCTCTGAAGTTTGCTTAGCGTTTTAGCCGTCCCAAAATGACCTCCTGAAGGGCTGTCATGGACCATTAAGAGAATTTGTTGTTAGAGCTGCTTTGGTACGAAAGCTTGGTATAGCACATTGGTGCACTGATAGTGTTTTCTGCAAAGAATTTTGTCACTCAGACACAAAGTTTCAAATATAGTCCAGTATGACTTTAGTATAGGATCGCAATGCGAAATAATTTTCTTTTCACGTCTTTGATTTCGTGTTACCCAATTGACAACTTTCAGTTCCTCATTGGGGTCTTGAATTTTTGCCATGTCATCAACAATGGCTAGATTTGATATAAGAGCGAGATCGCGTTCTTCTTTGCTTTCACAATGCTGACATGATTGTTGAAGACATGGTCTCCTGGACAAAGCATCGGCGTTTCCGTGGGTCTTTCCTGGTCTATGAGTAACAGTAAGATCGTACTCAGCCAATTGCTCTAACCATCGAGCTAACTGACCTTCAGGTTCCTTAAAATTCATCAGCCACTGTAGAGATGAATGATCAGTTTGTAATGTAAAGTGACGTCCCAATTTATTCGGCTTAAAGTGTTTGACGGCTTTTATTAATGCAAGTAGCTCTTTCCTTGTTACGCAGTAGTTTATCTCTAGTTTCGAAAATGTCTTGCTTAAAAATTCTATAGGCTGTTCTACTCCATCGACCATCCTTGAAAGTACCGCGCCGGATACAAATTTACTCGGGTCAGTATCTAACACGAATACATCTGTTTCTTCCGGTAGCGTTAATGTAGGAGCGCTGACTAAACTTGACTTGATTTTTTTAAAAGCTTGCTCTCATTCTAGAGTCCATGAGAAGATTTGATTTTTCTCGGTTAACCCGTAAGGGACTTAGCAATCTCCGAAAATGAGCGAATAAATCTCCTATAGTAGGCGGCGGAACTCAAAAACGTCTGCACCTCAGTTTTACACTTTGGAGCTGGCCAACTAGAAACAACATCTGTCTTAGCTGGGTCTGGAGAAATACAAGCATCTGAAACAAACGAAATGACCCAGAAATAAAACTTTGTTACAGAAAAGGTTGCATTTTTGCGGGGCAACTTTCAACCACGATTCAATTAGACGCTGACAAACTATTTCTAGGTTCTGGAGAAGTTCTTCGAATGGTTTCCATAAGCCGTTGGAAAGTCGCAGGGGCATTACATATCCCGAACGGCTAAAAGCGTTTTTTTCTTTTGAGGATTCATCCAACTCAACTTGCCAATAACCTGATTTTAGATCTAAAGTTGCGAACCATTTTGATCCGGCCATGGAGTCAAGGGCATCGGCTCTTTGCATAGGGTAGCCATCTTTTATCGTCACATCATTTAGACGGTGGTAGTCGACGCAAAAACGAAAAGTTCCATCTTTTTTACCTATTAGTACTACTGCGGATAGCCAAGGGCTATGTGACTTCCGAATGATCCCTTGGCGAGCCATGTCACTGACCAAAGAAGCAGCTAGAGTTTTCTTGGACCATGGAAGACGTCGAGGAGTTCGTTTTATTGGACTTGACTTACCCGTATTAATGTGATGTTTCAACACACTCGTGTGACCAAGTTCATCTGCACTCAAGGCAAAAACATTTCGATAACGGGTCAGAAAATCATCAGCTTTTATTTTTTGATCAGCAGATAAAGAAGGAGATAAGCAAGAGCAAAGATCGTTAACTTCCACAGTGTTGAATAGGAGCTTGAGCTGCAAATTGACAGAAGTCACCTTGCAATGGAATATCGTTGTTATGTAACCGAAGTTCTTTGGATTCCAGATCCACCAGACATCGAAACGAACCAAGAAAGTCAACTCTAAGTATGCAATCTTGGTGTATGTCAACAATAATAGCGATGCCCTTGATGAAAGACATTGATGGCTTAAGTTTAGATTGTTGGACGGGCGAAAGCACTTTTGGATGGATAACAGTATGAGAAGCGCCAGTATCCACGACCATATTACATGGGTAAGTGTCGATACATCCCCGTATGTAAAGAACATTTCTATTTAAGCCAGTAGAGTTTATAATGGGGACTAGATTTGCTGGCTCGTGTCCCTCGGAGCCAGCGGATAGCAGTTTAAATTCCCCGTCTGTGAGTCCTTACGATTTGTTGCAGGGGCTTGTCCTTTGTCATGAGCCTTGCAGATTTTAATTGCCTGAAAATTTGGAGAGGCAGCGATTATTTCAAATTCAAGAGTTTCACCCACCTGAATATCGGGAATCGCAGGTAAAGTTGTATCAAACTGACGAGCATGGAAGTAAAGCTTTATTTTCAGTGATGGACAATCGTCAGCGGTGGGCCCTTTAAGCTGACGAATTCCCGTTTCCCGAACCTTCTTTTTCTTTACATTCCGCAAGCAAAATATTTGCAGATCGCCGTGCGGCTTTAGTGGCAACACTACTGGATTCAATTTTAAGGGCGATCTCTAAAGCATCGTGGAGTGATTTGGGTTCGCTTCCACGTACTCGGGACTGAACTTCAGTATCGGAGATCCCGTCGAGAAACTGTTGAATACATAAACTGTCCCGGACATCTCTTTTCGAAGACGGATATACTAATCGACCGTTGGACGTCGTTTGCGAAGTCAACAAGTTTTTCACCATTCTTTTGATATCGGGTTCGGAATATAGAGTAAGCATTCGCATCTTGCAAAGTGAATAGTTCGATACAATTTCGCTTCCTAATGCCCCTACATAAGCTAGAGTCGAGTGTCTGAGACTTACAGAAAGAAAAATTGCAGATTGTACGTCAGACCATTCATTAGCTTTAGAGACCATACGTAACTGGGTCTCGTAATCCTCCCACGAAGATTTTCCATCGAATTCCATAAGGCGAATGGCAGGTCATCTAGAAATACTGCTGATCGTTGTTCGTGGAAAAGTAGAACCATATTCTTCCTGGTTGTTTTGTTGGGCGATAGCTTGTTCCTGTGGGATTGTTTCTATAGGGAAACTATTGTCGAATGAAACTTGGCCAGGAGAGTTTGATGTCCCGGAGTTTTCATTCAATCTTCGGTTAATTGGTTGGAGAGGAAGATTTTGCAGCAATGGTCCCAGATTTTAAGTTGACGAGTTTGCAGTTTGCAGCACAGGTATCGAGACACCACTATCAGCACAGACACGATTTGCAAAGCTCGTTGCATTAAGTGCTGTGCTTTTTTAAATCCGAAACTCTTCTGGTTAAGTTGAGTGTTAATTCAGCTAGAATCGTAGGATTTTCGTTGTTATTGGGTGGAGGGCTATTCATTTTCACGAATATTTAAAGAGAAAACCCACACCTGGCACCAAATGTTACAATTTTAAGAGAAAAACTTTATTATATCTTTTAATTTACTAGGTAAAAGAAAACTTAACCTAAACGAACCACGCTATTTCTTCTTCTCCCTATCTTAAGTGACAAGTAGGTGCTGACAAAGAGGTGCTAACAAGTATAGATGCGGACAAGTAGATCTGTTTGTTTCGTCACAATATGTTTATAGCCAATACACTTTTTTCATATTTTGTTTTCACATAAGTTTTGCTTTCTTATTTTATTTAAATCTTGTACAAGTTTTTCACATTTTTTTTCTTGAATTCAGTCTCCGATTCATTACTTTATACTTATTTTATAAATAAACTTTTATAAAAAACAATTATTTCGAAAAATAAGAAATGGCTGTTATGGCGCCCTAGTAAGTTGCCATCAAAAATAACTCCATCCCACTTGGAATGGAGTTTCTACAAGAAAGCAAAACAACTAGCTGCTAGCGTTAAACCTGGAACACATGGCTCTTCGAAAAAGCGATGGAAACCTAGTCACTGACGCACAAGGAATGGTAAATGTCTTCAAGTTGCATTTCCAGCAGCTGCTGAATGGACATCTCCTAGAGCAAGATACGGGCCATGAACAACACCCAGAGCCAAACAACACCGAATCAGTCCCCCCACCCAGTGTAGTTGAGATTGATCTTGCTATCAAAAAGCTAAAGAACAACAAGTCCGCCGGTTCCGACCAACTCTCTGCGGAACTGTTTAAACACAGCGGAGATAAGCTGATAGGTAGCATGCATGAAATCATCAATAAAGTTTGGGTAAAGGAAAGAATTCCCGACGACTGGTAAATCAGCTCCAAATGCCCGATCTTTAAAAAAGGCGATCCTATGTCCTGCAAAAATTAGAGGGGCATATTCCTGCTCAATGTCGCGTATAAGATCCTATCCAATGTATTGTGTGAGCGTCTAAAGCCCTTCTGCAACACTATAATCAGCAAATACCAATGTGGCTTCCGGCCCGGCAGATCGATTATAGACCAAATCTTCACACTCAAACAGATCCTGGAAAAGTCCAAGGAATTTCAAGTCGAGACACACCATCTTTTCATCGACTTCAAAGCAGCATATGATAGCATCCATCGTCAAGAACTCTATATGGCGATGGACGAACTCGGGATCCCGGGAAAACTGATCCAGTTGTGTCGTGTAACTCTGGAAATATACAAGATGCAACGTACAACTAGGAAATTGTTCTTCTGAACTTTTCCAAACTTGTACAGGGTTTCGGCAATTAGATGCGCTATCATGTGACTTCTTCAATATCGTTCTGCAGTAGATAGTGCGTAGATCAGGAGTCAATACGGAGAGCACTATCTTCAACAGATCGATCCAACTATTGGGGTATGTGGACGATATAGACATCAATGTCCGCTCCCAACGTGCCGTTCTACGGCAGTTAAAGAAAAGGCGAAACTAGTTGGTCTTGAAGTTAACGAGGACAAGACAAAAAACCTGCTATCAACAAACAAAAGCACATCCATCCACCGGATTGGACGCAACATCACTATTGATAGCAGTAACTTCGAAGTAGTTAAGGAGTTCATCTACCTCGGAGTAAACATCACCTCCACAAACGACACCTTAGTAGAGATTCGTCGAAGAACTACCCTAGGAAACCGCTGCTAATTCGGTTTAGCAAAACAAATGGGTTCAAAACTTCTCTCTCAAAAGACAAAATGCTTGCTCTACAAAACCCTTATACTGCCAGTACTGCTCTATGGTGCTGAGTGTTGCACGATAAGCAGAAAGGGCGAGCTGTTATCGGGCTCTTTCGAGAGAAAAAATCTTTGTCGGATATTTGGTCGTGTGTGCGAAGGAGGTGAATGGAGGAGAAAATACAACCGAGAACTCTATGAGCTGTACAAAGATGTGGACGTTGTCAAAAAAGTTAAAACACGCCAAATTTATTGGCTCGGCCACATCGAGTGAATGGACAACAACGATCCAGCAAAGAGAATCTTCGAATCCCAGCCACCTGGTTCGAGGCCAAGCCATCGCGGATGCCAGAACGTTTGGTCTGGATGACTGGAAGCAACGTGCTTGGGATCGCTGAGGATGGAAGGCCGTCATGTCTCAGGCAGAGATCCTTCATGGATCGGGAGCCTGATTAAGTAAGTAAGTGGGGAAGACCCACAGAAAAATGTAGAAGCGGAGAAGAAACGGATACCAAAATGCAAGCCTAACACCGTCCTCTTTCCGAGCTTGGTAAGCCAGGTGGCCTGGATGATCCTTGCAGTAAAGGATTAAGTGAAGCAGGTTGCAAATGGTACCACAACTTTCTAGCAAAAGGTCTAACGCTTCAAGAAGCCAGGAAAAAGGTAGGCGAGAGGAAGACTAAACCAGTGCCTCCCAGCAATGTATCAGAAGGAAAAATGAAAAGGGATGAGCTAACTCCTCCCCTTAGACAATTTGCAAAAAAGCCAAAGACGGCAGCAAGCGGTTTGGCGGGAATAAACACCGCAAAAACCACGGTAGGTGTTTGCTAAAGCACCTATACAAGTGTGGACTATTCGAGATCCTCACTCAGTAACGATAAACTATCGCTACTGGAGAAAGCAATCATTGAGGAAGTGCCCCTGGGCTGGACCACCAAACTGAAATTCAATGGTCTGCTGGTCAACTGGTCTACTGCGCAGCCACGGCTGAGTGGTTCAAAATAAAAACCCCAAAAATCAGCGCATGGAAGGTCATCGAAATAACCACACATGGAGACGAAATCCCCAATGGTTACGATGTTCTTGCCAAGGAGTGCGGGGCTGCTGTTAAAATATGAAGATTATACTTCTACTTAATATTTAGTTCAAGTTTTATGCATAATTTTCTATTTAATTTTTTGCCAGTTTAAAAATATAATGAAAAATCACTTCTCTTTTAAACTTCGATTAATAAATACTTACATATATATCAAAATATTACCCTTGTCTTTCTGGTTGAATATTTCTTAATATATATTATAATTAGCTGCAAGAACTGAGAACAAAAGCTGAAAGTATGTGTAAGCCTGGAAAATATTGAGTAGTAAAAGCGAAGGAAAAGGCCAATTACTGGTGCTCAGTATAGGTCCGATCAGCCGAAGCTATAGTTGAAGACAATCATCAGCTTCACTAAAAATTTGGCAAGATTGCCATAACTGCGCTCAAGAAAGCTACAACGACAAGCTTACCTGAACTCGGAATAAACATAGAAAATCCACAAAACCAGAAAATCCTTCCACAAATCACCATCTCCCCAACAACTGAAATAACTCCTGATGTCCATCCCACCATCCCCCAAACCATCCCAAACACCCCTGTTAACCTTAACCCCTTAGTCATAGGTCGAAGAAGTGAAAAGATAGAGGGCATATACCTCTCTCCGAACAGAATCGACCTGGACTCGGAAAAAGTGGCCCCTAACTAAATAAAAAGAGATGGCCAGGTGTGGGAGCAAAACAATGCTAGTCCAAGTAAATATTCATCACGCTAAAGCAGCATCAGCTGTTTTAGCGAGAAAATTCAACACTGAAAACTTGGAGCTAGTAATGATTCTGGAACCCTGAATCTACGCAGGTCAGCTAAGAGGGTTGTCAAAAAGCGACTCGCAACTATACGAGACAAGACTCTCCCCGAACTTGCATTAAAATAAGGGATAACATAAAGCTAAAGAGGGAATGGCTAAGTTACTCAACAAGTTTCACTGAGTATAACAAGGAGATACCAAAAGCCAAAAGAAATATGTTCACAACTTTCTGTGAAGGTATTTCATCCACCCCTTCTGCGGTTAGATTGTATAAAGCTCTTGCAAAGGAAAAAATTGTAACATCATTAGCACTCAGCTATAATGATATCAGCTTCACAGAAAACGAAGAGCAGAGAACCACACTGCTACTTAAAACACATTTTCCAGGCAGTTTTCCCCTAGAAAGAATTACACCAGAGAGAATTCCTCTAAACGCGAATAGACATGACTGGAAACTAGCAGCAAAAATATGCCCCGATATTAGAATTGACTGGGCTCTAAATACCTAGGTGACAGTCACAAAAAATAACTTGGTCTGCGTAAGGTGTCACATGTGACAATCACATTTTTGTGATATGTGCTTGTGACAGCTATTTTGTGATCACATTTACTTAAAATTGTCGTGTTTTCCCTTAGTTTTGTTGATATTTAATATATCTACACACAAAATGAACGTGTTTGTGCCGGTGCAATTACTTTTTAGAAACGAAAATGAAAATAATTACCGCAGACAAGATCGTTTAGTGAATCTTAATCTTCGAAACAAATTAAAAATATTTGATCTACGAAATGCCAAGTTAGTTTTTTTTTTCATTATTGTTTATGTCTTAATGATTGTTTTTTGATTTAATAGATTTATGAAAAACTTCCGCGTAACAAAAGAGACATTTTCCCAAATTTGATTAAATAGCATTCTTAAAAAAGGATTTAACATTTACTTGCATTTTCAAATTAAATAAATTTATTGTTTACTTTTATTCTCACTTGTTCACTATTCGCCTTAAAGTGGTAAAAAATGGAAGAAAAACGATGAAAAACAAACGTCAACGCTTTTCTTCTAAAGTGATACTAAATTTTTATTTTTTTTGCGATCACCTTACCAAGATGTAAAATAAAACGTGATCACAAATGATAATCACAAATGTGATAATAAACAATCACCTTAGCCGACTCCACCCCATGGGTAGATAGTATATTCCCAGCTCTTTTACAAAAAGGAAAAGAAGACTTTATGCCCCATCTAATTAGCTTAGGTACTCCGAATTAGAATAGCCTTTGGTTATATACCAAGCCTATGGAGGGGATAAAGTAATCTTCATCACCATAATTGGGAAAAAAGATACAACTCATCCAAAGTCTTTCAGACCGATAAGCTTAACATCATTTGTTATGGAAACTTTAGAGAAATTAATTGGAAACTTCTTACGACTCGAAGTACTGTCAATTAATCCACTAAATCTGCGACAACATGCTTACAGAGCAGGAAGATCTACAGAAACTGCACTGTATGAACCTACTAACACTTAACATCAAGCCTTGAATACGAAAGAAGTAGCCATTTCTGCCTTCATTGACATAGAAGGAGCTTTTGATAATACCTAGCATGAGGCTGTTAACAGGGCTCTTGTTAGGAAGAATGTACCAACCACTTTAACAAGATGGATAGGTGAAATGTTATTTAGAAGAACACCAACAAAATCACCACAACCAAAGGATGTCCACAGGGAGGGGTCTTATCACATCTGCTATGGAGTCTGGTAGTTGATGAATTGTTAGAAAAACTGACTAACCTGGGAATAAGATGCATCGACTTTGTTGATGACATTGTTATCACGGCTCTAGGGAAGTAAGGCCAACTCTGCGATATAATCCAGAGAGACCTAACAATTACTTATAAACGGTGTCAAATTGTAGGGCTTTCAATAAACCAAACAAAAGCGACAACTATAGACACCATTTACCAACAGAAGATTGTTGCCTGACATGAAACCTTACGGTTAGCGGGTACAATTATCGTTCCAAAAAAGGAGGTCAAATATCTAGGAATAACAATAATAGTAAACTTTTATGGAAGAAACATTCTGAAATATCGGTTGGGAAAACCACAAAGGCCCCAATGATTTGCAAGAGACTTGCAGGAAAATCTTTGGCGTGCAAACCATACATCCTGAGATGGATGTACACCATGGTGGTAAGACCCATCTTTACCTATGGTGCGGTAGCATGGCATACTAGAACCGAACTCAAAACTACTAGGAAATCATTAGAGAAAGTACAAATGCTCACAGGTATTACAGGAGCTATGAGAACATGCCCCACCTCAGCAATAGAAGTAATGTTTCACCTATGTATCTCCTCTACACGAGGTCATTGATGGTGCTGCAAAGCGAGCAATGATGAGATTCGCAGGAATCGGACCAGGAAAAAATATAAGTCAAAGAGTAAGCTCCCGCATTCCAGAATCCTCCGTTGTGAATCTTATAGACATCGCAAAAGATGGCGTGCACAAAAAATTTAACTTGAAAAAGAATTATTTAACAAAGTTAAGCTGTAAAAAAGAGTGCGTATCTTTGGCCCAGGAACCAAAATTTCGATACCAATGGGACAGTCCACAAGCATTTTCCAAGCAGAAGTAAATGCCATTGCTAAATGCGCTGAACGTAAAGAAGCTATCGAAACCAAAACATAGCCATAATGTCAGATAGTCAAGCTTCTCTAATAGCGCTAACATCCTACAATGTTAGTTCAAAAATAGTATGGGACTATATTCACACACTGAATAAACTCGGTAAGTTAAACACTATCACACTCTATTGGGTACTTGGACATGTACATAGGAGTTCAGGGAAATGAAGAGACAGACTCCTTAGCGAAGACAGAATACTCCATTACTAGGACCAGAACCTTATTGTGGATTAAGGAAAAATGTAATTAAAACTAAAATCAAAAAAGATGAGGAAGCAAAAAGATTAAAAATCTGGAAAGAACTTCCTAAATTAAGGCAGGTAAAATCTTTACTTGGCAACTATAACCAAAAACGTTTCAAAGACTGTCATAAAAACAAGAATTTAAGCTATGTATTTCAACTATGTATATTTATTTTGCCATTCGTTGGCTTAAATTTTTGTGTTATTTATTTTATTTTATCAAATTACTCCCAAGCCTCGTGTCGCGCCAAGATCCAGATGAAGAAAGAAAACAATCAAAATAGGCTAAAATTTGTATTCGTACAGAAGTTATAAGCGATTTAGTAAGTGCCCTTCGGTACAGCACGGTTCGATCACTTTTTCTTAACGCGTTTTTCAAGCTTTTTCGAAACGGTGTACCTTCTGGCTTAAAATTTGGTTTATAATTTCCTTTCCTTACACAATTGTACAGAATATGAACCTCAACCATAAGCGATATTTTTATTTTTACTTTTTTATAGTACACAATATATAAAACAAATAGTAAAAAAAAAAACATGACTTATTTTAATAGCCTTCTAAAAAATGCAAATTTTTATTTTTTTTTTATTGAAATTTATATTGAGGACACACATATAAAAGAAAGTATTTTTTCTGTGCCATTGATTTCGGATACAAATTGTAGCTTCCATCGTGTACACCAACTGCTAAGCCTAACTGGTATCATCGCTACTTTTTAAGTTATATTGTTGTAAAATATGAAGAAAAAAACTAATGAATGTTATGTATAAAATAACCTAATATTTTCAATAAATAATATTCATTTCTTATACTCTTAAAAATAAATGAAAATCAGCACGAAAACATCCTTACACTTATTTCCCCTTAACTCAATTCATATGGTAGAAGCATGCAATTTTTCATCAATGACGTTATCACGTAAAAATATCGTCCGTAAACCGACTTTATTTTTTTAATTTAAATTATTGCCTATTGTTTTCAGCGGGGTCTGGGGGCCCCTTGTAACCTCGGAGCCCTGGGCTGAAGCCCAAGCAGACCTTAGGTAGATCCGGCCCTAAATACCTAAAAGAAATAAAATTTGAGGAAGAATTGTAAAGTGAGAACCTCACTCCATTCTAAAAGGGGGCACAATTGATCTTTCAGGTCGCAGTGCACAAACCCTCAACCACAGATAAGAAACTATACAGATGTCTCATCGCCATACAAAAAATGTCCCATATTTTTTCAACTGCTTGGCTATCAACTGGCCAAAACCTCTTTGTCAATTGATACTCAAGCACATAAAGCTGTTTTTGATTTCACATACAGTTGAAACTCGATTAACCGGGATTCGATTAACCAGGACGCTCTATTATCCGTGATGAAAATATTTAAGATTCTTTCTAAACAATAAAGACAATGTATTTATTTAAACTCTATTATCCGTAATAAACTCTACTATCCTTAACATGACAACAGGGCCCCATTTCACAAAACAACTTATCAACTTTTCACTTCGCACTTTTCAAATTTTTCGTCAATTTGCAAAAATTCTGTTCCACAGAAAGCTAAAACTGATAAGTGATGTAGTTTGCAAGGTCGTTGCAATTTTTTCATTCACTTTGCAATTCTTTTGTGCAAAGTGCAAATTTAATATTGAAAAGTGTAATTTGCAAAAAAGACTTTGCCAAAATTACATATGCTGCTTCGTTTTCGTTCCTCAATAAACTTCAAATTATATTTTTGCAAAGCGAATTTTGATTAGTTTATTTGCAAAGAGAACGATCGCTTTGCAAATACATGTTGGTATTACTAGTGCAGCTTTCAAGATGTTAAGACGAGAGTTTTTACTTGACTTTGGTGAAGACACGCGTGTAAAAAGAAATTATAAAGACCGTATTCATTTTTCGGACTTCAAAATTATAATTTTAATGAGTATTTTCGTTCAAATCGAATTCAAGTTAATTTCCTTTTAAGCAAAATTGAAGAAAAATTAGTGTATGGTACAATACTTAAATAATGTTCCCAACACAAACAACAATTTTATGAAACAGTACGTGCTAAATAAAATTAATTTTTCTTTAATCAAACACAACACTGCATGTTTTGTTATCAATTTTGATTTTGAAAAGTAATTCAAAGTGATAAGACAAAAGTGCAAAGATGATTAAATGCTTTCTGGAACACTTTGCAGAAGAGTTACATTAAATGCAAAGTCTTTACATAGAGTGCAGTCTTAGTAAAAATTTGGTTAGTGCAAAGTAAAATTTGCAAAGAATATTGTGGAACAGACACACCTATCACCTTTCAAAAAAAAAAAAATCAATTTGATAAGTGCATAGTAAAAAGTTGATAAGGTGTGGAATAGGGCCCAGGCCCGAACAAGTTTCTTCTCTAAACCAACGATATTTTCTATCTGTTTCATTAATTACATTTAACATACATACATTATGTACAAACAAAAATATGTACCTACTGAATGAATTCTTAAGTTTTATGGAATAATTTTATGCTTCTTTTCGTGTTTTTTTAAATACATACAAATTTAAAAGTAAAATACGTATCTTTTTTTTTTGAGAAAAAAAAAGTTCTATTATCCGGAATTTTCGATTATCCGTAATGGGCTCGGCCCCGACCATCCCGGTTAATCGAGTTTCAACTGTATTTGCTTGCCTGTTCAAAGCTGTGTGTGTGCCTAACTATAAAAAAAACTTTGAAAATGTTTTTTTTTTCTCAATTCCCTGCCCATAGAGAGAAGGAAAAAGATAAACAGTTTTGGATTTGATGATGTTTTGGTCGTGATGTTACCATATTTCAGTTGGTTTTGTGTAAGCTATATATTTGATGCATTTTTTTATGGTCGAGTCTTTTTATGGGAACCACATGCCGACTGGCGCTAGTGTCGCAGTGTGGAGAGATGCATTTGTCCTTGAATCAATGACTGAGAGGTGAATATTATTACTATTCCATAAGGAACTATACTTTGTCTCCTAAAAATTGTCAGTACAGGCCTTATGGGAGAGCTTTTTCTTAAGCAGTAGCTTGCCCTATTTTCACACTATACTGACTTGAAAGAAGTCGAAACAAAATTGTTACTACCCGCCACTGAATTTCTCATTTAATCTGACGCAGCTCCCACACGACTATTCTACCACACATCTGAGTGTGGACTGAGTATAGTCTATGGAATTTCAACCCTCATGTTATATTTATGTTTATGATATGCAGTGTTGCCTTAGCAAAGTAGGTAACTTGTATCGTCGTTCTTCCTATGGTTGCTGTTCACGAGCTTTTCTTTTTAGGGCTTTTAAAAAAGTTCTTAAGCAGAAAGTGTTTACTTGGTGTTGAATATTTTGGATTGCACTGTGCGGGAAATCCGTTTAAATGCAGTTATAAAAGTATAAGCTCTTTTCTGCAGAGAAAATGATTATTTGCGTAAATTTTCGTACCGTGTGGTCGGTTTATTGATACTTCGTGTATTTTTGTGATATTGATTTATGTTATGATTGTTAATTTTATTTTTTGTTGCATTAATATGTAAGAATACATGTTTATTTTCCAATTGTTATTTATTTAAAAGGGATTACGCCTACTGGGGATACCCTTCAAAAACGCGCCTTTTATCTTACCTCTTAGTGGTGTGGCAAAGATAAATATTATTTCATTTTTATAAATAAAAAAAGAATTTCAATATTAAACCAAGGTAACCCTCAACACATTTTCTTTAAATGTTTGCCATTTCATTGTTCGCAGTAGTCAACTCTGAAAGAGCTTTCAAATGAAAAAGACTTATTAAAAATGAAAATAGTGCGAATGAAAGGCAAACATCCTATCTTCCCTGTACTGACAATTTTTAGGAGACAAAGTATGTGGAGTAAAGGAGATAAATAGTTTCCCTGTAAAAATAACAAAAAACAAAACTTCCCCGTCATCTTTGGTGCCATACGAAATTCGAGCTAAGGACGTTTTTGGTGATGTTTATATGAAATTTTTGTATGCCACGTCGTCGGTCGCCGTCGTCGTCACTTGCTTAGCTTCTTCGATGGATTTTTTTGTATTTTATGAAGGAATTTTTTTCTTGATAGGTAGTTTGTGCGAGGCGAGGAAGAAAACTTTGTGTATTATGAAGACTAGGTAGGTATGTAGGTGTTTTTCTATTGAAGTGTTGTTATAAGATTTGGGGTAGGTTTTTGTGAACGGAAATTTAAAGATTTCTGAAATATTTTACTTTTAGATTTCTGTTTTTTGTAAAAGAACTGTCAATGGAATTTTGATGAAAAATCAAGAACTTGACTCTAAAACTTGTTTTTTTTTTTTCATTTTAAATCATGCATAGATATCTACATACTGCTGCATTCAAGTTTTTCGAGATTTCATAATCAAAAAAAAAATTTATTTGAATTCAGGACAATAAATAAAAAAATTAGGTATGGTTTGCTATGTGTCCTTAAAATAAACAATTTTGAACGTTCCAAATAACAAAAATAGAAGAATATTTGGGCGTGGGCATCTATTTTTGTATAAATGTATTACAGTTTTCACACTAGGCACAGGATGACCTATAATTTTTAAAATTATTTAGATACCGTCTTAGGTTGGAATTATGAAAAAGGTAGCGATAGAAACCTATGCATGTACTTCCCTTCACCTTAGCAACGCACCTTAATAAGTAAAATATGTGAGTTAAAAAATTCAAAAGTTGTTTCTTTACTTAAATATGTCAAGAGTTGTCAGTCATTGTATTCCAAATTTATTTTATTGCTTGCATAATAGTCCGGGAGGCGACCGCAAAAGTACCTACCTCATCGAGTCAATAGAAAATTTAACCATTTTTGAATGGTAATTTAATTTCCGGGTCTTTTGGTGGCAAAATGGCTACTTCCGGTTGCGTTTTTCGGTGTTAGGTTATAACATAGGGTCAATGGAAAATTTAAAAAGAAATAAATAGAGATTTGATCATAGACGTCAAATCATATGGTCGGACAGAAAAATTCCGGGCCCTCACCTTTGTCCGACCAACTCAAACAACGGTACTTTTGGTGTTGGCCTACCTCATCGGGTCAATGGACAAATGGGGTATCAAATGAAAGCTTAGACTGTCCACATTAAAAAATCTGCTGGTCAGACAAACTTTATGTGGGACAAACATGCGTCCGACCGCTTGTTTCAAAAAAAAAAAAAAAATGCTGTGAATTCCTTTATTATTTTTTTTTACTCAATATAAACATTTTTAAGTGTAATTAATATAAAATTAGTACCAAAGTAAATATTTAACTGTAAAAAGAAACTCACTTCATTTTATTACCAATTATATTAATGAAAAAACAACATACTTACCGACGGAATACTACTTTCAGCAGAAAGAAGTCAATCTGTATTAAAAAACGATTGTTACACATTATACATATTATGCATGGTTTTTTTTATTGTTTTTTAATATTAGGTCAGTTCATTTTTTTCAAACAAAATATAACATAAATATAATCATTATACATTTACAATACAAAAAATAAACTTTGCATATCAAGTAATTATAAAGACATTTAAGAAAATTTAAAAAACATCATCCTCATCAGTATCTTCTTCACTAAGATATTTGAATTCTTCTTCTTCTCTTTCTTTTAAAATAATGTCATCAACATTAAGAGGGGTAGGATCCCTTTGAAACCAAAGTGGTGCAAGCTTTCCGTCCTTCAATACCCACCCAAAATCTTCTGCCCTCAGTTTTACGCACTCTGCTTCTGTTGCATTCACCCACATAGAACTTACAAAGACAGTTCTTTTAATTTTCTCATTGAGTTATTTTAAACATGGGGGTATCAGACTAGAGTCAAAGTTTTTTATATTTGTAAAAAAATTATCTACGGCAGTACTTTTAGATGCATACAAATTTTGAAACTTTTGAAACCTGGCTAAATTTACACTTTTTCAGTTCTTGAAACCATACATTTGTGAAGTAAAGTTTTGAATATCTTCAGTATCTTTTTCTTGTAAATGGTCGGTTTTTTACTAAGTGCTTCAAAAGCAGCCTGATAACCACGACTTTTTTCAAGGATATCCAGAGGTTTAGCTTTTCCCTTTCTAACTGGTCGTACTTTCTGCTTTCAATCTCCTTTCATCTAAATGTGTAGGTAAACTACACATTTGAGCCTGAGTAAAGACGAGCAAAATTAAAATATGTACCTTTATCTATTTTAGTCATAATATAAATAATAATACTTCAGGATACTGTGCATCATGTAATGGGATTGTTTTTTCCAATTCATCAGACATCTAACATAAAGTACTTCTTTCAGCCTAAGTTAATATGAAAGCATAAATTTAACGATAGGCTTTTTTTAATACAGGAAAGCGTCTTCTTAGATAATTTCATATTTTAGCTATGTAATCAAAAATTTTCAAATTTCACCCTACAGTGTGCATCAGCCTTAAAGTTTTTAAAAACAAAAATCGATTGCTGATATCGTTCATATCGTTTCCATGTGTACAGTGACGCATTAAGAGAAGAGTAATCCAGGCGGTCATCAGAGAATAATGGTGCTCCAAACAATCAGAGTGTTTACATTTCAAAATATTTAATTCAATTTAAACGAAAAACGCGTGTTAAAATTTTTTAATTAAAAACCAAATTGTAAAAGGAAAACCTCTGATATAAGAATGTTAAAAATATTTCGCCTAGAACCTCTAAATAAATAAATCCGCTCATGGATATGCAATTGGCCTTGCAAAATATGAAATTTCAAGGTTTTTTATTACTTTGATTACAAAAAATGCTACTTACATTTGATGTTTTGCTTCGTTTTTGTGATGTTTGGTTATACTCATTTAAATAATTTCTTTTTAAATTAATCTTACGATAACACTTTGTATGGTAGCCAAACTCGTCTTTAGAATTAGGTAATAATTTTATATCCCCGTACTTAAAACCTTTAAATTTACGGATAAATATTGCATCAATACATTTTTTAAGCATTTCATCCGTAAAATTATTAATTTTTGGGGAATCTTCCCAACAAACAAAACACTTTTTAACTTCGGATGCCATAATATTTAAACTTAACACAAAACAAAAGCAAAAAAATATAACTTGTATTAAGTAACTTAATATATTTAAAGTTGTTTTACAAAAAAAAAACTTTTTTTTTCAATTTGAACACACTATATATTATTATTTCTTGAACACTTTCAACATGAACTAGCCGCTCAAATTTTCTACCAAGAATGTTTTTGTTAAAACATCTCTAATGATAAATTCTTAATTAACAGTTGTAAGCAGTCATAAAAATTAAGGGCATTTATACTATTAGGTATAAAACACGATTTTGTTTTATTTATTTACCATTAGCTTCAAATATTTAATTTTATTAAATATAGATATGCCGTAAATTTCAAGAATAGAAATATGGTTTTAAATAACATTTTAAAATGATTTTATTTGAAGTTAATGCGACTATAAGTATGTTTTTTTTTGTCATTAATATAAGAAAATACTAATTTTCTGTGAAAAAAACTTTGGTGGTGGTCAGTTTTCATCGGGAACCGTACATCGGAGATTCTTTCTACAATACCTAGGGAGTCATTGAATCATGTACGATCCGAACACAGTGCAGCTGATTGTGCCTCTCGCGGAATTCTACCTTCACATTTGATTCAAAATGAGTTATGATGGAAAGGTCCATCTTGGTTAACGAAAGATCGAGTTGAGTGGCCAAAATCGAAATATTCGGTCAAAAATATTCAATCAGAAACCTTTGAAGTGAGAAAGAAAATAACGACTTGTGCTTTTGTAGAATTATATCCTAAAAGCTTTTTTTTGAAACTTAATTGATAATTCGTCTAGTTTTCTGAAATCCGTTCGTGTACTCGCTTCAATAATTCGATATATGTTACGTGTCGCTGGTCGTATCCAAGAATCGGATGTTTCTTCGCAAATGAAACACCCAATTATCCTCGACAAAAACACCCGCATCACAAAACTTATCGTCGAACATTTTCATAATTCACATTGTCATGCAGGTGTTTCTCTTTTGTTTGCCATTTTAAGACAAGAAATTTTCATAATCGGTTGTAGGAATCTGCTGCAAAAAGTAGTCCATAAGTGTGTTTCGTGCTTCCGACAACAAAGAATAACTTCGACCCAACTAATGGGTAACCTGCCGGCAGAGCGTGTATTGTTTTCGCGTCCGTTTAGCAAGGTTGGTGTAGATTATGCAGGACTCAGGTCCTATAATTTTACGACTGGCTCGTGGACGAAGTCCGAAATCTACAAAGGCTTATATTGCGTTGTTCGTCTGCTTTACAACAAAGGTGATACACGTCGAGCTGGTAAGTGACCTCTCTCCAAAAACTTTTCTCGCTGCCCTTGACCGGTTTGCGTCGTGTGTGGTAAACCGTCGGAAATCTGGAGCGATAATGGGACAAATTTCCATATTCAATATTCTTATTATTTGTTTAATTATCTAATTAATTAATTTGTTACATGTGTGACCTTTTGCCAAACAAGCATAAGGTACACTATTTACATTTATACTTAGTATTACTACCAATGCGCTTCCCTCTAAGAGCGCTTTGAATTCTCTTCTCTTAAATTATGTTATGTATGTAGTTAAATAAAATTAATTATTTGTAACTGTTTAAAAAAAGCTTTATTATCATTTGACGGATTATTGAAGAGTTAATCTTAATTCTAATTTGAATACGAAGTATTCACAATGAAATTCAAAGTCATCAATAGGAGACATAATCATTCATTCGTGGGAATGTGATATTCCTGATGATCTCATAAGTCTCATAATCCTCAACGGATGTTTATATCTGGATTAATAATGAAATATGATATATATTTAACTCCTCCCCTCTTAAAAATTCTTTCGTCCTCGAAAAATATAAAATTTTAATTTAATGTTATAAAAATTTTTTCATTAAATTTTGGTTTGGGGAAATCTTGTAATATAATATTGTCTTTTTTGGTAATTCATTAATTATTTTAATACTTTTTTTACGTTTACATTTTTGTGCAAAAATAATGATTATAATAATTGTTATTAAAATGTATAATATAATATTGTTTATGAGGGAGTGAGTGCTACTGTTTTTATTTCTTTTATTTGCTTTATATTTTCTAAATGTATTGGTTTCTATATTTACTTCTGTTAACTTTGCTTGAAATACTGATGGTAAAGGTACATAATTTGTTATTTCTTTTGATAAAAATTTTTGGTTTTTTAAATTTATTGAACAATTTGAAATCTGTACAATATAGGTACCGTTTAAAATTCTTGTTTTATTTTCACAATCATATAACTTTCGTTTATAGTTATCAATAAAAATTTAATTTTCTGTTGTTTGTTCTGTGCTTGTTTTAGTGTTGAAAATATAAGTACAATTTGCATTCATAGAATTTATTAAATTAGAAATACAGGATTTTACAGATATTTTTTCGATTTGATTTTGTCTACATATGAATATTTCTTGAATTTTTAAACATATTTCTTTTATACCATACATCTTTTGGTTATTAGCTAATATGTCTAGGTAAGGAAATTTATTATTCCCTGTTTTGCCCAATGTATTGCATTAGAAATCTCTTCTAATTCTTCATTAGTAATTTATTGAAAATTGCCTGAACAAAGTTTTCTGTGGGAATTTCATTAAATTTCTTTAAAATGAATTTATAATTTATAATTTTCTATTATCTTGTTTGTGTGTGCTAGTATGTCTTTATTGATTATATATTGTTTATTATTGTTTATAGTCTGTTCATTTTGTTAACTTCCCATAGGGAGTTATTGTAATCGGTAAGATTTGTCAAATTGAAATTTTTGACAAATCTGGACGTTTCAAGGTTCCTAGAATCTAGATCCGTCATTTGTAGAGAGATGTCTGTATGTGCGTGTGTACGTACGTTCGTACGTTTGTACGTTCGAGATACTCTTTTTCGTCCACGGTATCTCAAGAACTAGTAAAGATATCGACTCCAATTAAATTTTGTTTGACAGGTCATAACTTCGAAAGGTGCAGAAAGGACTTTCATAAAAATTGGTCAAGCGGTTTTTTCACTATCGCAGTTTTTAAAAAAAGTGAAAATTTTGGTTGGAAGCAAATATCTCAGGAATAGATAGTGCGATTGTCTTCAAATAAATTTTATTGTATACATTGTAATGTGTTACAAATTTGATATAAATTTTGAAAATTTTCAACTTTTTTTTTTTTTTAAATTGAAAAACTAAAAAAAAAAATTTGGCGCGAAAATATACAATGAAGGAAAAATGATATTCTCTTCAAAACTATTTTCTATTATGTGAAACGATGTTCTTTACATCTGGTGAAAGTTTGAAAAAAATTCAATTGACAGTTTTTTTACAAAAAATAAAAAAGTACAAAAAATTCTTCCAAAAGTTGGTAAAAAGTGTTTTTTGACTTAAATATCTCGAGAATGAGTACAGATATTGACTTCAAACTTAATTATGTTGATACAAAATACAATTATTAATATATGCTACAATTTTAACAAATATCGAATTGACAGTCTTTTTACAAAAAATAAAAAAACTTAATCAAAAATTTACCAAAAAATGTCAAAAGTAGTATCTTGACTTGAATATGTCCAAAATGGTCAATCATTTTAACTTCGAATCTATTTTATTTTTTGCGTAATAGAATTTTGAACATATGGTACTTTCTTGACAAATATCGAATTGGCTTGTTTTTTTACGAAAAATAAAAAACCAAAACTGAAATTTACCGAAAAGTGTCAAAAATTGTTTTTCGGCTTAAATATCATCACAACAAGCAATGTTATTGACTTCAAACTTATTTTATTTTTAACATAATGCACTTGTCAATTCCTAAAAAATGATAAAATATTGACAAATATCAAATTGACATTTTTTACAACAAATACAAAGCTGCAAAAAGTTAAGAAAAATTTGTAAATATTGTTTTTCCGCTTCAACATCTCTGACCGTTTTTTGTTAGTAAAATTGTTATCAATCAGCATCAAAAGTAAATCGATTAATATCAGCAACGCCAAGTTTTCAAATAATGCATAATGGGAAGTTATCAGTGTGGGTCGCACCCAGCCTCTTTTTTGTTTATTAATTCGTCTAAGTCATAAGCGTCTGATGATCCGGCTAACTATTTCCAAGCGGATCCAATCCAATTAATGGATCTTCTAATACGATGGGGTAGTAATAATTCTAGTTCTTTTTCTATTTTGTTTTGTAGAAATAAAATTTGCTGTTTTACTGGCGATGAATTGTTAATTTTTAGTTGAATGATTGGAAGAGACGATCTTTGAACGGTAAGCTGCCTTCTGTAATTTTTCCTTGTCCTATTTTTAATGATATCATCGGGGAGTTACTGTATTCCCAGATATATATGTCCGCAAAAGTAAATGTTATACAGATAGCGGTAAATCTGAAAAGAAATATACATAATTAATCGTTTTTAATATTTGTTTTATGTATTTTCCTTCCAGTCATAGTTGTTATTGTTACTCTATGATCATCTTTAACTATTTCCTTAATAAATTTTTGTTTTAATTTTCCTTTTCTTCCTGGTGCTTTTATATAAATAATATCTCCGGGTTTATATTTTTTTGGTTTCTCCCCATGTTTATTTTCATAGTTTAATCTTTGCTGTTGGATTCTTTCTATTAAATCTTTAGTTTTTATGTTCGTTTCTTCTCTGAATTTGTTTAATTCTTCTAAGGATTTTGATGGTTTTCTTCCAAAAAATATATTTGCGGGAGTTTCCTTTACTGTTTTACTATATTTGTCTGTTGCTATTGTTGCTAATTCTTTAATTGGCGTTAAATTATATTCTTTTTGTATACACCGTATTATTTCTTGAATTGTGTAGTGGATTCGTTCCACCTGTCCATTTTCTTCACTTCTGCTTGAAGGTGTCAAATAAATTTTAATACCTAAATTTGATAAAAAGTCTGTTATGATTGGGCTGGTTAAAGCTTTGTCCCTATCCATTACTAGGAGTTTAGGAGTCGTATAATAGTTTATGAGTTCAAATACTTTGTCTTTAAGATAAACTGCAGACTTGTTTTCTATGGAAAATATTTTTGTAAACTTAGAAAATTTATCTATGGATGTTAGAAATAGTTGGTCGTCTAGTTCCATGATGTCAATGTGAACTATTTCAGTTGGGTAACTTGGAATGGGAGTTTTTTGAAGTTCTCTTTGTGTTGGATAACGGTCCTATTTATTTTCCTTGCATATTTTGCAATTTCTTAAAACTTCTTTTATTTTCAATCTTCGATTAGTTTTTCTTTATTTTCTTTTACACATCTATGAGCTTTCCTATGCTCTTGATGAATTAATTCTACAATTTGTTCTTCGTCGATTAAATCTGCCACTATTTTTTGTGTAAATCTTATTTTTAAACTATTACCTATTAAATTTTTTTTTATAAACTTCTTGTATAAGTTGCATTAGATTTTCTGGAGCTTTTAGTCCATTGATTATATCTGGTCTCATTTCATTCTTAAATATATTTTTTATAATATCAGCATTATAAAAGTTCCTTATTATAGTTTTCCTATGATATCCAGGATGTGGTAGTTCATATATTCTGTCTTCTTCTCCTTCTATGATTATTACCTGATTTTTAAAGACATTGAGTGGGGCTTCCGTGCATATTATTAAATCTGTATTGTTGATGCTGGGTTACATTCACTAATATTCATTCTTGATAGTGATTTGCTTTTCCTGGCCTGTAAATTAATTCGTAGTTGTATTCTTCGAGTCTCGCTTTCCATCTTTTTAATTTAGAATTGTAATTTTTGTTGCTTAAAGAAAATGTTAGAGGTTGATGGTCAGTTATTATTTTTTTTTTTTTTGCTCCATAGAGATAATTTCTTAGGTGGTCTAATGCCCATATTATTGCAAGCATTTCCTTTTCATTTGTAGCGTAACCTTGTTCTGTTATATTTAAACTTCTGGAGATAAAAGTTATTGGTTTTTCTTTACCTATGTCTCCTTGAGATAATACTGCGCGTAGTTGGAGGCATCTATTGTTAATGTAAATGGTCTGTTAAAGTCGGGGAAAATTAATATGTCGGTAGATATCAAGTAGTTCTTTAGGTCATTAAAGGCTTTTCTTTGATTTTCATTAAATTTAATCGGTACCTTCTTTGATTGATTCTTACTAGTTCTTGCATATTCACCTGATGTGAGAGAGGTAAGTGGTTTTGGAATTTTTGCAACATCTTTTATGAAACGTCTATAATAGGATGCTAGTCCTAAAAATGATTTTAGTTCTTTATTTTTTTTTAGATTTTATTTGACCAAATTTAAAAAAAAAAATGTACATTGCTTATGTTTGCTATCGCCCAGTTTACAGAGTTATGGTTAAAACTACCTTACTTCTGAAAATTTATATAAACAATACATACTTTGATTTGATTTTTTTTTTTTAAATTATTAATTTGAGGAGGAAAGGTCATAAAAAAACCTCCTATTTAAGAATTATATAATAAAAAGTAAATAAGAATTATTGAAATCAATCGCAAAAGGAAGATAAACATAATTTAGGAATCATATTATAATAGTTTTTTTTTTTTTTTTTTTTTTTTTTTTTTTTAATAAATTTTATTCAATACTTATATCTAATATCACAGAATAATTCCATAATAAATAAATAAATAAATATATATATATAAATGAATAAATAAATAAATAAATAAATAAATAAATAATAAATAAATAAATAAATAAATAAATAAATAAGAAAAAAGATAATCTGACAACAAATGATTGAACAAATAATAACAGAATAAATAACAAAATAAATAAATAAATAAGTGATTAAATAAATAAATAGACAACAAGTGATTTAAATAAAAAAATAATAATATAAATAACAAAATAAATAAATTAACAGAAAGTAATTAAATAATAATAAATAAACAAATATATAAATAAATAAATAACAGAATAAAAAAACACATACATGGATATATAATAAAAAAACATAAATTAAATAAATAATATTGACTTTAAGTAATAAGATTAGAAATGAGAACATTGTCAGACATTTGACATCGAATAATATAATTTCCGTTTAGCTTTGCCATTCTGGCAAGAACATAATCGACATTAGTCATGTTGTGCAATTCGTTAGTGGAAAAATGCCAGGGTAGCCTGAGCATCAACTTTAATACTTTGTTTTGAGAAATTTGCATCTTTTTAACATGTGTTTTTGCACATTGGCCCCAAACTGGACTCCCGTAAAGCATTATAGATTGAAAAATTACTTTAAAAATTACCAGCTTATTAGCATCACTCAGAAGAGATTTTCTGTTAATTAATGGATACATAATTTTAATTGTTTTATTAACTTTAAGTATTGTTTTCTGTACATGTTCATTGAATGTAAGTCTTTTATCCAAGTGTATTCCCAAGTATTTGACCGAGGTTCCCCATTCTATATCCACATTATTGAGGCACAGATTATTGAACGGAAGGAAACAGGGCTTTCTTTTTCTTGTAAAAAAGATTGCCTGTGTCTTTGAAGCATTTATTTTAATTTTCCATTTGCAATAGTAGCTATATAAAATGTTCAGAGCTGATTGTAGGTTAGTTTCAATACTTAAACTAAGTAAATCAGATGAATAAATAGCAGTATCATCAGCATATATGGCCGATTCACAATTGGGGAGCTGTGGAAAGTCAGCTGTATATACATTATAGAGGAGGGGGCCTAAAACAGAACCTTGAGGTACTCCTGCAGGAACACATAAATTTTGGGACAAATCCCCATTAATAGACACGGCAAAGTATCTGTTTGTTAAAAAACTTTGAACTATTTTAATTAAATAAGATGGAAAATTCAAAACTATCATTTTGTAGATCAAACCATTATGCCAGACACTATCAAAAGCTTTCTCGACGTCTAATAGAACAAGTCCAGTAGATTTTTGATTATTAAAATTGTAACGAACGTGCTTCGTTATACGATTAACTTGCTGAACGGTGCTGTGCTGAGCCCGAAAACCAAATTGTTGAGGCGGATAAATATTATTAGCTACAATAAATTCATCTAACTTAAGTTTAATAAGTCGCTCGAAGACTTTACTTGTACAGCTTAAAAGAGAAATAGGTCTGTAACTTTTTGGATCATTTGGTTGATTTCCTGGTTTTAAAACAGGTACAACTTTAGCTACTTTCCAGGACGTAGGGAAGTATTGAAGTTTAATGCAGCTATTGAATATAAAAACGAGGTATTCAAGACCAATTTTAGGTAGTTTTTTGAGAAAGACGTTTTTCGTTCCATCGAACCCTACTGATTTTTTCACTTGAAGTCTGCGTATAATATCAATCATATCATTAAGATGTACATAATAGCTTTCAGGTATGTCAACAGTTAATAAATTTACGTTTCTAACAGCATCATTCACCACATTTTCAAATTGATAAGATCCTAATCCGGTAAAAACGTTGTGGTTATCATAAAATGAAATTGCAAAAGCATTAGCTTTATCGGTATTAGTAATACATGTATTCTGGGCGTTACGGAATGCGGGAACAAAACTATTTTTCTTCCTCAGAGTCTTGGCTATGTTCCAGAATGGTTTACTATTTTTGTCTAATGACTGAAGTTTTAAGTTCCATTCAATATTTTTGAATTTAAAAATTTCAGTTTTTATTTGACTGTTAAGTTGTCTGACTTCCGAGTATAAACTTGGAATACGGCAACGCTGCCATTGTCGTCGAAGACGGTTCCGTAGCTTAATAATGTTTAAAATATGTTGTGGTATTCTAGTTTTTAGTTCGGATGGAGTTTTCTTGGGAACAGACAGATCTACGCTTTCAGTGATAGTATTATCAAATTTATTGATACAACTGTCTATTTGAATAGTGGATTCTATTGTATTTATATTTCTATCAACATGTCTTAATCGATTTTTTATTGTGTTCCGATACCTCGACCAGTTTGCTTTACTTAGGTCATAAACGTATCTAATATTTGCGCTAGGGTGTTCAAGTACCCCACACTTAACAGGTAAATGGTCGGAGCTCAAATCATTGCAAACAATAGGTTGCGAGAATAGAGCAGAAGTATTTGTTAGATAAAAATCTAAAGTTGAAGGACTTTTTCTTCTGTCTGATGGAAAATAAGTGGGACTATTTGGAAACATTATTTCAAAACCATGACTAGAGTTGAGGTTTTCTAATATATTACCCCAAGAATTAGCTCTTACACATCCCCATTTCCTGTGCCTGCAATTAAGATCACCGCCGATTAAATATGGACCATTAATATTAATCAATTTTAAAATATCGGATTTAAAATGCTCACCTCGCAACAAATTCCTAGTGCGACCTGGGAAATACACCGAGAAAATTGAAATCTTTCTATTATTTGAAAAATGTACATCAATACCAATGTTTTCAATGTATTTAGTATTAATTATAAGTAAAAGTGTATGTTTTAGTGTTTTCCTAACTACGATGGCAACACCGCCACCAGGTCTGTCAACTCTATCTACTCTATAGCAATTATATTCAGAGTTCGAGAGAGTTACATTGTTAGTGAGCCAAGTTTCAGAGACCAAACCAATGTCAATTTTGTTCCTGCTTAAAAAAGAGAAAAATTCAACAATTTTGCTACGAATGCCCTGTGCATTCCAACATAAAACATTTAAAGTATGATTACTTGTCATTTTTATTATAAAGGTACTTAATCGCTAACTGGGCGATAACATTAAATTGTTCTGCTTTCGTTGAGCAGTGGCTAAGTTGAGTTGTCATCTCAACGGTTAGAGATTGGACCTCTTCCATTGAAAAGAGAGTTTCTTCAGAAGTTGTTGCTCGTTTACTAAACTGGTTTGACCACTTTTGACTTGAGCGAGGTGGGGGAGGTGGTGAATATGAAGGCGCTGCGGCTGATTGTGTAGGTATACTAGAATTCCTCATTTTATTTTGCTGAGCTTTTGCCGGTGTATGTTTAAGTGGAGGGAAATTATCCATTGAGTTGACAAATGACGTAGTTGGGTGCATTTGTTGAATATGATTTTTGATAGGAGAGGACTGCCACTTACCATGTGAGATATTCTCTTTAATTTTTAAAAAATGTTGTCTGCTCACACAATTAGGATCAGTCGATCTGTGACTCTCTTTGCAATTCGCGCATTGAATTTTATCGTTGACACTGCATTCACTGGTTTTGTGAGGACCGGAACAGTTTGCACAAAATGTTTTGACGTGGCAGTTCTTTTCTCCATGTCCAAACATTTGACAGTTGTGGCACTGGGTTATATTCCCTCTACGTCTTCGTTGATAGTCCCACTTGACTTGCGTGCGATAAATGGATTTTATGTTTTTTTTTAAATCACATAATCGGATAGAACCTTGTTCTAAATACACAATGTATATTGTTTCGATATATTGTTCATATTGTTTGGTCACTAGTTTAATATCTCTGCACTTAAGGCCAAGCCTTATAAGTTCAGATTTAAGTTCACTTGTTGGGAGAGTATCAAGGCCAAAAAGAATAACCTTAAATGATCTTTCGGTGGAGAGATCATGAGAAAAAAATTGACATTCAGCTGATTTTAAAGCATTGCATGTCTTTTTATGGGTTTCAACACTTTCACATTGAATTTTTATTCCGATGGACATTCTTTTAATAGAATAATCAGTTAAATTATTTTTTGTCATAAGATTAGATCGATTACCACTTCACTTTCCATCTCATCATTATCGACAAGACATTGTAAGGGTGTCCAGCGATTATTTCTGGAGTTATCAACATTATTCGTCGTCATGTCTAAGTTAATAGTTTTACGAACTTTATTTTTTGAAGACAAAATGTCTTCATTTAAAGAAGAACGATTTCTTTTAAGAATTTTGTAAGTTTAGATACACAGTAGGATTAAACACGTCATGCACAGATGACAGATCGTACGTCACTGATTTTAGTTCTTTAAGATTTGTTGGTTCTTGGGTATTTTGGTTAGCTTGTATTTTTTTTGGATCTGCTTTGCTACCTTTTCCCGAAATTATAAAACCTAAGTATTCTATTTCTGTTTTAAGGAATTCTGTTTTTTCTAGATTTATTTTTAAATTTGCTTTACTGAGTTTACTTAAGATGAGTTTAATATGTGAAAGATGTTCTTCAATAGATTTACTGAATATAATTATATCATCGATATACACATAACATATCTTTCCTATATATTTTTTAAGTACATCATCTATCATACATTGAAATATTGTCTGGGCATTTGTTAATCCAAAAGGCAATCTGAGAAACTCATACTTTCCGTTTAGGGTAGAAAAAGCAGTTTTTTCTATGTCCTTTTCATTCATTGGTATTTGGTGAAATCCTGACGTTAAGTCAATAGTTGTGAAGAAATAAGATTCTCCAAGATTCGCAAGAATTGTTCCTATATTAGGTATAGGATATGTATTTGCTATGGTAACTGCATTTAACCTTTTGTAATCAATTACCATTCTGTATTTTCTTTCGCCATCCTTATTCAGCTTTTTTGGTACAATCCAAATAGGGGCGTTGCGTTGTAGGTATGGTGAAGATGTAATACCCTCGCACTACCACGATTTCTACAAATCGTTAAAAACTTCCGATTTGGGTGACGAAAGTGATAATTAGAATTAAATGCCTTATTTACTTAAATTACAAGAAAAAATAATAATAAAATGAAATTAATGAAAAAGATTTTTTGAAAATGATTATTTTATTCAAAAACGTAACAAAATGAAAGGGGTCAGAGTAATAATTCTCATTTGAGGCACATAAACGTATCAGCATATCATTTCACTTTATTGAATAAAATATCATTTAAATCACAAACAAAATTAAGAATAATTTATCTATTCTATAGCTAGTATGTTAGCCTTGAAATTTTTAAAAGTTAATTTTACAAAAGTTTCCATAGAGCTCATTAAAATGAAAAATGGTAAAAAAAAACACAAAATCGTCTCTCCTGAAAATTAGCAAATATTGACATACGGTTTTGTGTCACTAGGGCGACAAGTTGAGGGTCTGATAACATTGTCTTTTAATAATTTATTAATTTCTTTATCTATTTCTTGTCTCATACATACTTGGTATGGATATAATTTTGCATATATAGGAGTGTCTACACAAGTTTTGATTTCTGCTTTAACGTTTGTTACGGCGGTGATTTTATCATCGGGTTTAGTAGAACTGTGAGAAAATTTATTTAAAGTAGAATTGAATTCCTGTCTTTGTGAAGAGTTGAGTAAATCGTTATTTATGTAAAACTAAATTGACGTCTACTGACTGTCTTATTTCTAAGGGCATATGTAGTAATTCCTGGATAGATAGTTAGAATAGATTTATTTCTATCAATTATTGCTTTTAATTCTCAAAGTGTATCATCTCCAATGATGCCATCGAATGACGTTAATTTTCCCTTATGCTGCTTTTTCAATCTTTACTTTTCCTCATAAAGAGTTAATATAAAAGGGGTTTTCTAGTGTTATCTGTTTTACTGTGTGTTCTGGTTTGATAAAATTTTTATTCGCGCCTGTGTCTATTAGAAAATTCAGACATGTCCCATTGGGTGCATGATATTTTATATAGGGAGTTCCACTGACCCTATCATTAAAAAATTTAGTTCCTGTCCTTGTAATTCGTCAAGATCGTCAAATTCATTATTTAATTGTTCTTCATATTGGTCCATATCTTGTTCAGTATTACTTTGGAACACTCTTTGTTGTTTCGGAGGGCTTGGTGGAGCCCTTTTGTATATGCCACTAAAGCTGTGTCAGCTTTTCTCTAATTTTTTGTCGTATAGACTGAATGATTGCTTTGAAGAGCGGTTTTGTTTTAATTATTTTATAGTCTTCTAAGACATTCTCCACGGATTTAACCCATGAAGGGTATTTGGTGGGGTCACCATCACTTTTCGATAGCAAGTCGGTTTGATTACTTGGCCTTGCCAAAACTTCTGGTTCATTATATGTAATATTTTGTGATTGCAAAGGCAAAAATTGTCTCTGTAATTCAGAAATGTTGCTCTGATAGAAGCATTGACAGAATCTGACAAATTTACAATATCCGATTGCAATTGATCCAACGATATCCTGTACTGACATTTTGTTTATTTTTTATTTTTTAAATACTAATAATAAATAAATACTAATGATAATAATATATAATAATATAATAAAATAATTAAATATATAATTGAAAGCAAAAATTATTTAAAAAAATAAAGGGTTTATCACCCAATTTAGATAGTAAAAATGTTTTAAAGTTGATTGTACTGGAACTCGTCATTCCGGATGATGTTCGATGTTGTTTTCAATTTTTTGTTGTGATGGACACAAATTATATTTTGTTAACTCTTTCTAGATTTTTTTTAAATTTTCTTCAATTTCAATTTATAATTTTTCTTCATTCATTTGTTTGCACTTTTTGCATTTTTTATTTCGTTTTAGAATTTGTATTTATTTAAACTTTTTATGTTGCTTTTCTTTTTTCTTTTTTTTTTACTTGATTATTATTGATTAAATATTTAGTACACTTACACTAAAATATAATTCCTAGTCATGTTAATGACTTAGCGAGACAACGCGACGAATAAGTCCTATTTTTGAGCGGAGAGAAATTTCTTTCTTCACACTCTATGGAACTACGTAGTTAACGTTGAGAGGGTTGTTCCGTTTTGTTTGCAAATTTTTAAATTCTTTGCGCTATACTAATGGCTCGGATTCTTCTTGAAACTGTTATTCACTTTCACTTTTAACTGAGGTTCGTCCTTTTTACGGGCTCAGGCGCACATTTCCGCACAAAATTTTAAAAGTGTTTTTACGAAAAACTACGGTCCCTGCTGTTCGGGTGCCAGTTAAATAAAATTATTTATTTGTAACTTTTTAAAAAAAGCTTTATTATCATTTGACGGTTGATTGAAGACTAAATCTTAATTCTAATTTGAATACGAAGTATTCACAATGAAATTTAAAGTCATCAATACGAGGGATAAATATTCATTCGTGGGATACGCATAGGAGAGATAATCATTCATTCGTGGGAATGTGATATTCCTGATGATCTCATAAGTCTCATAGTTTTTTACAATCGTATAAATTATAATATATGTACATACATGAGTTAATAATTCACTAATTTTCAGATTTGTTTGCTGTCAAAATCGCTGTTGACGTTGTAATCTGTTTCACATGACTTTTGCTATCGAAGTTTTTTTTGCTGTTGCTTTTGAAGTTGCTGTGTCAATCTGTTTTTTAGCATTAGTTTTTTTGATTCTGAGTTGTCAAAACGAGAGTATTGCCAGAAACCATGTTTTTTGATTAAGGACTCGATTCTGAATCGTTATCGCATAGCAACTTAAATTTTTCAACCTTAAATTGTGTAGTGAACGGCATGACACATACACATCGTCTCGCTGCAGACCAAAACACCTCATGTTCCTGTCCTGTGTGGTGTGTAGTGTCGACTATTTGCAGTGAAAGCCTGTGGGAATTCATTTTTTTTTTAGTTTTCTTCCTCTGCAACTACATCTCTGTATCGTGTATGGACTCCATTGCCGATTTCATGTCATGATCGAGCATTATTAGATAAATTATGTCGCGGCTAATCTCGTTAAAATTTCAATTAATTAAAAAAAGTATTTATTGTAAATTTCCCTTTATTTCAATCCATTCAAAATTGACTACATTCAGTTAACCTAGCAAAAGTTAAGTTCGCCTTTTTGTTACCCTTCATTGGTAGCACTTAAAAACTTAATGTTAACAACTTAATATATGTATCGCCCGGCTTTTTTTTTTATTTAATGAACTAGTGACAAAATGAATGTTGTATTTATATTTTTCTTAAGAATATATCGTTATAACTTCACGACCGCCACCACGAACCATTAACACTCTCTCCAATCCCTCCGTTAATACTTCCAAGAACTCCATATCTGGAAAATGATTAGTTAAGGAAAATGAACAATAATGTAGTCCTTTAAAAAGAATACAATTTGTGAAGAAATTATTATCTATGTATGTATAGTAACACATCTGTAGACGAGAGTAGGTATGAAGAAAATGAAAGGATTTATATAAAGTCAAATCTTCTACATTGTACTTTGTAAGACTTTTCTCCAAATCTTAGATTGAAAAAAAAGTTAAATAGATTGAGTTGTGAACATACACAAATGCATTGACACAGGCTCAAGGTTGAAGTTCATTTGAGTTAAAACGAACTGTTATATTGACAGTTTCAGTTTCACTTACTGATTTCAAATTAATTACGGGAAAAATTAATAAAAGAGAACTGACATACCACTAGCTTGTCATCACAATTCGTTAGATTTAAGCGAGGAATCACAAAACTTTCTAAGCTTCGGATTGTGGCAACTGCTGAAGTATTTAAAAAATGGATGTGGATCAACAAAGGATGTCAACTCAAAAATCCGGGCTTTTGACATCTTTCTTAACCCCAAATTGATCTTTTGTTATTATATTAATTTTAATAGTTTTTAAAAAGGATACAGTTACTTTCTCTCCCATGTTTCAAGTCCTTTGGTGGTCCTGGTAAATTCATTATAACCAATTGTGCATCTACTGACTTATTTACAATGACTTCGTTTAATTTCACAGCCGTGTGCATTCTCCGAACATTGAATTCATCTCTGTAAACATAAAAAAGAATCTATTTTCGTCGCACAAAATAAGCGTCTATTATTACGGTCTTGATTTAATTTCCAAATGTGTATCTGTGGAAGATCTTTCGGATTTTTCATCTTCGTGTTGTTTTTGGTCTTTCTTCGTTCTAAGACAAATTTCCTTTGAATCACTGTCGGTATTGTGTGAATATCCTTTTTGCTTTTCATCTCCCTGATTATCTCTATAGTATTCTAAATGCTGTAATTAAAATAAGGATTATAACAAAAACATTCTGAATTCGAATACTGCATTTATGTCGATGTATTATTTTGACAAATGTGCATACATTATTTTCACAGTTTTCCTCAAAGGCTTCAGAAGGATCAGCAAATCTGACCTTTGGATTTGCTTTGGTGGTATCATGGTGATGATCTACAATAGCTTGAACCTAAAAACATGTTTAAAATATATTTTTTGCATATTAATCATTTTGCTGGGTAATGTTTCCACATACAAAATACATATATACCTAAATTTCATGACAAAATTAATATTTTTTTTAAATAAATATAAATACAAGGACTTAGGAAAACAAGAGTATAATATTGAAAGATGATATTTTATCAGACAGTAAAAAGAAAATAATTGCTTCCTGGCATTTAAACAGGGTTTTAGATACATATATTTTCGTTTACTATCATTTCATTTGAAGTAATTTTTCTAAAGTCAAAAAATTTGGATGTGGCTGGACTTCTTGGGGACAATTAAATTAAAAGTGGTTTCAGAAAACACCCTTACGTTCAGTGAAGGAAAAATTGTCAAAACTAGTTTTCTTGAGCGTTTAAGGTAAAATAACTACAAAAAAAAGCTAAGAATTGACAGGACGCAAATAATGTGCACTTTTACACTTAAAAGAAGTTAAATATTATAGTATTTGAAATGCATTAGATGATTATGCCTTTGAAGAAATCGTATCGCATATATTTTAAGCACTTAATATTTAATTTTTTCTGAAGACCTGAGTATGGTTCACGCAAATAAAATCATAAATCATAATAAAATAGGGGTCTTTTTAAAACAAGACCAAAAAGGATTTAAATGTTTTAAATATAATCTCAATACATTCTTACACCTATAAATAACAACTTAACCCATGACAAGTTTATGAAGATAGAATCTCATCAATATAATCACTAAATTTTTGTCTGTTATGCATTAAATATTAGGTGTTTTTCTACGATCCCAAGACTTCGCTTAAGTTTGTGCTTGGGTTGATCAAATAATTTTTTAGAATTATTTGTGTTAGCATAAATACTTCATCTCTCTCATTAGAAATAACAGCATTGTAAACTCAAAATATATCATTTTGACATGTAATAATAACTAAAAAGAGACTCAAGTGTTTAAATAGGTGAAGATATCGGTGCAAATAGGTATATTAGAAACAATTTTATTTCTAATTGTTATTATAACTTAGCTCAGTGCAAACATTTTTATACCGAATTGTTAGTATAACTAAGCTCAGAAATAAAAAATATAGTTTGAAAAAAACTAAAAAACACGCTTTTAAAACCCATCATACTAAAAAAGCGGAAAATAATTTTTAATATAAGCTGAAAACAATAATGAACTAAAAATACAAGTGTTATTGTGAAAAATCGTTGGGCGCATTGGCCATTTTTTTTTCATGTATCGAGCGCCCCACGCTTATTCACAATAACACTTGTATTTTTAGTTATTATTGTTTTCAGCTTATATTAAAAATTATTTTCCGCTTTTTTAGTATGATGGGTTTTAAAAGCGTGTTTTTTAGTTTTTTCAAACTATATTTATTTTTAACTTTTTAGTTTAACGTGCTTTAAAAGCGTGTTTTTTGGTTTTTCCAAACTATATTTATTTTTAACTTTTTAGTTTAACGTGCTTTAAAAGCGTGTTTTTTAGGTTTTTTTTTAAACTGTATTTATTTTGTGATTTAAGAAAACATTGAAACATTTCATTGACCCATTTAGTTGATTGAAATTGTAAATGAAATTGGAATTATTTATTTATTATTTAAAATTTCGTAATTTTAATTAAAAAAAAAAAAAGGCACCCATAGCTAGGATTTGATCCCACGACCCTTGACGCTCTAACTGAAACGTGACCGCGCTTTAACCAACTGAGCCACCACAGCACTTAAAATGAGGGAGTCTATTAATATTTATAAGCGCATAATAAAATCAGGAAAAAGCAGGAGCTGTGGGATTAAAATATTTAATCCTGGTAATCCTGATAAGGATATTGAGATAAACTTATGAAATTATTGTTTTGCCACCGGTTCTTGATATGTGTACAAAATTTTATTAAAATCGGTTCGTGTAAAGTGGGTCAAAATCGAGTATAAAGGTGTCGGTTACATACATACATACATACATACATACATACATACAAGTGAAGCTAATATAAGCGTGTTAAAAACTGAAATGTGACGCTGTTATTTCCAATGATCGATTACAAATATAAGGAGCGTTTTATTGTTAAACTTCGCCATCCTTAGTTTTAAACTGACTTTCGTTTTACATTTAAAGGTTGGGTTCCCTTTTGTCATGTCACTTTTCAGAGAAAAAAAGAAAAAAATCAAACGTCAAAACCTGTCAGAGAAATAAACATACTATCGCCTTGAAATAAAATGGACAACGAAACGAATTATGAGCCAAGTTTTTATATTTATTTCTTATTTTCTTGTATTATATCAGATTGTCTATTACAGTTCATGATATGATATGAAAATCAAAGATTATCAACAAACATTCCCATTTGTTGTCTGCCAATTTTTATGTAAAAAAACGTATTTTTGCTTAGCCCCGTGTCGAATAGCCGAAACTTTATCTTTAGTAAATTACTGAGCTCGATTACTAACTTGTTTCTCCTCAGTTTTTGTTTGTTGTTGTTTACTATATAAAATTTTATTAACCTAAGGAAAAAAAAACAACAAAACGGGACTATAAATTATAATTTTATAAAACTCCGCATCAGTTTTGTTATTGCTTTAGAATTCTACTTGTAAGCAAACTTACTTGAAAATTTAAACTCCTTCATTTCATACCTGTGCACCGAAGCATTTCAGGATAAGTGGTGACAAAAAGGTTTGTCTATATCTTAAATGTAAAATTTGAGGAGGGGATCTTCATTCATAATCATAATTTAAAGTAAGTTGCTTAATAATTAATTTGCGCTTTTAACGTTGATTTGTTTTTAGAAAATCCCGCCTTGTTAAACAATGCGTTTAAGTCATCATAATCGTTCCAAGAAAACACTAGTTGATTTATTGTATTCATTTAAAATGTCTATTTTTGTTTTTAAAAGATAATATTAACCAATAAAAAAAAACATTATAAATAATGTATACGTTGCTGAGTTCAAATCTGTTTGAGACATGGTTGTTGAATACCGCAAATGATTTGAAATTTTAATATTTCCGCAAATATAAAAACATTCTGCTTAGGAAACATAAAAAATTTATATTATTTAAACAATAATATATTATTTAAGCAATTTATATTATTTAAACAATTGAGCAGGGTGAAGTAACTATAAACGTACAAAGTAGACACATACATGCATTGACAAAAAGCTATAACTGACCATGCAACGGTTATAATAATTTGTATTATGAAAAATTATGGACAGTACTTTGGTTTTAAATAAGATGTTAATAAAAACTAAAAAGAATGCAATGAACCCCTATAAAGTGTTTCCAATTTTCGTTATAAATCACAATTTTTTTAATGATAAAGTATACATGTATGTATGTAGGTTATTAATTTTATTTCAATTAAAACATTGAATGCGAAACTTTACTAATTTTGTCCGTCAATGTTTTCACAAAAATTATTGTGTTGTGACTCCATCTAACAATAAAATAATGAATTACTGACATTTATCTGAAATCATGTGCATTGACATACCTAAATATGTGTGCTTATATTTTGTGTTTAGAAGGTATTTGCAACTTTTTTAAAATGTTGTAGCAGAAAAATAAGTCAGAAAGTAATACATTTGTAAATACGAGGATGTAAAGAAACACGAATTTTATTCATAACTAACATAGTACCACAACAGCAAAGAGCAACTGACATTCCACATATACTGCTTGAAGTTTAAGGGTATATAGTTATCTGTCAAAAAGTTGAGTTGAATTGAACCATTAGACTTTTTTCCTTACTGTTTTTCTGAAGTAGCAAAAATTATACTGTTATTTCACAAGTAACAATTAAAATTAGTTGTTTAAAAGTTAACATAATTTAGTTTTCACTCAAATTGGGCAAGTTATGTACAGCTGAAATATTGAAATATGGACCCTTAAGCCATCATGCGAAGCCAGTGTGGATATTTCTAAAAAGCAAGAATTTCGCTTACACCTGGCTTTAAACAACAAGCACGAACAAAACGAACAAACAAAAGCGGTGGAAAATTCCACTTTCAATATTTTTTGTAACAGAATTATGAGTTAAAAATAAATTCAATCCTATGTGGCCCATGTTGGTCTTCTTTTATTTTTATAAATTTACATTCGTCGACGTTCAATTTATTAAAAATATCTTATTTAGTATTAAATTAAATATTTTGCATTTTTTACATACAGATATCTTTTATCATTATTCTTTAAGTATTTGAAAGACTTTGAACAAAATTTCGAGTTATGTAACAACATTTTAAATTGTTATTTAAATAATAATGTCGCACAAAAAGTCAAAGTATAAACAGGAGCTATCTCTTGTCAATTGTCGACATCAACCTCTTAGGCGGAATTATGTTTATACTCAACTAGTATGTTGAAGGCTACGGCTGAGGTATGTGTATTTGTTATTAAGTAAAAGTTAATATAATTTAGATTTTGATTACAAAATTATTTTTTTTTCAATACAAACTAATTTTGAGTTATGCTATGAGCTTTTTAACCTTATTAACGTTCGAGAATGAACACCTTCATTAAACAAAAAAAATGGTAGTAGCTTCGTGGACAACGAATAAACCATTGAAGTTCTTAAGGAATTAGATTGTAATGAAATGACTTATAAGATTTGAAGAAAAATCTTTCGCATTACACACTTAATTTGTTTTGCAATGCTATGAGAACGGAAGTTAAAAATATAAACAATCATGAAAAAGTAGAAAGGTATGTAGGATGCGTTTATTCTATTTTGTTGAAGAAAACATGTTTCTGAAACGAATAGAATGAAAAAGATGATGAGCTAAAAAAATGGAAGAATGAACGGATTAAAAAAAAAATATAGAATCTATATAGTGTCACAAACAAGTTTTTAATTATTTTGTTTTAACTTCTTAGTATTACCAGAGGGAATTTATCCTCCCCTGATGTGCTCTCGTTAATGTCCACCAATGTTTGTACCTTTTATTGTTAAAGGAAAAAATGTAATTTTTGATATCAGATATTAGTTTTAAATTTCTAACACGTGACGATTAAGAAACATAAAATAGGTTTCACTTAAAAAATAACACTTATGTATATAGCTTTAGCAAAATTTAATTTTAAGGGGAGTTTTTTTTCTTATTGTAACATGCAGGATATTACTTCGAAAATCGACCTCTACCAATCGATGAGATTTGAGCATGCATGCATAACTATTACTCATGTGGAACTTCTTTGTTTTGTTTTTGTGGAAAAGAACTTCAAAACTATAAAATTCTGAAAAAATTAAATATCAAATTAGTAAAAGATATTTGTTCGAATTTTATGACAACAAATATTTTTGAATGAAGGAAATCCATGGGGGTTTTAAAGTTTCATTGACTACTGACTTTTTAATAAAACTTATTTAATACAAAATGATTGAATGATGCTTAGTTATGATTTGTTAAGTGTAGTAGGACAAACTTTGAAACTTTATAAATATGGTATGTAGTTGTATCTATTCTCTATTGAATTTTATTGAAATATTAGTATTTGTTTGTGTACCTATATCATATGATGATTACGTTAAATGAAAACATGCATTTTCAAATCTCCCTACTTTTTCATAACAATATTTTGATCCTTAATTTTTGTACTCAATATATAAATGTAAGCAAACAATGTGGTACACAATCACTTAAATTTTCAACCATTTGAGTTGAGAAGCAAGTTTCTTTAGCCCGTAAACGTTCTTGATTATTTATCAACTCATTTCCTAAGCCTTATTCTTATTTTGTATGTTTTTCGGAAACATTTAGAGTAATCTATTCGCTAGTAACTTGTTTGTACCGTGGGTATTGTACATAAATTAAATTGGAATTTAAATTGTTTTTGTTTTGTTTTGCATAATTTACTTTTTTATATTTTGTTTGAATTTTCAAGTCTTTATATTTTTGTAGTTCTTTCACATTGAATTTCCACAAGTATCGATCTTAGTTTTGATTGGTTTAGTCGTATTGGAAGTCTTATATTGGAAGTTTTCCTAGAATAATTAATTTTTTGTTTCATTAAAACAACAACTTACAACTTTAAAGTTATCCTTCTTGTTTAGTCGTAATTCACGCAACATCTGATTTCGCTGTTCCATCATAAGTGTACGCTCGTATGTATACGCTGAAATATCACTGTTCATCTGGAAAAAGAAATTTTAGCATTCACCATAATTCGTAAGTTATGAAACAAAATTTTAATTTACCATTTCAACAACTTCTACATCAGCTTCTATTCGCAAATGGTAAAGGAATGTTTTAAGATCCTTCTTCATTTGAATAGAGTTGTCTTCCATTTGTGCAACTGTAAAAATTCGAAGTTTGCAGTTTTTCCACGTACGATGCTGTTTTAGTAAAAATGGTAGCAGCATTAACAATCCACCATCATGTACAATCCACCAAATATCAATGTTGCCAGATATCTTGGTAAGAAATCGAAAAATTAATTTTTTGTCCTTTATTTTCGAAACTGAATTTTTACCTTGTGACTGGACTCAGGATAAAAGTTGATACCTTTAGGTACAAGCAAGGCCATATGACATGCAGCCACTGTCCGAACAGTTTGAATAAATGTTCTCCAACTTTGTTTATTTTCTTGCCGCCAACTATATGGCCATCCAACAATAACGGTATTGGGTTTCATTCCACCTAACCCAATTGTTTGAATTCTGTGAAAACAATATGTTAATAAGAAAAAATCGTCAAAATTAAAAAAAAAAATCGTTTTCTCGTACACAGAACTAATTCCTTCCTCGATTTCACGAGCTACTAGAATATCACAGAAGCCTTTAACCTTTTCGTCGTCCATCAACTTTCTAAGTGATTGTTTGCATTGTGTAGCTTGAGAATTTATTTTATTGTAATCTCCTGGAAGTACTGAAACACAAATTGTCAGACCCTTTCCGGCTTTAAGTTGTGTTGCAAACGAAAATATTTTTCGATATTTTGGCATAAGATTGTCGTTCAATTTAGCCATGACTAAAATTTGTGGACGCCAGTTTTTCGTATGCGGTGGACCCTCTTCTAAACGGAGAAGTGAATAGCGTGCGGCAGTAAGGGCCATTCCTCGAATACCATCTCCCCATTCTTTTTCGGCTCTGAAATATATTTTTTTTGCTATTTATATTGCATTCTACTGATATTTAAAAAATACATACCCTCTATATTCAATGTATTTATAAATAACTATAGCCATCCCCATTGCTATGAGAGCAAAGTACCATGATGTCATGAACATTACCGAAATGCATAGTGTGAGGCCAATCAGTGACAGTGACCAGTGGTAGAACTTAAAACGAGGTCTCCAATTTGGAGTTCGTAGAAGTGTTTGAACAGCGCAGGCCAAATTGACGAATCCATAGCACATCAAAAAGAACATAGAGAGCAATGGAGCCAGCAAATCCACATTACCTAAAATCAATTACGACTTATTAAAATGTGTCGAAATCACATTTATTTTGCGGTTGGGCGAGGTTTCTTAGTTGCCATTATGAAGGTTATGGTTCAAGAATTTGAAATCGAGCAGAAAGTCATGAAGTAACAAAAATTGGGGTAAATTAAAAGGGAAAATCAAAACTGTAAGAAAACCACGTATACGCCGCTGTGTACAAATGTTTTTTAATTGCTTTAAATAGAATAAGACTACAGCTTAACACAATACAAAAGAGCAATATTATTCTCAAGAAATTATCAAGAATCCTTTTTTTAATTGGCAGCTGAAGATAAAGTTGATCAATTACTTTTATACTAACTTACCGAGTAATATACCACACTGACAAATTACAATTGTTAGAAGAAGGGCTCTAGTGGGTTCACCTCTTGATGAAGATACAGCAAATGGTGCTAAAAATGGTATAATTTGATCTTTTGCAATAGCTTGTAATAGACGGGGGGCTCCTGTTAAACTTTGCAAACCAGCTCCAAGCGTTGATAAGAAAGAACCGATCAAAATAACCCACTGATTTGGCCATGCAATATTTGCAACAACTAGTTTTCCGCCGATAGACTGTCCAAATCTGAAAAAATTCAAATTTTCATTCATATTGTAACAATCAAATCTAAGGTAACGTACTTGTCACGCAAAAGTAGGTTATCTACAGTTCCGGCGAAGAGCATTACACATGATAAATAGACTGTACTAGTTGTAAGGATTGCGCAAATTGTTCCGATTGGTATACTTTTCTGAGCATCAGCCAAATCACCGGATCTGTTGGATCCAGCCATGATGCCTTTAAAATTGAAGATTTCAAATGTAAGAAGTTTATTAAAGTGTGAAATAATTTACCAGTTACGGATGGGAAAAAGATGCCAATCAATAACGTAAACGATGTTGTAATATCCGCCAAAATTTCCTTATATGCAATGTCACCTGGTGAACCACGATCAATAGAATTTTCTCCATACGCAATAAATTGCCCTTTCTAGATAAATTAAAGATAAGTCAAGTCAGTAAGTTATTGAAACTTAAATTGAACCAAACTGAAATTTTGAGTAATAAATCCAAAAAAACTCCTATAAATGATCCTTAAATACAAGTTTATTTAACCATTTTTAACTAGCGAAATAATTAAAAGTATGTAATATGCTTAGTACCATTATTTATTAAAACACCAGTTACAAAATCCGATGAGTAGGATGTGGAGAGAATCAAATTCTAGTTTTGACATTTCATCGCATAGTTGAAACGCAAAAAAAATCAATCCGAATCCATCTGCAACACATTCATTGAATTCCTTAATCAACTTCATGTCAATATTCCTCGAAAGAATAAAACATCACAATTAATTCGGTTTTAATTAATAGCGAACATGAAATATTAACTTTGTAGGAAGTGGTTTAATATTAAAATCTGTATTTTAACTTTATTACAGTCTCAAAGTAATAACCGTTACATCAGGTTACGAAATATGAATGCTAATAGTCAATCCCTTGTGATCATATTTTTCACTATACTCTGTCAAACAAAAATTGTCATGTTCTTTCCTTTTTCTTTACTGTCAATCTGTTTTCTATTCAAGTCTGATAGTCTTGATGTAATTGATTGATTAACGGATATAGGGACGACACGACGTATAAATTATCAAATTTTTAAATGGTGAATGACAATTGAGTTGTATCGAAATTCAGCGAGACTGGTTTCCTCAGAAGAAAGATTCAAATTATTTGGCAACAAAAAACTGAACAAATTTGTCTATGAAATACATACTACACATAGGTACATATGTATGTATGTACATGAGTATGTTTGTGTGTACATGTATGTACATACATACATAGCTGAAGTCTTAGTCAGTGATGTTGGGACGCGTTTTTGAGACTACCACTGCCCGTCATCGTAATGACAATTTTCTAAAATTGATAGGGCAGAATTACCAGTCCAACGCATCATTGAAAATTTTAATTTAGTTGATAGATCATTTTTATTAATCGGAAACAATTAAATTTTATTCGGGCTAATTTTATTTGTTTTGTTTATCTTATTTAAAATATGTAAAATTTAATAGAGAGTCAATGCGTTGACCGTCAATAGTAGCTTTAGATTCTCAAGTTTTCAGTATGGCGTATGAATGAAACTGTTGCATAAATAGCATACAAATGACAATATTTTCCTTACCTCTAAGAACGATGGTAAAATATTTTCATAAAATACACCACTCGATAAACCTTTGATTCCTTTTACTTTCGTGACATTATGCACTTAAAATAAAAAACATTTTTAAATCAATTTAACAAAAAGTATTCATAACTTACATTTATAATATTCTCCACAAATTCCATCAGGGCAAAATGCATTATATATCATTCCGCCTTCTTCTTTAGTGCAGTTTTCTAATGGAACATCTTTGAGTAAACGTTTACCGAGTACGCACATGCTAAGATTGATATTTATTATTATTTATTTTATTTAAGTAATTAAAGGAAGTACAGTTTAGTAATTTATTTCCAAATGGGAGTAGGTATGTATGTACATGCATGCATGCATATATATCATAAATGAGTTCATCTGTTATTTGGATAGTGAATGTGGTGAGATAAATTTATGTACATACATAGGTACCCTTGAAACTTTTTCCAAAGCAATTTTTTTTCCACAACAATCCACACAACTTACAATGTAACAGCAAAAAATAACAGGGGAGAGCACGATAACTAGGGCGCCAAGATTGTATAACAGTATTTTGTAGAAGGGCTCGAAACATGCATTTTTTACTATAGGAGGGGGGGGGTCTATCTCACCCCGTTTAGGCGGTAGGGGCAATTTAAAATAAAAATTCTTTGATCGGAAAACGAATTTAAAAATATAAAGGTAATACTTAAAATTAAGTATGAAACATTTTTTTAAAGCCAACAGTCTATTCTATCAGCTTGTTTTTAAATCAAGTGAAAAAATTTATAGTTTTCGAAAGAACTAATTTTAAAACCAAAATTTGTCCAAAAAAGAGCTAAAAAATAGTTTTAAAGTGTTATTTTTCAATTTTTTAATGAAACATAAACATTTTTTGATTTAAAATCCGTTGCCCTAATTTATTCTTAATCAAAAACTGAAAACTATATGCATTTATGTCAAATAGTTTTTGAGAAAATTGGAAATTAACAAAATAAATATTTTAACTTAATTAATTTTATAAGATGAAGATACATTATAGGATAAATAATTTTTTTTTAATACAGCTTACTTAAATTCAAAAGAAACTTTGCATACACCCAGCCTCGCATCTACCCGAATTCCTATAGTGTGCAAGCAGGGGGTTGCACATACATACATACCTAGCTTTTTTATACTACAATTTTGGGATCTAACATTAATCTATTTTCAAATTTTTAGTAAGAAAGAAAAAACAAAAATCTCCTAAAGAATAATTTTAGTAATTTTCGATTTTCTTGAAAACTATTAGACATAAATTCATATAGTTTTCAGTTTTTGATCAAGAATAAATTAAAACATTCAAAATGTTTATATTTCATTAAAAATTTTAAAAATAACACTTTAAAACTTTTTTTTAGCTTTTTTTCCAAATTTTGGTTTTAAAACTAGTTCTTTCGAAAACTATAATTTTTGTTCATTTGATTTAAAAACAAGCTGATAGAATAAACTGTTGGCTTTTAAAAAATGTATCATACTTAATTTTAAAAATTACCGTTATTTTTTAAAAATTCGTTTTCCGATCAAAGCAGTTTTATTTTAAATTGCCCCTACCGCTTAAACGGGGTGAGATAGACCCCTCTACCATAGTAAAAATGCTTGTTTTGAGCCCGCCTACAAAATACCGTTATCAAATCTTGGCGCCCTAATTACCGTACTAGTGCAGATAAACGAACTGCAAAAAGGGTTAAATATTGTTACAAACAAAATTTAATATTAAGTCGTTGTTGTTTTCAGTTCAGTTATTATAATTTTTTCTATTCAAATAACAGATGAGTTTGCTTGTTATCATTTTACCAGTCCAGAGTTAAATTACTTACTAAAGTTTCTCATTTCCATTTAGGTTATCAAATATTCCTATATACACTGCAATAATGGAAAATATAACACAGGCCAAAGCAATCGTTGCAAACCTATTGACAAACTTTACTCCAAGAAAGACAATAAGACCTAAAGTTAACGCGTATAGCGAAATTTATAATTGGTTCGTAAAAAAAGTAATTATTATAACAGATGTTTACCCATGATAACCAGAAGTCCTGATCCATAGACCCGGAAATTATTGTACATCGCTTCGGCATCTTTTGTAAAGTCTCCAAATATAGAAAGTCCAGGTGCCATATAGGTCTTAAGAAAGTCAGTAGAAAACGAACCATGAATAACTTATATAATATATACATATTTACCTAAATGTTATACTTACGAGCACAATTTCTACTGCTCCAACTATATACATAGCTGCCGCCAGTGTCGTTCCAGTATAGAAAAGCATTCCCACCGCTCCTCCGAATTCTGGCCCAAGAGATCTTCACATAAACAAGAATACGTTGTTAACCAATGATTTTAATTCACATTATAAGGACAAAACATATTCAAATATTTCGTTTTGGAGAAAACTATCTAACATAATCTCTCATATACGCGATTATTGAACTTAATAATATTGTAGTAGCTATACCTACACTTTATCTTAGACAAAACTATTCCAAAAAATAATTGATAAATTCATAAATACATTTATGTACATATATTGAAAAACAATTTTTTTTAATGTAGTTTCACATACATGAAAAGATCCGTTTTTGAACTTAATTCAAATAAAAATTATAGTCTCTGCTCAAGTTGTAATCAAGTATTACTCTGTACATTTATGTAAGAATAATAAAATAATAATAATAATAAATTATAGGCTCTTTTTAAAAATAATTTGTGATCATGTGTAAGATGCAAAAACTTTAATCTTAAGTGTAGTTAAATATGTGTAATGTATGTTGCAGTTTTAAATTAAAAGAGGCTGGGTGCGACCCACACTGATAACTGCCCATTTGGTATTTATTGGACAAAAATGTCAATTTGATATTCGTCACTATCTTATCATTTTTTAGCTATTGACAAATGCATTATGTTAAAAATAAAATACATTTGAAGTCAATAGCATTGTTTATTGTGATGATATTTAAGCTGAAAAACAAATTTTGACATTTTTCCGAAAATTTCAGTTTTGGTTTTTTATTAAAAAAAAAACTGTCAATTCGATATTTGTCGAAATAGTACCATATGTTCAAAATTCTTCTATGCAAAAAATAAAATAAATTTTAAATTCGTGTCTTCGTGGCGGGGATTTGAATCTCTTAAGCCACCTTAAAATTTGTGATGAAACATATGATGAACCATGAGACAAACTTGAAAAGCGCTATAATTGAAGGCGTCATATAATTAATAATTTTGTGCAATCGATCCTGTTTTCAACAAATCGGGTCCTGTCGACACACTACTCGGTGTTGATAAGTGCTAAGGGTAAGGCATATGACAAGGCCAAGGCGTATTCGTTACAAATGAATATCGACAAATAGAACAACATAATTTAAAGAAAACAGTGAACCACGATTATTTAATTGGTCTTTAAAGTTGCCGGAAACTTAGTTCCATAGTTTTCGCTTTTCCATATAAGCCAATGCAATTGAACAGGGAGTTGCTAAGGTGGTCAACTTTAAGCTATCGGATGTAAATCTAACAACAAAATCAATATATTTTCAAAGTTTTACTGCAACTATAAGTGACAAACATTCTAAACCAACTCGGTGTGCATTTCCATGCAAACTTCAACTCAACTAGCATTTTCATGCTTTTTCCAAATCGACCTGTACAGAAAATGCACACTGAATGAGTACTTGTAAGATACTAAATTTTATTTTCTCTTAAGACTTCTATTTATACAAATTTCTTATCTCTACTTAATTCTAAATCCTATGTTTTTACATTTCATAGATATACAAGACAGTTTTGGACTATTTTCCGACAGTCATCAATACACAGACAACACGCTTAAGATTATACTCTCCCTCATCCCTATAAAGATAAGGAGACGAAGATTATACTCATGAAGAGTGTCGATGCATTATCTCTGTTGCATTCTTGTGTTATTTTATTTCTTATCTTATAGTAAGATCACAAACATTTGTGTTCAAATAATATGTTTGAACATTCTGCCGGCCAAATTAACTACAATTTTAATTATCTTATAAATTTAAATAGATGCCACATTGAAATCAATGTTTACATTTTTTCTTTTACGAGATTTTAAGTACATATATGAATATTAAAATTATTATAAGAATAAAAAGCAAGATTAGTGAAAAATGTCCACTAACGTGATGGAACTTAATTTTTTTAAGATCAATATTTTGTGATTTCAAATCATTAATTTGTTCTTTTAATAGTGAAATATCTTTTGTGTTATTTAATGTAACTGAATGAAATGTTTTTATTCTATGCTCAGGAATTGCGTCAATGTTTCTTGCCCACGAAATTTCGCCCAGTTCTATATCTTCTCTTGAATTGAACTGTTGTGATGCTGAGATCGTTACTCCATCGTATTTCGCTGTACAACCTGGTTTTAGTTGTAGCACTCCTTGTGAAGAAATTTCCATCCAGTGAGTCTTCCCGTTCCCACACTCGAGATTTATTGAAGCAGTTTCGAAAATTTTGTACAACCATCTATTACTAGAACTTAGCTCAGTCCAAAAGTTACTTGTTTGAATTCACATTTATCACTTTTTGACTGCTATATTGCCGCCATTTCACACGATTGATCTGCAGAGGGATTCCAGGGCCAATTTCCCATACATAGAAAATGGCCTTTTTTTAATTCATTTTTATTTAACTTCAATCTTAAAACTACTTAGAGCTAGACAAAAATTCTTAAAACTAGCATATATATCAATAACTTACAACTAACTTACTGGCCCTATGCGGACGCTCTAAGTTAAACTAATATCTTAATACTAATGCCTTTCGGAGTAAGAACTAACTTAAATCTAAATTTCCATATCTTTTTATCACCAAGAAGAATTGCAAAATACTTGGTTTCTGTATCGGTATTTACCTAAATATTTTGTTAAGAAACTTAAAACTAAAATGAAATAAAACAAATAAAGCTAAAGTAAAACTAAAATAATACTAAGTAAAACTAACTTAAAACTAATTTAAAACTAATTAAAACTAATTAAGACTAATTATAACTACTTATTTATTTACAACTACTGAAGACTACTTAAGAACTACTTACAACTAGAACAGCCACAGTAAACTTTGTTTTTTGTATTTTTTTTTTATTATTATTTTTTTTTTACTGCCACCACGACTGTCCCTTCCTAATTAAAAAATACCTAATCCTATGTAAGCCGGCCAAGGTCAAGAGACTAGGTCAACTTTTTAAATATCAATTTGAATTTAAAACCACCAGAATTCGTTCTCCTGCTTTACCCTATCTCTCCGGTCCCGATCGGACACAGAAAATTGCCTTCTAGACTTATAGAATATATAGAAATATATATAGAAATATGCATTTAATACGAAATTAAATATGATATATTCAGTCTCAATTTTGGCTTTAGTAAGTTTGTCACTTATTTTTACCGGTAACGGGATTAATTTGTAAATAGTAGCTGCATCGCGCGCTGTATAGAAGTGGTATTTCTGCCTTAATCGCTATACGTGACCCTAACACCAATCCTTTAGCTTTTATGGAATTGTAGACTTCCTTCAATTCGTTTCCTTGTAGTCTTCCAGGTATTGTTAGTTTTGAAGAAGGTTTATCTTTGATCAATGCTATCTCTCGCTGAAGTTGTGAAGGCTGCAGTAATTTTGGATTAATTCGGCCATCATTAATATCAATCAAAAGGTTCATTATCCTCGCAATCCTCTATCATCAAATTGACTTGTGTTGTCATTATGTGAAACAATAGAGCCATGCGTTCATAGTTTTGATCTTTCACAATTTCATAATAGAATTTGTTGAGTTGTTCGTTCAATTTAAGAAAGTTTGTATTCACTTCATCACTTGTCTTTTTGATAATGTTAGCTATTGAGTCTATTATAAAAGTTTGTTGTTTTATGACCTTTGCAAGATTTTCTTGATTTTCAAAAATGTTTTTCATATCATTTTCTATCTCTTCTCTGTCGTCTGCATCCATAATTCCGAACTAAATGTGGTAAAGTGAACCAAAAAAATTCTAGGGGTGCTCTTTGATTTCTCTTTCTTTTGAGTAAAAACAAATCGTTATTTGATTTAAGTACTAAATATCGCTTTTTTAGTGAGGATGTTATCAGCCTGCAGGATTCTTCAAAATATATATTTCGATTCCATTCATTTCTTCGAAATAAGGGTTTAAATTGTAGTAAATTATCACGTTCCACTTTGAAGTCACCACGTCCATTTATGAAATTGTATCCACATAAATTGCTGTATTGCTTGCCAGCTCAAAAACTATACCGCCATCTGTTGTTTGGTTAAAAGATGCTCTGAAATGCGGTTCAACAGGAGTATCAACAAAAGAAACACAGTTTTAAACTGGTTGCTTTTTTTTTTTAAAGATGCTCTCGCTGTTTGGACGTATGTTGTGGTTAAATTTACATTTGCTCTTTTAATTGGTATTTTCTCCGTTTTGTCAATGTTCTCTAATGGACAAAGCTTATGTATCGGGCGCTTGATCATGCCGTTTTCGACTTTCAACGTCACCGCTCTTACTTTGTTGTCACGGCCGGGATGAACCTTTATTACTCTTACTAACGGCCATTTTGAAGGATGTGTTGTTTCCTCTCTTATTATCACTACTTGATTTTCTGTTAAATTTGAAATTGACTTTTTCCATTTGTTTCTTTGTTGTAATGTTACAAGGTATTTATCTTTCCATCTTTTCCAGAAATCACCTTTCATTTTTTGTAATAATTTCCATCTGTTAAGGCTACTGGCTCCCAGTGGTATTGGTTCAGCTAACTCTAGCAAAGGTCGTCCAATTAGAAAATGACCAGGGGTTAACACATCTACGTCTTCAACACTATTTCTAGTAGTATACAATGGTCTTGAATTAAGCACTGCCTCAATTTGTGATAGCAAAGTAATCAATTCTTCAAAGGTAAGCTTGTTGTCTCCTACAATATCAGATGATTTTTCATCGATTTTACTGCAAATTCCCAAATTCCTCCAAAGTGAGGGGCTGCTGGGGGAATAAAGTGCCATTCTATTTTTTCTGACTCTAATATTGGAGCTACTGCGCTATATTTTTAATAGCATTTTTGAATTCAGCATCCATTTTTTGACTTGCTCCAACAAAGTTTGTACCGTTATCCGAATACATGTGCTTGCTTTTACCTCTTCTAGCAAAGAATCTTCTTAGAGCAGCTAAAAAGGATTCAGTCGTCAAGTCACTAACTGCTTCTAAGTGAATGGCTTTTGCAACATATCCCTTGTTGCGACTGATCTCCTGAACGATGGCTAAACTGCTTGGCTCATAGATGGCGGTGATCATCTTAATATAATGTTGGCAAAACTGATGCATTTTACATTACAAGTGTAATTTCCTGTATAATAAAGAACTTTACTTTTAATAGCATTTCTCGAGAGTTCAGTCATTTTTTGGTTTCTTTATTTCCGTGTGATCATAAAAAGTAGTAAAAACGCTTACTATTTAAGAAATACATGGTGACCCCGACGTGATCATCAATAAAGTATTTTTAATTTTCAAAAAAATCGATATATTCAAAAGTAAATTAAAAATTGAACCAAAAATATGGCGCCTGCAGCAGACACCAAGGAAACTAAAAGGTTAGAGAGGTTGGAATCTCTCAAGAACCGACGTTCTGTTATCTGCGGCCAGCTCGATCGTTCAAAGCTATTTCTAGAATCCATTGATGAAAATGTTACCTTTCAACAATTGGAACTGCGAATTTCTTCATTGGATATATACTACAAGTCATTTGATGACATCCAGGGTAAATTAGAAGACACTGATGCAGATGAATCCAAGGATCAAGATGGTATTCGTTCCAAATACGAGGAACTTTACTACCACGTGCGTCCACAATTGAGCGTGCATCTTAAAGGTCTAAAGCCAGTCTCCGACAAGGTTGAATCGTTGCAAAACCCTCCTAAACAATATATGAAACTACCCACACCACAACTTCCTATCTTTTCAGGTGAGATCACAAAATGGTTGGACTTCTATGAAACCTTCAAATCCCTTATACATTCCAATCCCTCATTGAGTAAAACTGCAAAATTTCAATATCTCAAATCATCACTCGCAAGTAATGCCCTCCGAGCCATTGAAACTATTGAAATTAGTGAGGAAAACTATGATGTTGCCTTGGGACTCCTTATTAATCGCTACCAGAATAAAAGGATCATCTGTACCGAACATCTACAAAAAATTTTTGATGCTCCATCACTGCAAAAACCATCAGCGGACTCTTTAAGAGAACTATTAGATGATTTCAACAGCCACGTGCGTGCTCTTTCATCTCTTGGACGCCCCGTTGACAAGTGGGACGATGTTTTAATACACCTCATATCCTCGAAGCTGGATCCTTTAACTCGCAATAAATGGTTGGAGGAATGCCCCGTCGATAAAATGCCAACTCTATTAGAATTCACAAAATTCATCGTGAAGCGCTGCCAAGTGCTGGAATGCTGTGCAACTACATCAATTTCACAGGCTAGTAAAACCACTTTCATTGGTAAAAAATCGAATCCTAAGTCTCTCACAGTGACAAAAAGTAATGAAAGGGCTGAAAAAAGGTGTTTATATTGTTCCAACTCAGGTCATTTTATAACTAGGTGCTATAAATTCATCCGACTTTCCATCGCTGAAAGACTCTCCTTTGCTCAGAGCAAACAATTATGTGTTAATTGTCTTAGAGATAATCACGAGGTTAAGAGTTGTAAACATCAAACCTGTCGTAAATGTACTGGAGCACATCATTTTCTTCTCCACTCTGATAAAAGTATTGCACCTGATCCCAATCGTTCAAAACTTAATGTTAATGCTAACGAATTTAGCACTGAAGCGGCACAAAATAGCACAGTATTACAAATAACCAATGATTCCAGTTTAAAGCCTCAAGCGTTTTCCGAATATAAGACAACACTTCTCGCAACAGCCGTTGTTTATGTTTTAGACAAGCACAATTCACCTGTTCCCTGTCGCGTACTTTTGGACTCGGGTTCTCAACTAAATCTAATCACTGAAAGGCTTGCCCAAATGCTAGGAATTGAAAAACAAAGGTCTACAACGTCCATATGTGGAATCGGAATAAGTAACTCTGTATGCAAATTCAAAACAAGCATCGTGATTAAGTCACGTTTCAATGAATTTAACTATAACCTAGAAGCAAACATAATAAAGAAAATAACTCAACAACTACCGGAATGCGACATGGATATAAAAGGTTGGTTTATTCCAGAAAATATAAATCTTGCTGATCCACTTTTCCAAAAATCCCGGCATGTTGACATTTTGTTAGGTGCAAGTCACTTTTATTCAATTCTGTCTGTCGGTCAGATAAAACTTAGCGATACGCTTCCAATACTCCAAAACACTGTCTTTGGCTGGGTTGTATCAGGTGGTTTAACTACTCGTACTGCCAATCATAAGCTAACTGTATGCAACGTCTGTCTAGAGGGAGATGAAAATTTAGATGAAATTCTTCAATCGTTTTCGAAAATAGAGAGTTTTACCGGACCAGAAGAGGTTCATGAAGGTGTTCTAGGACCATGTGAATCTCACTTTCGTAAAAATGCAATTCGACTTGAGGGAGGCCGTTATCAAGTTCGATTACCATTTAAAAGAAATCCAAACGCACTAGGATCTTCTTATGAAATTGCTCTGAAAAGATTTTATAGCGTAGAAAAAAGGATTCACAAGGACCCACAAACTACATCACAGTATGTTGAATTTATGCGCGAATATGAAAAGCTTGGACACATGCAGGTTGTTGATGACAAAATTATAAATTTTAAGAAACCACATTTTTTCTTGCCGCATCACTGTATTGTTAAACCGGGGAGTTCGACAACAAAATTACGTGTTGTGTTCGATGCTTCGTGTAAAACGAGTAGTGGCACTTTTCTCAACGAAATCATGCACACTGGACCTATTCTACAACCGGACTTGTTTTCTACAGCAATCAAATTTCGCTATCATAAATTCGTCTTTACAGCTGACATCACCAAAATGTACCGCCAAGTTGCTATGCATATTGACGATCAGCTATTCCAACTTGTTATCTGGAGAGAATCTCCGTTAGAGAAATTAAAAATATTCAAGTTATGCACTGTTACTTATGGTACGAGTTCAGCATCATATCTCGCTATCAGAGTATTATTGCAGCGCGCTGAAGATGAGCGCAATCGTTATCCTCTCGGTTCAAGAGTCTTACGTCATGATTTTTACGTAGATGATGTTCTTACAGGGTCGGATTCATTCGATGAGTTACAGCGTATGAAGGCAGAATTGCAGCAAATTTTAATTAAGGGTGGATTTGAACTCAGAAAATGGTGTGCCAATGATTATCGAATTTTAGAGGATGTTACACCACAAGATAGAGAAGAATTTTTTCAATTACGACAAGATAATGTCATAAAGACTCTTGGTCTAATATGGGAGCCAATCAACGATAGATTCCAGATAAAGGTCAATCTTCAGCCACTCACCAGATTCACGAAACGTACTGTGTTGTCTGATATAGCAAAACTCTATGATCCCTTAGGCCTAATAAACCCTGTGATAGTTAAGGCAAAACTTTTCATGCAGGTTCTTTGGAAAAGTAAATTGGATTGGGATGAAGCCCTACCCCAAGAATTACACTATGGATGGCAATCGTTTAGGCAGGAACTCGTAGAATTAGAAAAAATATCTTTTCCTCGTCATGTGTTGGGAAATAAAATTCGAATCGCTGAGCTGCATGCTTTCTCAGACAGCTCAGAAAGGGCATATGGAGTTTGTGTTTTTGCTCGATCGATAGATGAATGTGGTTCGATTTCAATTAATTTGCTCTGCGCTAAATCCAAGGTCGCTCCCATAGATAAAAATCGCATCACCTTGCCACGTCTCGAACTATGTGCGGCGACGATGATGGTTCAATTGGTAAACAAAATTATAAACATAGACAAGGAAAAATTCACAAATTGTTATTACTGGACCGATTCAAGTATAGTGCTCCAATGGATCGCATCTGACAGCCATTACTGGCCAACCTTTATAGCAAATCGTGTCGCAGTGATCCAAAGTTTGTCAAAAATAGAAATGTGGCGTCATGTATGCAGCAAACAAAATCCTGCTGATCTGGTCTCCAGAGGATGTAGCTCAAGCGAACTATACAGCAATACATTTTGGTTTTCTGGTCCACTTTTTTTATCTGAGGAGGAAACGAGATGGCCGATTTGGGAATCTAATATTAAATTCTCAGATGAAGAACTCGAAAGGAAGAAATCTAAAACTGTGCTCGTACTCAAGGAAAACGATGATATCATCGAACAAATAATTGAAAACATAAAATACAAGAACTACCATAGTACGATCCGTGTTGTTGTCTTTATTTTAAGATTAAAATACAACGCTCTGTCGAAGATGTATAAGAGAAAAAGGCGAGAGAGGTGGATATGTGCTGCAGAAATAGAAGAGGCAATCCGTGCCATTGTATGGTCTATACAACGACAATTCTATTTCAAGGAAATCAAAACCTTAGAAAAGGGTAAACAATTAGCTTCGAAATCTCACATCAGTTCATTAGCGCCCTTTATTGATGAGAGGGGTATTCTTCGCGTTGGTGGACGATTGCAGTTGTCAAACACTTCTTATGATTTCAAACATCCAATGCTTCTACCTGCAAATAGTTTCTTCACATATGAACTTATTCGTTTCTACCATGAAAAGTATCACCATTTAGGAGCTCAAGGCTTAATAGCTATGGTAAGGCAAAGGTATTGGCCTGTTCACGGAAAGGTTTTGGCAAAGAAGGCTATACATCATTGTGTATCATGCTTTAAGGTCAATCCAAAACCAATTCTACCAATGATGGGGAATCTACCAAACGACAGAATCAACCCATCACGGCCATTCTCGATCACTGGTACCGATTTCTGTGGACCCTTTCATGTGCACTACAAGAGAAGAGGAAGCACACCAACTAAGGCTTATGTTGCAGTGTTCGTTTGTTTTAGCACAAAGGCGGTGCATTTAGAGTTGGTAAGTGATCTAACCACAGCCGCATTTTTAGGAGCTTTGCGCAGGTTTTTCAGTAGACGCGGATTGAGCAAAATAATTTATAGTGACAATGCAACAAATTACATTGGAGCTAGAAACGAATTAAGGGAAATATACACGATTCTAAAGTCGCAGGAACACAATACGGCTGTAAGGAACTGGTTGAGTGAAGAAGGTGTAGAATGGAAAACGATTCCTCCCAGGTCTCCACACTTTGGAGGGATTTGGGAAGCCGCTGTTAAGATGGCAAAGTATCATATGAAAAGGTTGTTCAAGCTAGCTGCTTTAACATATGAAGAGCTTAATACAGTAATTATTCAAATTGAAGCAATACTCAATTCCCGTCCTTTGTCCCCCCTTTCCGAAGATCCTTCAGATTTTCAACCATTGACACCTGGTCATTTTTCAGTGGGTAGTCATTTGCAATTAACGCCAGATATTAATCTTAGCGAAAGAAATATTACTTATCTTAGCAGGTGGCAAAGAGTTCAATGGATTATGCAGCAGTTCTGGAGTAGGTGGAGAGACGAGTATTTACAAAGCTTACAACAACGAAAGAAGTGGCGTCGAAAGACTAGAGCATTGGAGATCGGTGATGTGGTAATCATTGAAGAGGATAATCTCCCACCCCTAAAATGGCGATTGGGTCGAATTACGGAGTTGCATCAAGGAACCGATGGGATCTCACGTGTTGCCACTGTTAAAACCTCAAGTGGTACATTCAAAAGGGCCATTGCAAGACTGTGCCCAATTCCAAAGTTTGAAGACACCAAGGTCCTTCAAGGCGGGGAGCATGTTGCGACTGATCTCCTGAACGATGGCTAAACTGCTTGGCTCATAGATGGCGGTGATCATCTTAATATAATGTTGGCAAAACTGATGCATTTTACATTACAAGTGTAATTTCCTGTATAATAAAGAACTTTACTTTTAATAGCATTTCTCGAGAGTTCAGTCATTTTTTGGTTTCTTTATTTCCGTGTGATCATAAAAAGTAGTAAAAACGCTTACTATTTAAGAAATACATCCCTTATAAGACTTTTGTCCACGGCCTTTGGAACATCTTATTTGAATCGGGCCAGCATAATATACTCCAGTAAATGTAAATGGAAAAGACTCTGAGACACGGTATTTAGGAAGATCTCCAATTATTTGACTTGCTGTTGTTTGACTAAAATTATTATTATCCAAAATCGTCTCCTTAACAAAGATTCCATTATTCGGCCTCCAGCATGCAATGTCATACAGTGAGTATTTTTAACAAGCAGGTCTGCTAAGTGAGATTTGTCTAATAATATTGGATGCTTTTGGTCAAACGGAAGTGTATAATTTTTCAATCTTCCGCCCACTCTCAATATTTCATCTTTGTCCAAAAAAGGATTTAAGCTCCCAATTCTTCCTCTTCCGTCTATCTCTTTATTTTGCTTCAAGGTGTAGATTTCCGTTGGAAAATCGACAGTTTGTTGTTGACGTATGATAACTTTTAATGCTTCGCTGAGTTCTTTTGCGGATAAATATTCAGAAGTTGGTTTCTTCTTTTTAAGCTTAATATCAATAAATCGTAATATATAAGCTTCTACTCTTTCTAATTTACTAAAACTGCTGCATTTTCGGGATAGATCAACTATTTTGTCGTGTTTACAATTTTTTATTTATCTTTGTTTTTGTTTTGTCTAATCCAACTCAATGTTATGGTTAAGTCACTCCATGCGAAAACATACACATCACGGTTCATTGAGTCTTAAACTTTCTGCAGTAGTTTTGTAAGCAGGTGGGCTGCGCATAGTTCTAATTTTAGTAAGGTTTTCTTGGTTCTTATTGGATTAAAATTACTTCTTGCTGCAACAATTGTCACTTTGGTACCAACTTTCGCATACACAACTGCTGCGTACGCTTTTTCTGAAGCATCTGCAAATCCATGTAATTGGCATTTGATTTCATTTGTCGTTTTTAACCACCTCGGTATTTTGATAGTTTTTAAGTTTGGCAAATGTTGTGTAAACTCTTTCCACTCTTTCTGCAGCTCTTCACTCAATACATCATCCCAGTCCGCATTCATTAACCATTAAATTTTTGTATGAATAATTTGGCTACAACTGTTACAGGCGACAGCCAACCCAATGGATCGAACACTTTTGCTAAACATGAAAGAGCTTCTCTCTTTGATGATGACTCTTGGTTCACGAAATTAAATTTAAATGAGAACTCGTCATGTTGAGGATTCCACTGCAATCCCAGAGTCTTCACTGATTCACCTTCATCAATTTGCAATACTTCATTATTTCCAATATTTGGTATTATTATTAAAACATCGCCGTTATTTGACTTAACCTTTTTAAGCTGTTTAGTAATTTGAACTTGAATCACCTGGCATTCTTGTATAGAATCTTCTCCTGTCATCAGGTCATCCATATAAAAGTCATCTTTTATGACTTTGTACATTATTGGGGTTTCTTCCTGGCAATTATCAGCGACTTTCCGCAATGCCATTGTCGCTAGAAATTATGCACATGTCGTCCCATAGTAACTGTAGTAAGCTTGTATTCTTTCACATGATTTTTATCAGAACTTCTCCATAAAATGTATTGAAACTCCTGATCATCTTTTGCTACTTTAACTTGTCGATACATCTTCCCTATATCATCGTTTAACACATATCTCCAAAGTCTCCACTTGATGATTATATCGAACAAATCCTTTTGTAGCCTGGGTCCTGGCAAAAGAATATCGTTCAGACTGCGCATATTAGATGTTTTTGCTGATGCATCAAATACCACTCTAACTTTGATTGTAAGGCTATTTTCGCGTACGACTGCTTGATGTGGTAATTAATATTTCCCTTTCTTTTCAGAGATCCCTGGAATCATGTGTCCTAAGTCAACATACTCTTTCATACATTTTTTATATTCAGTTTTTAACCACGGGTTGCCGTTAAGTCTTTTTCTAAATTAAAAAATCGAGCCATGGCTTGTTTTCATGAGACACATAAAGTTTTGTCTTCTTGGAAAGGCAACCTGTACACAAATTTTCCATCCTGACTTCTGGAGGCATCTTCTTCAAAACGCTGGACGCAAACATCATTTACATCTAGAAGCGGGCTTTCTGCAATCTCTTCAAGTTCCCAGAATTTTTCAATTCCGGTTGTCACAGCTGTGACGATGTTCTTGTTGCTTGACGAAGTCCTTAGAATTCCAGATAGAATCCACCCTAGTTTGGTGCATTGTCCCAACAATTTCCCATCTTTGCGGACTCCTTCCAAAATTTCTATAAAAATATCACCTCCTAGCACTATATCAATTCTGTCTGATTTGTTGAACAAAGGATCGGCTAATGTATAGTTATCCCAATGTTGAAGATCATATTTAAATGAACTGTCGGGATGTGCACATGATAACTTTGGTATAACTAAAGCTTCCGAATAGAATTTTTCGTTACTTAGAAACCTTTTCATGATTTCTAAGTTTATCTTAGATTTTGAGACGCCAACTACAATACTTCCAAGACCGTGAAGTTCTGTTCTTGTTCTCGTTCGGGGAAAGGCTAATATTTGTGCTGCTTCTTCAGAAATTTTTGTCTTCTGCTAACCCTGATCAATAAGTGCTCTTAACAGGATAATTTCTCCACTGGCAGACTTGACTTTAACCTCTGCTGTTGCTTGAAGTACTAAAGGCGCACTTTCCTCCTTTGTCATCATAGAGGAAGATTTTTCTATCCTTTGGTCTTGGTGTGATTTTCCTTCTTTTGCAAAATTATAGTGAATCAAAGTGTTGTGTCTTTTTCCACAATCTTCGCATTTTAGATCGTTCTTTGTGCATTTACTTTCTGTAGTGTGACTCACACAGACATTACACACTTTAGTTTTGAATACCCATGAACGCCGATTAAAATTATCTAAATTTAAAAATTTTCGACATCTATGAGTGAGGTGCCTTTGCATCTTACAATATAGGCATTTTGGTTGCATGGTAGCAAACGAATTTGAAGGCCTCTGTTGTTCTTTTCGATAAACCGTTCCAGTTTGTTTGTTTGCTCCTACTGCTTCCAACGTTTGATATTGATGGTTCATGAAATCTAACACATCTTGAAGGTTTTGTATTTCCTTAGGTTTTTTAATATTTTTCTCATAGTATCTAAGCCCGTCTTTGTCTAATTTCCTGACAATTATTTGGGCTATTATTGGCTCGGCATCCTCCAGCTTTATGTCCAATGCTCTTAGAGCATGATGTATCCAAGAGTTACTTGGCGCTTGCTGCAGAATCACTATTTACTGTCGGTTGATCCAGCAATCTGTCTACTTGTGTAGAAAACAACCGTCTCCGATTCTGGTATCTTTCTTTTAGAAGATCAGAAGCAGCTTTATAATTTGCATCCGTAACTTGCAGATGTTGGATGATTTTTCCTCACCTTTTACTTGTGATTTCAAACGAAACATTTTTTCGGCATCTTATGATTTCCCATTTTCATATTCATTTTGAACATTTTTAATAACTGGATTTTTAGTTGAAGTTGCTGAAGGTGCTTGTTGTGGTAATTCTTTTGATCCAACATCTTTATTTATTGGGTTCAACAATTTTTGAATTTCCAATACCAATTTGCTGATGGCATCAAAGTAGTTTTTATTTATGTATTCGTCACTACTACTTGCGCCTTGGTCTAGAAGATTAGTATGATTTTGTTTAAATTCGTTAAACAGTGCATCCACATGTTTAATTTTTTCCTCCTTTGCCGCTGTTCTGAAGCCTTTCTCCAGCAGTTTTCTTTTAACTGCTGTTAATTCATTGCGAATCTCTTTTTGTTTGGCAAAAAGAACGTCCTAAGACTTTGGCATTTTTTATATGTTTTATGTATGTTTTTTATTCCGCACTTCACTTCACTTCACTTCACTTTACCGATGTTTAAGCCTCGGTTACGCTTTAAATCACTGTTTTGGTCGTGATTTACAACAATACAAAAAAAAAACTTGTTTTAAATTTGTTTTACAGTTTACTTCTTTTTCAATAACCGCTGAACAAAATATCTAACTGGTTTTTTTCCAGTTGTATAAAGATATTATTATTTTGTTTTTTAAAGTCTCTTACCACTGGTGGGGAAAACTTTAAAGAATAATAATAAGGCTCGAAGGACCAAAAATTTACAGATATTGCACACTGAATGAGTACTTGTAAGATACCTACTAAATTTTATTTTCTCTTAAGACTTCTATTTATACAAATTTCTTATCTCTACTTAATTCTAAATCCTATGTTTTTACATTTCATAGATATACAAAACAGTTTTGGACTATTTTCCGACCGTCATAAATACACAGACAACACGCTTAAGATTATACCACAAATAATCATATACAGATGTCTCACGCTTATGGAGAAGAATGACCTATGAAATGAAAAAAGCTTTATTTTTAAAAGCTTAATTTTTAAAAGCTTTAAATAAGATCTTTTCCTACAAAATCAAAGCTCTTTCTGAAATATTTTGTTTCTCTACTCTCTGCCACTCTTTTCTATTCTTTTTACCCCTTTCGAGATTATTTGTTTTTGTTTGTGGATTCGTTGCTTGCTTTTTTGTATAGCCTTCCATCCCAGGTATATTTTTCTTCGTGATACGATCAAGGCAAGAGGCAAGACAAGTGATGGTTTTTTTATTATGCTTTTGTTGTTGTATTTGCGTCTATAATTTGTAAGGTAGTCTCAGATTTGAGACAAAATAAAAGGAGAAGATTGAATGTGTTGATTTACACACATGTATGTATAATACATATATTGTGAATTGAATTTTCATTCTGGAATGAATATTTGAAAGATTTTACTTTGGTTCCTAGGAATTAATTTTGTTAAAATGAATGAATATATGTACATAATACACGAATTTTATTTTCCTGTAAGTCGGTAGGTATATTTTTAAATAGAAAAATAATCAGTTAGGTACCTGCTTTAAATTTTTTTTATTTATTAATTTTGATTTTTTTTAGTTTATCCACAATTTTTTTTTTAATATCTAGGTACCTAGTCATTACTATTTGTAGGTCATTGGTTAGCTTGTTGTGGTTGAAAACGAATGATGTGTAACCCACCCACATACCAACTGACTTCAAATTAGAAATATTCTTCAATAGGAAAAGATCTCTATACTGGAGTTGCCACAGTAACACAATTTTATTCCTGAATATTCTTTTTTTCCTTTTTGATTTAAGGACATATTTTTTATTGACCTACTGTTCCATAGTTCTTTCACCTTACAAATAATTATTTCCTTAAAAAAAGGCAATGTATCAAATTGTAAAGTTTAATAAACCTATTTACATTTTGTTTTGAAAAGGACTTATGTTTCTTCGTGAGCAATTCATATATGTATATGTAACTTGCCCTGAGGCAACACTGCTTTCTGCAATCCAAATCATTAAATTCCAAAATCCTTCCCCACATTGACGTAGATAGATACCTACAAAATGCAATACAAGTAGAATTATCCAGCCAAGCAGGCGCCTGCAAAAGAATGTATACAGGAATACAACAACAATATTCACACAAGAAAAGGAGGAAAAAAGAATAGAAATAAACATATCTCGGAAAAGAAGTGAAGCAACAAAAATAACAATGAGAGAAAAAGGGATGTGTGATATTTTTTGTGCCACATTCTTATGAGACGGAGAAATTCATTGAAAAGCTTTACATTTTGTCAGTTTCTTCTTTTAGTCTCTCTTCATTTGAAATTTGAAAGTTGTCGCTCTGAATTTTTTGATTTTTGTAGTTTTGTCAGCTGATATTTTGTCGGCTAATAAAATTTCTTAGGACATTTTTTTTGTATGGGGATGAGACATCTGTATATGATTATTTGTGCTATTACCCCAGCGAGTTTAAGTTAGTCTACCCTTCGCGCAATACGGTTGTGAAGTTGTGAATGCTGGTCCTATATCTCGGAAAGTGAAATCGGGACGAAAATCTAACTTTTCTAAGTGAAATCGGGACGAAAATCTAACTTTTCGATGTAAAATCGGGACGAAAATCTAATCCGCTCGACAACTGGCGCCTTTCTCACCGCGTCATCTCATATAGTATTTATACTGACATCTTTATTTGATCTGCACCAACTCGATTTATCTCAAACCCACAATTAGCAAGTCGCAGATTCTTTTGCTCGTGATGATATTTTGTGGCATTTTATCCTACCTTTGGCACTCCACTTCGGTAGTATGTGGGAGGCTGGAATAAAATCTGTGAAAAAACATTTACGCCGAGTGTTCCAGCATTAGTTCATGACACTTTGACTTATCAACAGTTCTATAAGCTCTTGACACAAATCGAGGCTATTCTAAATTCGCACCCGCTTTCGGTCGATCCACTAACACCTGCCCTTTTCTGTCAAGGTGAATCCTGCTCTGCAATTCCAGAGCCAATCGAGCTGGCAGCAATCTAAAATCCACAAGACGTCACTACAACATCGATAGCATCAAATCCAAACAAACATCTAAGTTTGTCGTTTTTTATTTCTGTTTAGATTTTTCTATGTATTGCCAAACAATTATCTTATTACGAGTATCTTTCAATATTAGAATTCAATCATTCTTATGTTAACTATTATATATTTTTCTATTTTCAAAATGCAGTATGTATCATAAGCGGTTTAATGTTTAATATTGTTGTCGAAAAATGTTGTGAATATATTCCTCCATGTAAGTCTTCTAAAATCAATCTACTTATCAAACATCTCCATGTTAGATTAAGTTGTCAATTTGACATTTAGAAAGTGTAATAAAATTACTTTACAAATAAAATTAACTTACCCTTTTTAGGTTAGTATTTAAAACTCACCTTGATATCATAAAGTAGCTGCCCCCCGCCGGGACCACACCATTCGTAGCGATTGCTGACATTGAAATGGCCGTTAACATAGTCTGAAAATAAAATAAAAGAATTTTTAATTCTTATAACTGTGTTTAACTTAAATCCAATTCAGAAGATTTCAAGTATTGATACCTACTGCTAATTTTGTAATCTTTTCTATGTTTGATAAGAGTTTTCAAACTACAATTATTTTCTAACAGATTTTATAGCATAGTTATAAATAAACATCCATTGTAACATAAACATGGGTTAAGTACTTTACTTATTTAAAGAAATGATTACAGTGCAACACGGTTATAAGAAAGTCTTAAAATCTAAGAAATTTCTTTCTTATATTCAAAGTTTTTATATAAGAAAAACTCGGAAAGAAAATTTCTTATACATATAAGAAACACGGATATAAGAAAGAAAATTTTTTATATAAAATCAATGGACACAACAACATATTTTGTATGTACAAGCAACAAGTCAAATGTTGATCGAAATATCAAAATATTTGTAGAGTGTTCGCGGTGTTCTAAAACTGCTGCTGTCATTTCACTCGATCACAAGGATGAGTAAACAAAAATTTTGACAAAGGTTTGTTGATGAAGTAATTTTCTTTTAGCAGTTCTTTTTTATTCTAAAAATTGATATTGGTGCATAAGAATGTGTTTCTTATAAGAGTGTTTTTCTTATAGACGAGTTTCTTATAAACGATTACTCTCAGAAGGAAATACATATAAAGAAAAGGCACTGGGTTTTGATTGTGTTTTTCTTATATGAGTGTTTCTTATATCCGTAAACTACTGTAATCGCTTTTTCTCTGGAATTACTCTCATAATTTTTTTTTCTTTTTTATCCATTCAATCCATATTCGCACTTCCCATTCTTTAGAACCAAAAATTCATTAACATTGTTAATATAACTCATGTTATTTAATATATCCAATTTCGTTTAATTTTTTAACCTAAATCCATTCCCATAGAACTTAAAGCGCATTAACATTTGTTATTGAAATTCGTATTTTCTTTCACTTGATTTCCCACGGAAATCAAGTTTATTTAAATTACCGCACTGGCATTTTTTATACTTAGATTCAATATTCAATCATAATAAAATAAATGTGCTTCAGTTGCAAAAATTTATTAAGTTAAATTTATATTTCAATTTTGTCAAGTGAGTTGTAAGTGAGACACAAATGAATTAAAAAATCCAACAGCGAATTTATTTTTTATTTGGCACAGTCGGTAGGATTTTTGTAAATTTAAGGAATCCATAAGATCCAGAGTCTAGCTGTAAGGACTCATGATTCAGGAACCGAGTCGCACAGTAAGAGTACTTAAGGAAATAGCTTATATCCAAGAATTCCATGGGAAAAGCTCACGCAATTTTTAAATATGACTGAAAATCACATCACAAGAACGAGAATAGAAGATCAACACGAGATATGGCAGGCAATTTATAATACGAAGGTAACAGGAAGGGCCAAGGAACTCTTTATCCACAATACAACAGCAACATGGGAAGCAGCAAAAAATTTACTAAAGCAGTATTTCCGCCCATCATTTAGCTATCAAGAGATTGCGGAAAAGATCACATATCTTAAAGTGAGTTCTATTTAATTAAAGATGTTAACACTTTCCCAACGTATGAAAATAACCCATTGGAAGTTAAATCTAATAAGTAATAAATAAAACAATTAGCTATTGGTAATCTTTCAAGGGATATTAGGGATATTTACGATATTCACAAAATTAAAGAAATATTATACTCATTTGCAGGGTATGATGTAGGGAATATACAGACAGATTTTAAAACAAACCGACAACACACACAATTTGATCAAAAGCAAATCCACTGGAACTGCCTGATTCAAAGTAAAAACTTGCATTCGAAATAAAACTAATCAAAATATTTTTCAGATTTAAAATGTATTTTAGATTAAATAAAGAAGCATTTTTATGTACTTTTAACATTGTGGATAACCATTTACATTCAGGGAAATCCGATTCAGTACCAACCATTATAAAATTCACAGCCACCTTATGATTTTCGGCTGAGGGTGGTTATCAAAAAGGGGTTGGAAATAAATTTAATTTAGGATTAGCACAGTCTACTTTAAGCATCATCCTTAAAGAAATGATAAATTTTCTTGAGGAATATTTTTGCCTATTATGCTTGAATAAACATTCAAATGCGTTTTCTGCGAAACTCATAAAATGCACTTATCATATTTATACCAAACGCCACAGATATAAATGTATGTACAGTACAGTACATATGTATATGACTTTATATTGTATACTACCGAGTCAGTTATTTTGTTTAAATTTTTAAAGATCGGTGAAAGGATGGTGAAAATTAAGGGTTGCATGAATTTTTTAATGACGCATTATAAACAAATTTAAAAAATTGTAAAAAAAACTGTTAGCGGTGGACAAGGACATGGAGAACCCTTACCACATAAGGGTATGAAACAAGATAGTAGCCGATTCTCAGACCGACTGA